>JAIUJO010000045.1:393460-943492 GCA_023846275.1 Vanilla planifolia | reverse complement strand
AGCACACACATAAACATACACACACATGTGAAAGCATAAACACACATAAATGTACACACATGCATACATGCCCACATGTACATACATGCATGCATGCATGCACAACAACACATAGAATTATCCACATAAAAACACACACACACATAGACATTAGTGCATGCATAAATTTAAGCACACACACATTAACACACTTGCACACACATGCACACCCTCATACATGCACACACAAGCATACATGCACATTAGCACACATACATGAATGAACTCTCATAAATAGGACAAAATCATAAACTTACATGTATACATGCACAAGCACAACCACATCAATACCTGTGCCTACACTTGCTTGCATACACACATAAACACAGCCACACCCGCACATTGAATGGTACACACATAAATAAATATGCACACATGAACATGCATAAACATTCCCAAACACAAACATTTGCATGCACATACACACACACACAAATGCACATGCATAGGCACTCACAGAACACACTTGCACTCACACACATGCACACACACACTCAAAAATAATACATATGCACACACACACATACACTAAAACACAGATAAACATACTCAAAAGAACACATATATGCACATGCACACACAAATGCATGGGCACCAGACGTACATGCAGACACACACACATACACATATACACAATTACACACATGCATGCACCACATACATGAACACACACATGTACAAACACACACACACATCCACATGGACTCATGCACAACACACACATGCATGTACACAAACACACATATGCACATGCATGCATGCAGAAACACACATGCATGCACATGCATAGACACTTGCACACATGTACAGAGTCACAAAAATTGACACATGCATAGATGCATGTAAATGGACATGCATATGCACTAACAGGCACATAAACACATGCACACACATGCACACATACAAAGCACAACTATATACACACATCCTCAATTGCTCATAGATGCAAACACACATGCACACACAAAAATATGCATATAAATGCACAGCCACATGCACACATACACACACACACATGCAAATACACACACATACATACATACACATACATGCACATCACACATGCATATCGATGCAAACACATAAATAAAAGAAAACACATAGACACATGCATACAAACATACATGTACGTACTAACAATCATGCACATTCATATACAAATTCATGCACGCCTACACACACATGCATACGCACAAACACAAACATGTGCAAACATGGACACACATTTACACACATGAACCTGCCTAGTTACACACACACAACTGCTCACACACAAGCACATGCACACACAATCATGCTTGCACACAAACACACTCATATACACATGCACATGAATACACACATATGTGCATAAGCATACACACATACGCATCCATAGACACACACATGTACATGCACACACAAAAATGTACACATGCACATGCATCTGTAAGCATGCAAGCACAAATGCATAAATAGAGGCACATGCATGCATACAAAAACTTTTGCATGCACGCACACACCCAAACACACCAATGCATGCACTGGTGCAATACCGTTGCACGAATGCAAACATACCCACCCAACTTATTTCACGACCCAATTGCAAGAGTGAAGCTTTACCAACTGAGCATTACTAATTCCTCTGGATACTCCCTAATTACAAAAGAGGGTAAATCGGCATGCATGCACATGCAACCACACATAGGAGTATCACACATGCAAAAAACTTGTACGCACACGCATACAAGCATGCACACAGAAATTCATGCAAACACATATGCACAAATACCCACAGACATGTAGATCCACTTGCACACACAAAGGAAAATACAAGCATGAACACCCTTGCACAAAAATATGCATGTACACCCACACACATGCACAAACAAATGTACACACACGCCATACATACACATACACACACACATGGACAAGAAGACATCCCCATGGACTTGCACATTTGCACACCCACATGCACACAAATAAACACACAAAGGCACACACACATGCCTTTGTGCACACACACACATGCGCACAAACAAACGTGCACACAGATGCACAAACAAAAGACAAATGCAAGGAGAATACACTCATGCACAAACCTTCACACACACACATTTAGAAATACACATGTAAACACACACACACACATGCATAAGCACACAAAAAGATGCACACATGTAGACACACACATGCATATGCACCTATGTTCATACACTCACAAACTTGCACAAACGTGCACACACACACACAACAAAAAACAAATATGCATAGACATAAACATGCACTCACACATACACACACCTACAAACATGCACAGACACATATGCATGAGTAAACACACATGCACACACACACAAACAGATACATGCAAACACACATAGGTCAACATGCAAGCACACCTATACAAGGACACAACCCTCAAATATACACATAAGCTCAAAGCACACATATGCAAGGACACATGAAGACACACACACGTGTGCACCCACACACACACAAGTGCATGCATGCACACATACAAAGGGACACCCATGGACACACCAACACATATGAACACACATACATGTACATGCACCAACACACACAAACACATGCGAATGCATGCACATGTATACACACAAACATGCATGAACATGCACACATAATAACACATGAACATCCACACACACCCCACACAAACATGCGTGCACTTGTGAATATAGACATACATAGACTCACACACATGCATATGTATGCAAACATACACACAAAAAAACACATGAATTCACACTGCCATATACAGAAACCCACACACAGAGCTAACGATATACCTGCACACACACATATCTACAAATATAATCACACATAAAAGCACACTCACACACATGAATACACGAGCACATGCACATGCACACAGATGCACTAACACATTGAAGCACACATGCACACATGCACACGTATCCATGTACATAATCACATGTACACACATAAACACATGCACACACATATGCACATGCACTTATGGACACACATACATGTAAAACACACACACACACATAAAAAAACATCTACACACAAACACACAGATACATATACAAGCACACCAACACATGCATACACACTTATGAAGATACACATAGATAGACACACACATACACTAGTTATTACACTCACACCCACATGCATATAAGTAAACTTGCTCATGCATGCATATGAAAACACATAGATGCACACACATGCTTGTGCACATGCACACGCTCATGCTCACATGGTTAAAAAACTTGTATGCGCACCTGCACGAACACACACCGCACATACACAAACACACATTTCCATGCATATAAACATAGACATGCACACACACACACACAAACACATGCACATACACACACAATCACATCTCACTCATGGACACACATACGTGCACACATGCACATGCAGATACATATAGGACCACAAACACAATCACATGCATGTGCACACATAGACACGAACACCTATGCATGCACACAAACACATACTCATGCAAGTATGCACTTGCATGTACAAGCACAACTTGCACATACACATGCACACATGCATACACATGTAGAAATACATGCAAGCACAACACATCTACAAGCACACACACAACGCCCACATGCATGCACACATGTAGACAAGGATGTAGCCATGCACTACAAATGCACATGCACACCCACACTCTCACACATGCATACACACACATACATGCTAACGCACACACCCTCACATGGACAAGCACATGAACAAGCACACATTGACACACACATATGAGCACACACACACACACACACAAGCACCTACAAACGTACATAAGCAGAAATGCACGCACACACACACAAACATGCACATACTCACATATGCATAGGCTCGTGCACACACTCATATGCACATGCTTAAACACACACACACACACATAGTGACACACACATACACACAAATGGACATGCACACACACATGAGCACATATGCATCTGTATGCACGCCTACACATAAGCACAATGGCACACTTATGGACATAGACATGCACACATACAAACACACATACAAATATGCATGCATGCACACACACATAAAAACAAAGATGTACTCAGAAACACACATACTCCCTCACACGCACACATGCCCATACACATGTATAGACATACTTATGCATGCACAAGTTAGAACACATTCCTATATGTACACAAAATCACACATGCACATATAGCACACATAATCAAATGTACATAATCACATCTGTGCAAACCCATACAAACACACTCTAGTGCACACATACAAACATTCACACACATGCATGCACATATAGACACATGCACACTTGTACACACACATGCACATGCACACATCCACACACACACACATAAACACCCATGCTTGCTCACATACATAACACGCACCCACTCACATAGACACAAGAACACCAGTGCACACACATACATACACACACACACACAGAGACATATATATACACCAAAACACACTCGCACACAAAATTCGCACATGCAATACCACATTCATGCTTTCACATGCTTACATACATGCGTGTCAGCACCACACACACACACACAAGCATGCACATCATCACATATATATAGGCATGCTCATAAACACATGCACACACTCATGTAAGCACATGATCAAATAAAGACACACAATTGCACACTTGCATACACCTGCACACACACATGTGCATAGTTGAACAAACACATGCACACAAAGACACATACCTAAATATGCACATACATGCACACATATGCACTCATACTAACACAAAGACATGTAAACACATAATCAAACTCACACAAACATGCACACACACACAAAACACATGTATACACCCACACAACACCCTCACACACATTAACAAAAAACACAAATATGCCCACACATGAGCACACATACACACACCTATTCATAGATGAACACATGCACACTCAAAGCATAGACACACACATGTACACATATGTACACACTTGAACATGCATGCACAGAAGTAGACACATGCACAAAACACACACACATACAGACACACACACAGAAGCGCAAGTACACACACACATGTAAGCATCCATGCACACTAATATGAACACATGTGCACTTGCATGCATAGATATGCACACTCATATGTATAAATACACTCACATGAATAACTACACACACAAGCTCACACACATGAATAAACATATGTAACACACACACACACGTGTACATACATTTACATACACACACCCACACATTTTGACAAAAACACTCACACATAGGCATATACCTACCTACCACACTCACAAACCTGCATAAATGCACAATGCCCATGCATAGGCACACATAGATGCCCATGCATCGACACTCATATGCTCACACACAACAACCCACAAATGCAGTCAACACATATACAAATGCATATGCACACACACATGCATAGATGAACACTCATGCACAAGAACACATACACATGCACATGCACATGCACATGCACACACAAACACACAATCATTCATGCATGTACACACACATATAGAAATACATATATGCATATGCATATGCATGCACACAAATACAAAAGCAAACACACAAACACATAAGCTCATAAACATGCACACATAGAGACATTCAGATGCACATACAGACACACACATGCTCAAACATACACACACACACAAACTCATGTGCCCACACACACATGCAAACATGCAAACACCAAAATGCATACACAAACATACATGTGTGCATGCACATGCATATGCTCATACACATGCACATGTTAACACTTGTGCATGCCTACACACATGTGGACAAACATGTTATTGTTCACAATCATTGACCTGTGCTCACACAGATGAACACATATGCACACACAAATACACACACTTGTACATGCACACACAAAATCACATGTAGATTTGCATATACATGTACACACACAAATTCACCAGTACACGCACACATGTAACACAGACATGCAGATATAAATGGATGCATGTAAGCATATAAATATAGATACATACATACATACACACACACACACACGTATACTCACAAAATGTATGTGCACACACACACAACCACATATGCATATACACACATAGACATGATGCTCATGCATGCAAGCACACACCCACACACATACACACAAAACACATACATTCACATGCACATGCATGCACTTACATACATAAATGCACATGTACACAAACAAATGCTTAGACATGCACATGCACACAAACACACATACATATGTATGTATGTGCACACATCCACATGCATGCAAACATTCATAAAGACATACACATGCATACACATGAAAATGCACACAACAACATGGGCACACAAAAACACACACATACACACATGTGCACATACATGCACATGCAAACATACACACACACACCTACACTTATAGTCACACAAATGCTTGCATATAGGCTCATAGACAAGCACACTCACACATACACATGCATACAAACACACAAACACACACACACACACACACACACTCAAATACATATCCAAACACACATGAAAGAACACACATACATACTTTCTGACACACACCCACAATACACACACATAGACACATGCACATGAATAGCTACACATACTCACACAAATGCACTTGCACAAATGCATATGTACACAAACAAAAGAATATGCATGCACATGCACACACACACACATACAAACTCATACAAGTATACACACACAGATGCCTTCATACATGTAGACAGATGCAACACACAGACCCACACACATGAACATGTGCATCCATAGCGCACACACATGCACTCACACGCATGCATTCATATGCATACACACACACACATACACACCTACAATGACACACACACACACACTAACAAACATACACATACATGTACATAACATTGTAACACACATACACCCACACACAAAAATGCACATGAATGCATGCACATAAGCACACAAAATGCAACCACACACATAGATAAACACACATACACACACTCATATACACAAACTAACCTACACACTCATGTGCTAAAACAAATGCATGCATGCACACCCATAGAAACATGTACACACACACACACATGCAAACATGAACATACACACATGTACACTCACAAAAGTACACTGACACATGTACTCTTATGCAAACACACACATACATATGAGCACACACACATACATATGTACAAGCAAATTATTGCGCACAGACGCGCACATATCCACCTAGACACATGCATACACATGCAAAAGCAAACACATACTCACTCACTCGCACACAATGAAGTGCACACATCTACACATGCATCACATATGCATGCACACTCTCACACATGCATGCACCTGAACGTACTAACACATATGCACAAACACATACATGCACACACATCGACACACATATGTGCGTGTGTGCACACTCATATGCATACAGACATGCTTGAACATAGACGCACACATGCAAATTAATAAACACCCACTACACAGACATGCACATGTGCACACACACACAAATACACATGCAAGCACACACAAAGACATATACATGTAGACACAAACCTACACACACATGTAGACACATGCACATGCACAGCTTCACATACATTAACACACACTCACAGAAGCACATACACACACATTCAGACACAGACACAGATAATAACATGCATACAAATACACATGTGCACACACACACTCATACAAACACATAAAAGCATACACTGCAGCTAAACGCGCATGTACGTACATGTAAGCACATGCAACATACACCCATACACTTGAGCAAACACACTCACAATGCACACATGCACACACATATGTATTGACATACATACACATAAATACATACCTATACACACACACACTAACACATACAAAAGTATGCACACACACATGCACACATAAGCACACAACAATGAAACAAAAAACACACAAATACACACGCACACACACACACACACACCCAATACACACCTATTTACACAAACCCACCTACACACATACATGTAAAAAGACATGAACACATACACTCCCATAAAAACATGTAAGCACACACACACTTTTACACACAAAAATGTGCACATGCATGCACACACATGCACACCCATGCAAGTACACTCATGCAAACACATACACATGCACATACATATGCACACAGATACATATACATGCATCACCAAACTCATGCATACACACATTCACATACACATGCAAATAAACACATACACACACACACACACACAAGCACACACATGCACACATATACTCATAGACACACAGGCATACACAATCTCACATACTACCAAACATGCACACAGACATGAATACATATGCAACACATGCACACAAACATGCACATATATGTGCACACATGCACACACACACACACATGCAAACACATACACACATATGCTCAACCCCAAGTGCTCTCATACACAAACACAACCACTCACTCACGCACAGTTACACACATGCACATAGGCATGCACACATGCACATACTTAGATGCATATGCACACATATATAAACACATGAACAAACACACACACACACACACAAACACATATTCACATATACATGCATGTGTACACACATACACACACATCCACACGCACACACACAATCACAAAAACAACTTACATACATACACCGTCGCACAAGTTAACTCACACATAAACATAGAGACATGTACACATAGACACAAACACATGTACACATATACATCAATCAACACATTCACTCACATATGCAAGCACATGAACAAACATGCACACACACACATATGCATATGTGCACAAATAAACACAGACACACACACACACACACACGTACACACATGAACATGCACTCAAACATGTACACAAATAGGTATGTGCACACGTACACTCACACATATAGGCTCAAACACATACCAACATGCAGATGCACAAACATTCCCATGCTCATAAACAAACATACACGCATGCTCACGCACACACATGTACATGGACATGCACACAAACACTCATGCACCCATGTGCAAAACTAGGCAAAATGTGTAACCATATACACATGCATGCATGCATGCAAAAAACAAACACACATGTACATGCACACTCAGACACCCACTTGTACATACATAAAACCATATAAATGCTCACATAAATGCACACACACACATACATCCATACGTGCAGACACACATACACATGCTTGAATACACATACATGCTCACATTTTTACACCAAGGCACACACCTATACACATTTTTACCAATGCACACATGCAAACATACACACGCACATGAAAAAACATGCATAACCTTGCTCATACATGCACACACATTCAGATGTGCAAGCACAGGCACCAACACATAAACACACACTTAGATGCACATGCACATACACACACTCATAGCACTAGCACACACTCATATGCGTAAGCACACCAACACACACTAACACATTCACAGATGCACACACAAACACTTGCACATGTATGCACAACAACACACACACACACAAACCCACATGCACAAGCACATACACATGATCACACAAAAAACACACATATTGACCCACACACACATATGTACTCACATGCATTTGCACATGAACCTTTATGTGTAGACACATGCTTATTTACATGTTCACACACAAACATTCATGTACGCATACACACACGCTAACACTGACCCCCATAAGCACGTGCACACACACACACACACATGCACATAAACACATGCATGTAAACCACAAAACCAAATACATGTACATGCATGGATGGCACAACAAACATACACAGATACACACACATGCATATACATAAACACACCCACGTCCACACATAAGAACACATGCTCACACAAAGACAAGCATGCATGCACACACGCAAATACACACAAGAATTAATATACGTGCATGTCCACACACACACACCTACAAACACAAACGTAAACACCTATACACACACATTTGTCAGTGCAACAAAAAACTGTGCACACACGTGTCCACACACTCAGACACAAACTAACATGTACACATACAATCACACTAACATAAGTGCACACATACACATGTACACAAACACAAACATAATTACGTATGCATGCATGTAAACACACAAAAACATAAACACGTGTGCAGAAGTATACACACATATACGTAAATGCTAACACATTCCCATATACCCACGTACAAGCTCATGTAGTACCCACATACACATTTGTGAACACACACTCACACACTCATGGACAAATACACACACTCGCATAAGAACACACACACACATGTACATATGCACATACATAGGCATGCACACACACCTACACCTACTCCCACACCCATACACACACATGCACACAAATGCACATCCCCATGTACACATACAAGCACATACACAAACACTTACACAAGTACACACATGTATACATTTGCACATGTAAGCACAAACACATGCACACACAAACACATGCACACACAAGCACCTACATTCATGCAAACACATGCACACACTTATACACATGCATACACATGCACACACATACACATAGGTGAGGACACACGAACACACACACACATAATCATAAGCTTGCACATGCATACAAAAACACACACATCTATGCATGCACAAACACTCACACACATGTACACACAAGCTTGTATATGCTCACACATACACCTAAAGCCACATAGACATGAAATACACATGTACACCCACAAGTGTGTGTACATGCACACAAATGCACACAAAAAAAAAATGCACAAGTATGCACACACATATACACACACATGCACACACAAATACATGAATTAGTTCACACATGAATGCAAACACAAATGCATGCACCAACATATGAATAAGTAAGCAGGCACAAACACGCACAAATCAACATGCATATACACATATAAGCACACACATGCATGAAAACACACAAACAAACATGTACACACAAACACACAAGCACACATAGGCACAAACATGCCAACAAACAAGCACACACACACACACACACACACTTGCACACAAAACTTACATCGATACACAAGCACACACATACGCACATGCAAGTGCCCAAACTCTACCCATATGCACATAAACACAAACACATTTTCTCGCACACACATACATGCATAGACATAGTCACACAAACACGTGCACCAATACACGAACTCTCATGCACATGCATGCACATGCACAAACGTAAATCCATAGGCACACACACTCACAAAGTAACGTGCCAACAAATATACATCCACAAACACGCACAGGTACTACCACATGCACACCCACACAAACATACACACACTCACACTTGTGCACACACATGCTTGTGCACTAAAAAGCATACACATTAGAAAAAATAATCTTTTTTATTTAAAGTAATTTACATTAGAAATTCATGGTAATTCTAAACAATATTTGGTTGGGTTGACATAAACATGTTCAGACATACCTCGAGAGCTCTATCCAACAAAATAGTTATTTTAATATTATAAAAAATTTTATTTTTATATGTTTTCCATATAGTTCATCTCATTTTTCCAAATTCTTTGCTTCGGTTTAGTTAAAATATTATGAAACATTAAGGCTTTTCTTATGTGACCTTTACATCACTTTGTTTTAGTTTTATTAAATTGATTCATTTTTTATAGTTTTTAATTTATAATATGTTTACATAATATTAAAATAATAATAATTATTCTCTATGCATGTTTAGTTTGGTAACAGGTAGTAATTCTGAAGAGGATTTGATCGAGATAAAAGAAACATAATTCGACACATCTTAATTATTTATATCAAATTCAATATTCTTTTTTGTTTTTCTAAAAATTTTATTTCTTAATAGTTTTTTGCACCTTTTGAGATATTTTATTCATAATTTATTTTATTGTCAAGGTATTACACTTGAGCTCCTTAGTATCTTGGTTGCAACATTCCCATACAAATTATTTTTTTCTCATATTTTAACTTGACTTAGTTATATTACTTTTAAAATATAATTCTCCTATTATATAACATCAGATTTCCCAAATATATGCTATTATAGATTTATTATATATTTATTGAATACTAAAATATTAATTTTTTATCATTTGGGAATACATATTTAATTAATTCATAGTAATTCAAAATGAGGTCAAATAGAGATGAAACAAAAATTGTTGAACTCATCTGACTGAATTATATTAGACTAAAAATTAAATTTTATATTTATAAATATTTCATTTTATTTTTTTTGACATGATTTATTAGACTTTTTGATTAATTCCTAACTTTATGATTGATTATGACACACTTGATCTCCTTATTATTTAATGATGTAACTTTATCATACAATTTATCCCATTTATTTAAATATTTTACTATGATTTTCATGTATTAATACATACCTCTAAATCTCTTTTATTATGAACATTACAACACTTTATCTCATTTTAACTATAATATATATTTACTATCGTAATTCATAGTAATTGAAAAACAGGTCGCACAGAGATGAAACAAAAATTTTTGGACTCATCCCCACTAACTCTATCAAATCATATGTTTATTTGAAATTTTTAAATATTTTATTTTGAATGGTTTATACATGCTTTACAAATGTTTTTAATGATAACTAATTTGATGATCAATGATGTTATGCTCAATCTTTTTAGCATCATAGAATGCAACTTTTTTGAAAATGTTGTCTAACTTCTTCAAACATTTTGCATTGATTTAGTTATATTATATGAAAATCTCAAATTATTTTACTATAAACTTTAAATTACTAACATTTGAGATTTAAGATTTATTTATTTATTACTAAAATAATGATTTACAATTATTTCTTCTTTTAATTTTTTTAAAATGCTCCTTTTTTGTAAACTTATATCATTTCTTCAATATGTCTATTTACAATTGGATATATTGCTATGTAATTCTATATATTATCTTTTGTGACTTTTGCCTTTCTTTGATTTACTTATATTACATTTCTTCAATTTTTCTCATATCAACTTTAATATATGTTAACATAAAATTAAAATAACAATTTATTTTTATTTAGCATCATTTAACCTTTTAATTCAAGGTAATTAAAAACGTAAATAAATTGGGATAAAATAAAAGTCATTAGATTTATGTTTAGAACATCTGTCTAATGAAAAATATATTTACTAATTTTTAAATATTTTATTAATTACATATTTGGCATGCTTTACGAGTAATTTTGGTACATAAATTATTTTATGGCTGAGGATATTCCACTTGATCTTTTTAGTATCTTGGAATGTAATAGTTTTCTATAGTTTAGTTCATTTCTTCAAAGGTTTTGTTTAGATTGGTTATATTACTATTAAATACTAATTCGTTTATCATGTGACCTTTACGTTACTTCAATTTTATTTTTTTACATTGTTTAAATTTAAATCATTTTATATTTTATATATTTTTTTAATTAATATTTAAATATTAATTTCCTTTTATTTTTACTTATTAACATTGGTAGTTCATAGTAATTCTAGACAACGTCTGATCAATGCAAGGTATACATCATTGAACATGTCTCAAAAAGCTCTATCTAATTAAATATTCTTTTCTCTTCTATTGAATATCTTTTTTTTAAGGTATTTGCATGGTGTATGAGATATTTTGATTTGTATCATAATTGAAGATACAAGATCCAACAGCCAAAAATTCCAAACAGCCAAAATCCCACTTTCTAAATGCTTTCCCAATAAAGCCACAAAATAATAAAAAAATGGTCTTACGTAGGCGCTGGACCACCCACTCTCGGCGTTGGACTGCTTGCACTAAAATGTTTTCCAAAAAGCGATTTCCAAACAGCTTTTCCCCAAAATTTGCTTACACGGTTCCGGGATCGCCAGTGCCGCACCACGCTGGACCGCTGCGTTCGGCGAGCTGCACCGCCAGCGCTCGGTGATCTGGACCACCCGCGCTGGACGCCCTGGACCGCCCGGTGGAGCGTCATAACCCGGTCCAAAGGCCTGGATCGATTTTCTGCTATCTTTCTCTCTCTCTCTCTCTCTCCTTTACGTCCGACAAAACCGAAATATTTTGCCAACGAAGTTTGAGATCTCTTGCATCTCTCGTGGACCTAATTGATCACTCTCAGTCTCCGCCACTCACCGAAAATAAACTTACACGGCACCGACGACAAAGCAAAAAATAATTCTTACTTTCGTCGGCCGTCGCCGTCGCGTGTTGGAACTAATGAAAAACCCTCGCTGGTCTTCCCTGTCACATCCCAAAACTAACGAAATCCTCGTTGGATGCTACTGTAGCTTTCTGGAACTTCGCTAAGCAAAACAACAGCTCTCTCGCCGTTGCAATCAGAAAACCTCCCCGCGGTTGTGTTTAGCAGAGGTGCTTTTCAAAATGCACCACTACTTTGGCTTTTATAACCGCAGTCAAAACCGATATGCCCTCGGATCGTGAACAACATTTTTATATCACTCCTTCCAAATTTGGTATTTGCAAATATATCATCCGCTCGGAGAAATAAACCTGCACTGAAATTCCTAAAATTGCACATCTACCCAACGCAGCCGTCAACTTTTAAAATTACAAATATACATTCCAAGGCTCTTGAAACTATATCAAATAGGGGATTACCGTAGAACAAGAAAACTTTGAATGCCAATGTTCTGGAGCCCTTTGTAATGGGTACATCTAACGAAACTTCTGGTCAAATCAAATTGGGATCAATTGAAATTGCCATTCTGAGTTGAAAGCATCTGAAAAAGGAAAAGATGCTTTCAACCAACGATTCAGGCCACCCTATGGAATTTCTTCAGAACTTCCTGAATCCCGACGTATATGATAATCTAAAGTCTCTGCTTCAGAGCAGACTAGTCCAATAGCCATTGACAAAGTCCTCAGTACTAAAGCGAGGGATGACGAACGAAGCGGGTGGACCATCTATATCCACTTAGATACCTGAACTGGGATCTGGGGCCAGGCTACTTCATCGAGTGAGGGGAAAGACATGTTTTTCTTGAGAAGCTATGCTACACCACCTATCATCCCCAGAGGGGACCCCCTTCCCCTAGTACATACGTGTTTCTGTCGGTCTAATCGAAACAGGTTTGTTGGGAAAGATACGTACCCATATCTTTCCACCACGACGCGCAGATGGCATGATTGCTCTTTGCCCTACTTTGCTTCTATTTGTCGCCAAAGTGAATTTGAACTATGCCGACATTTATAAAATTACAAATCTATCCTCCACGTTACAAATTTATCCCAAATATTTAAAAATTCATAATTTATTCGTTAGACTTCTGAAAATTACAAACTAAATACAGTTGAGCTCAACTCAAAGAGCTCTTTCTCTAAAAAAATATAAAAATAAAAATAAGGGAAAAACTAGGGCTATTACAATCTTCTCTCATTACAAAAATTTCGTCTCGAAATTTAGGATAGCTCTAGGTACCAAGTGATCATATCTTCCTCTACTTCACATGTAGTTTCTCTTTCTATTTGATCATGCCATAAAACTTTAACAATGCAAATAACCTTATTTCTTAACCTGTTCTCTTGTTGATTAAGGATTCTTATTGGTGTTTCTCCATAAGTCAAATCTTTCTTAATTTTGATGTCTAGGTCCATGTAACTCACTATATGAGAGGGATCTGAAATGTATCTCCTTAACACTAAAATATAAAAAACATTATGTACTCCTACCAACTGAGGAGGTAAAGCTAGTTGATATGCCACTTGTCCAACCCTTTCCAAAATTTGAAAAGGACCAATAAATTTAGGTTTTAATATTCCTGCCCTTCCAAACCTGATGATACCTTTTGTTGGACTTACTTTAATAAATACATACTCACCCACTTGAAATTATATCATTCAGTGTTTGATACGATAATATTTCTTTTGTCTATGCTACTTTCATTCTTCCTTAAATGGTTTTGATCTTTTCAGTTACCTCTTCCACAAATGTAGAACCAATAAAACTTCTTTCTTTTCCCTCACTCCAACATAGTGGTGATCAACATTTTCTACCATCAAGTGCTTCATACTGAGCCATTCCAATGCTAGATTGGTAACTATTATTATAAACAAATTCTATCAGCAGTAAGTGACTTTCCCAATCTCCTCCAAAATCTAAAATACAAAGTCCTAGCAAATCTTCAAAAGTTTTTATAGTTCTTTCTAATTGACTATCTGTTTGAGGATGGAAGGTTATACTAAACCTTAAATTTGTACCAAAAGCTAGATGTATATTCTTTCAAAAGTGAGAAGTGAATTTAGGGTCTTTATCAAAGATAATAACTTTTGGTATCCTATGCAATCTGACAATTTGCTTTACATGTTATTGAGCTAATTTTTCAGCCGAATAAGTCGTCTTTATAGCAAGAAAATGAGCAGTTCTTGTTAGCCTATCCATAATTACTCAAATTGCATCATGACCTATAGGTGATCTTGGTAATCCAATTACAAAATCTATTGCCACTTCCTCCCATTTCCATTATGGTACTGGCAATAACTGAAGTAATCCTCCAGGCTTTTGTTGTTCACCTTTGAATTGTTGATAAATTAAAAACCTTTGAACCTAATTAGCCACATCTTTCTTTAACCCTGGCTACCAGTATTGTTGCCTTAGCTCTTGATACATTTTATTCTCTCCTAGATGTATGAAATATCGAGAGTTGTGAGCTTCTTTTAGTAGTAATTCTCTGAGTTGTTCACGTGCTGGAGTGCATAATCTATCTTGAAATTATAGTAGACCATCCTGATCTAATTTAAATTCAGAGACTTGTTCTTTGTGGATCCTTTGGATTATCTTTTGTAGTTCTTGTTCTTGAGGCTGGTCTTCTTTAATTTACATCAACCAATTTGACCTTACAGATAAGTGAGCTAGCAACATCGTATTTCTATGTATTTTAGATTCTAATTGCAACTTGTCCATCTTAAAGATCACTTGTTTTTCTTCTAAGGTAGTAGTTAATAAGCTATTAACATTAACTTTCTTACTAAGAGCATCTGCCACTACATTTGCTTTACCTGAATGATATGTGATTTCCACTTCATAATCTTTAATAAATTCTAACAATTATCTTTGCTTAAGATTTAATTCTTTTTGAGCGAAGATATATTTTAAGCTCTCACGATCGGTAAATATCATCCATTTACTCCGTATAAATAATGTCTCCAATTTTTTAAAGCAAAAATGATAATTGCTAACTCCAAATCATACATAGGATAATTCTTTTCATATGCCTTAAGCTTGTCTAGATGCATATGCAATTATCTTTTTATGTTGCATTAGTGCACAACCTAGCCCTTACAATGAGGAGTCACTATATATCTGATAACTTTTGTTCCTTCTAGCACTGTTAGAATTGGAGCTGTAATTAATTTCTCTTTTAGTATTTGAAAGCTGCTCTCACAAGCTACATCCCATTTAAATTTTGTTGCCTTCCGTGTTAAATTGGTTATTGGTGTGATAATTTGAGAAAAACCCTTAACAAATTTCCTATAATATCCAACTAATCCCAAAAAACTTTTGACCATAGTCACTGTTGTGGGTCTTGGCCAATCGATAATAGCTGAAATCTTTTGTGGATTCGAAGAAATCCCTTTTGCATTGACAACATGTCCTAAGAAAATAACTTTGGATTACCAAAACTCACATTTTGAGAATTTGGCATATAGTTTGTTTTCTCTCAAAGTCTGTAGTGTTAAATCTAAAAGTGCACTATGTTCTTCCAAAGATTTTGAATAAATCAGGATATCATCAATAATGACAATAATAAAGTGATCCAAATATTTCTTCAACACTTGACTCATTAAATCCATAAAAGTTGCTGCTATGTTGGTTAGCCAAAGGGTAGTACTTAGAATTCGTTGTGTCCATACCTTGTTTTGAAAGCTGTCTTTGGAACATCTTCTTGCTTGATTTTTAATTGATGATATCCAGATCGTAGATCAATTTTGGAAAATACAACTGCTTCATGCAACTAATCAAATAACTCATCAATACGAGGCAAAGGATATTTATTCTTGATAATGATTTTATTAATTTCTCGATAGTCCACACACATACGAAGACTACCATCTTTCTTTTTCACAAATAGGATAGGTGCTCCCCATAGGGACAAACTTGGCCTAATAAATCCTTTGTCTAATAATTCTTGTAGTTGTATTTTGACTTGTTTTAGTTCAATAGGTGCCATATAATAAGGAGATTTTGAAAATGGCTCAGCATTGGCAATGAATTGAATTTCAAATTCAATTTCTCTATTTGGAATAACCTGATAATTCCATTGGGAAGACATTGAAATATTTTTTAACTATTGGTACTTCTGAGGGTTGACAAAATTTTCTATCCAAGTCCACGATGGAGACAAAACATCCATCATATCCTTTCTTCAATAGTTTCTAAGCTTTGAGCATAGTTATGATAAGATATTTTCTCCCTTGGTCAAAATAGATTATTTTATCTTCTCTAAGGTTTGGGATTTCAATCCTCTTTTCATAGTAATGTAGTTTTACTTTTGTTCAAACAACAAATCTTGACATGAATTGGTCAGACTCTGTTCCATATTCTCCCCTATGCCATTTTCCGCATTTCCTACATTTACTTGTTTCATCTGAACTCCAACTAGCTCTGTCAGTACTTGATCCATATGGTCTGATCATGTTAGGTCTTGAATGAGTGGAAGTTTCTTCTCTAGAAAAACTCGGACTACCAGTTTTTCTTATATATCTGAATTTGTATTTTAAAGGGTCAAATCTTTTCTTCTCTTCTTCTTTGATCGCTGCTAGTAAACTGAGTTTCAACTCGACCGTGCAGGCATGCTCCAATAACTCCACATAGTTGGTTGTTCGAACTGCTACTAGAGCTACCCAAATTTCGTCCCGTAGGCCTCGTCGAAACATGTAACACCGGTGTTCTTCAAGTGCTACTAATTGGGTCACATATTTAGCCAGGTGCAAGAATTTTATTTCATATATAGTAACTAATAGATTTTCTTGCCTGAGATTATTTAATTCCTCCCTCATTTTGGATTTGATTGACAGAGGCATATATCATTGCTCAAATTCTTTTGTGAAATCTTCCTAGGAAATGTCTTTCATTGGTCGACTAGAAAATCGAAGCTGATTTTGAGAATTCCACTATAGTCTGGCAGCATCTTTGAGTACCAAAACTACGAAGGCCACTTCTTATCATCTAGGTAAGATATGTTTTCAAAGATAATATTCATTTACTCTAACCAGTCTTCTGCAATCATAGGATCCTCATGCACAGCAAAAGAAGGGGGATGCATCCACTGAAATTGGTCAACCACTAAATCAATAGATGTCTCTCCTTTGTGGCTACTAGTGCTTCCAATGGATCGCAACAAAGAGACTAAGGTTTGCGCTAATTCCTATTGCGTACCTCTTTGCTGCTCTCTTTCATTACCCTTCTCTATATTTCAAAGTTTAGATCTTTCCATGGTGTATAATATATTGCAATCTTATAAGACCACATAGGTTATTTGACAACTAATGTCGAGCTAATGGTGACACTAAAGATTCAAATGCATATGTCGTGATGGTGTCCTCACTCACTTTCCCATCTATTTCTAATCCAAAGCTCTGATACCACCTTGTCAAGCCCCCACCTACATTAAGTACCATTATATAATAAATTTAACATTAGATTTGTCAGCTACAGGATCTAAGTGAGGATAAAGAACAAAATCCAAAGTGGGGACCCGACGGAGAGACAAACTCTACCCATGTGCACACGAACACAAACACATTTTCTCATACACACATACATGCATAGACATAGTCACACAAACACGTGCACCAATACACGAACTCACATGCACATGCATGCACATGCACAAATGTAAATCCATAGGCACACACACTCACAAAGTAACAAGTGCACACACATGTACATCCAGAAACACGCATAGGTACTACCACATGCACACTCGCACAAACGTACACACACTCACACTTGTGCACACACATGCAAAAGCACTAAAAAGAATGCACATTAGAAAAAATAATCTTTTTTATTTATAGTGATTTACATTCGAAATTCATGGTAATTCTGAACAATTTTTTGTTAGGTTGACATAAACAATTTTAGACATATCTCGAGAGCTCTATCCAACAAAAAATTTATTTCAATATCATAAAAAAATTATTTTTATATTTTTTCAATATAGTTTATCTCATTTTTCCAAATTCTTTGCTTTGATTTAGTTAAAATACTATGAAACATTAGGGCTTTTCTTATGTGACCTTTACATCACTTTGGTTTAGTTTTATTAAATTGATTCAATTTTTATAATTTTTAATTTATAATATGTTTACATAATATTAAAATAATAATAATTATTATCTATGCTTGTTTAGTTTGGTAATAGGTAGTAATTCTGAATAGGATTTGATAGAGATAAAAGAAACATAATTCGACACATCTTAATTATTTATATCAAATTCAATATTCTTTTTTGTTTTTTCTAAAAATTTTATTTCCTAATAGTTTTTTGCACCATTTGAGATATTTTATTCATAATCGATTTTATGATCACGTTGTTACACTCGAGCTCCTTAGTGTATTGGCCGCAACATTCCCAAACATGTTATTTTTTTCTAAAATATTTTAACTTGACTTAGTTATATTACTTTTAAAATATAATTCTCCTATTATATAACATTATATTTCTCAAATATATGTTGTTATAGATTTATTATATATTTATTGAATATTAAAATATTAATGTGTTATCAATTGTGAAAACATATTTTGTTAATTCATAGTAATTCAAAATGAGGTCAAATAGAGATGAAACAAAAATTTTTGAACTCATCTCACTGAATTATATTAGACTAAATATTAAATTTTATATTTATAAATATTTTATTTGATTGTTTTTTGACATGATTTATTAGACTTTTTTATTAATTCCTAACTTTATGATTCATTATGACACACTTGATCTCCTTATTATTTAATGATGTAACTTTATCATACAATTTATCCCATTTATATAAGTATTTTACATGATTTTTATGTATTAATACATAACTCTAAATCTCTTTTATTATGAACATTACAAACACTTTATCTCATTTTAACTATAATATATATATTTACTATTGTAATTCATAGTAATTGAAAAATAGGTCGCATAGGGATGAAACAAAAATTTTTGGATTCATCCCCACTAACTCTATCAAATCATATGTTTATTTGAAATTTTTAAATATTTTATTTTGAATGGTTAATACATGCTTTACAAATGTTTTTATTGATAACAAATTTGATGACCAATAATGTTATGCTCAATCTTTTTAACATCATAGAATGCAACTTTCTTGAAATGTTGTCTAATTTCTCCAAATATTTTGCATTGATTTAGTTATATTATATGTAAATCTCAAACAATTTTACTATAAACTTTAAATTACTATCATTTGAGATTTAAGATTTATTTCTTTATTACTAAAATAATGATTTACAATTATTTCTTCTTTTAATTTTATTAAAATGCTACTTTTTTTGTAAAACTTATATCATTTCTTCAATTTTGCTATTTACAATTGGTTATATTACTATGTGATTCTATATATTATCCCTTGTGACTTTTGCATTTCTTTGAATCAGTTATATTACATTTCTTCAATTTTTCTCATATCAACTTTAATACATGACATGAAATTAAAATAACAATTTATTTTTATTTACCATCATTTAAAATTTTAATTCAAGGTAATTAAAAACTTAAATAAATTGGGATAAAATAAATGTCATTAGATTTATGTTGACAACTTCTGTCTAATTAAAAATATATTTACTAAGTTTTAAAGATTTTATTAGTTACATAATTGGCATGCTTTAGGAGTAATTTTGATACATAAATTATTTTATGGTTGAGGATATTCCACTTGATCTTTTTAATTTCTTGGAATGTAAAAGTATTGTACAATGTAGTTCATTTCTTCAAAGGTTTTGTTTAGATTTTGTTATATTGCTATTAAATACTAATTCTTTTATCATGTGACCTTTACGTTACTTCAATTTTTTTTTACATTATTTAAATTAAACACATTTTATATTTTATATCTTTTTTAATTAATATTTAAATATTAATTTTCTTTTATTTCTACTTATTAACATTGGCAGTTCATAATAATTCTAGACAACGTCTGATCAACGCAAGGTATACATTATTGAACATGTCTCAAAAAGCTCTATCCAATTAAATATTCTTTTAACTTTTATTAAATATCTTATTTTTAAGATTTTTGCATGGTTTATGAGGTATTTTGATTTGTATCATAATCGAAGATACAAGATCCAACTATTGATCTTTATAGTATCTTAGATAGCAACTTTGTCATCTAATTTACCTAATATCTTCAAATTTTCTATTTTGATTTAATTATATTAATATGACACTATAACTCTCTCCTCATGTGTCCTTTAAATCTCATTGATCTATTCATGTTACATTGTTTAAATTTAACTTATTTTAGTCTTAATTTTATTTTTAAATGAAAATAATAATTTATTTAATTTTTTATTGTTTTGCTTGGTAATTAATAATAATTCAAAATGAGGTCTAGTCGAGATGAAATAATTTTTGTTAGACTCATCTCAATAAGAAATATTTAATTAAATGTTGATTTTTTAAAACATTTATTTTCCTCTATTTTTGCTAGCTTTATGAGAAATTTTGATTGCACCTTATTTGATGATTAAGGATGTCACACATGGCAACAACAATATCTTGGAATGACACTTTCTAATATAATTTATCCCATTTCTTCACATTTTGGCTTTTATTAAGTTGTAATAATATCTTACTTTAAACTTACTACCTTCTCACCATTACATCACATTGATTTTTTTTATAATATGTTGGTCAAATTACATTTTATCTATTATATATATATATTTATTCTTTTCTAACATCAATAATAGTTTATTTTGATTTATCATTGTTTACTTTAATAATTTGTAGTAATCCTAAAATAAGTTTAACTAAAATAAAATAAATAATGTTGGAGTTATCTTTAGGAGAACTATCAATTTAAACACTATTTTGTATATCTAAATATTTAAATATCTACAATTTCAATTATGAGCCATTTCTAATTATACTTCATTTGATGATAGAGATTGATATACTTGACGTATATATATCTTATAATGAAAATTTCTCATATAATTTATCTTATTTATTTAAATTTATTTTTACAATTGGTTTATATTATTATGAAACCCTTATTCTCTTATAATGTGACCTTTACATTTATTTTGTTATATTATATTACTTAAGTTTACCTCATTAATTTTTTACTGTATCTTCACTTAATATTAAATCTTAATTTATTATTAATTTCTGATTAGAAAGATAAATTACTTTTAATTTTAAATGAAATTTAATGAGGATGAAACTAATGTCATTATACTAATCTAGAGAAGCTATATTCAATTTAAAATTTATTTTTATATTTTTAAATATTTATTTTCTATGATTTTGTCATGCTTCATTAGACATTTTGATTTATACAAATTTTGTTGTCAAGGATGTTACTTTTAATCTTCTTTGAATAATAGAACATATTTTTCTCATATAATTTGTCTAATTTCTTCAAACTTTCAGCTTTTATTTGCTTATATTACTAATAAACCTAAATTAACTTCTATTGTGTCCATTATTGTTTTTTATTTTATTATATTACATTGTATCAATTTTTATTATTTTTGTTTTAATATATATTCTCTTAATATTAAAATAATAGCTTATTAATATTTAATGTTATTTACAATGTCAATTAAAAAGAAATTCTTAGCAAGATCTTATCATGATGAAATTGACAATATTTTACTCTTCTTGGTGAGTTTTTTTCCCAATACATGTTTATTTTTATATTTTTTAAAATTTTATTTTATGTTTATTTAAAATGTTTTCAAAAGCAATATTGGTTCTCATCTAATTTGGCAATCAATTAGGTTGGACTCAATCTCCTAACATGTTTGAAACCAACTTTCTCACATAATACATCTTATTTTTTTATATGTTTCTCTTTGATTTTTTATTTCAATATGAAACACCATTTGTCATCTCTTGTGACCTTTACATCACTTTGATTGGTTAATAATTTTTTGTTTAAATTTATCTAAATTTAATATTATTAAATATTTATTTAATATTAATATTATTCTATATAGATGTTTATCATCATTTAGTATGGTAATTCATAGTTGTTGTAAATGATGTCAAATAAACACAAAAAATGCTTTTATATGAATATCAATGAGTTATATCTAATTCAAAATTTATTTTTAATATTTTCGAAATTTAAATTTTAAGATTTTACATTTTTATGAGATATTTCAATTTGCACTAGAATTGATGATAGAGGATATAACACACAATCTTGTTAGTATCTTGTGGAGTAATTTTCTTTAATTATTTATCTCACATCTTAGATTTTTCTCTTTGCATTGGTTATACTAGTATAACTAAATCTCCTATCATATGACCTTACCATTACTTTGAATTTGATGAATTACTTTGCTGCACTATATCTCATTAAACTTTAATAAATATTTACTAAATAAAAAACAATAATTAATTATGACTTGTGCTTATTTAATTGATTATTTTATAGTAATTTCAAATAAGATCTAATTCATACCAAAAAAATGTCATTAAACTTATCTCAATGTTCTCTAACTAAATAAATAGTCATTTTTTATTTTAAAAAATATTATTTTTATGGTTTTGACATATTTTGTAAAATAATTTAATCTAAACTAGTCCTAAAAGTCAAATATTTTATAGTCTTTTTAGTACATTCAAATGCTACTTTCAAGAACAACTTATCTCATGTTTTCAACATTTTTGTTTTGATTTGGTCATATTACAATGTAACGCAAACTCTCCTTTTGTATGGCCATTACATTGCTTTGATTTGGTTATATATTATTTGTTAATAATAAAATAATATTTTAATTTCATTTATGCTTTTTTACATTGGCATTTGTAAGAATTCCGAATGAAATTTAATTGAGATGAAATAAACATTATTGAACTCATCTAGTCATGCTCTATCTCATTAAGTATTCATTTTAAATTATTTAATATTTTATTTTTAAAGGTTTTGGAATTATTTATGTGGTATTTTGATTCATATCTAATTTTAATTTGAGGATGTATGTCTCAATCTCCTTAGTATATTCCAATCATTTTTCCTATATAATTTATCATATTTTATTCTAAATTTTTACTTTAATTTGGTAATACAATTATGAAACACTAAATCACATCTCATATGACCTTTACCTTTTTTTGTTTAGTTAGATTGTACTAAATAATTTATAACATTGTTTCTTTGAGTTTTTTTAATTAATATTGAAATACAATTTTGTTATTATTTATAAATTTTTATTGAAGTAATTTGTAATAATTTCAAATGATGTCTATTCCAGATGAAGTAAATATTGTTGGACTCATCTTGACGAGCTCTATTAATTAAATATTAATTTTTATATCATCAAATGTTTTATTTTATAGGCTCTTAACATTCTTAATGAATCATTTCAATTTGTACCTGACTGGATTATCAAAAATGTTACTCAACATCTATGCAATCTCCATTACTATTTGACTCTTATCTTTAACATTTTTTAATTTTTATTTTGTTATATTACTATAATACACTAATTATACTCCCATGTGTTGCACAAATCACATTGATTTGGTTATATTATATTGCTTCAATTTATCTCACTTTAAATTTATTATATGTTTAGTTAATGTTAAAAGAATAATTTATTTTATTTTATTTGACTTCGTAATTCATAATAATTTTGAACAAGGTCTCATTAACATAAAACTAATGTCGTTGTAATAATCTTGACGAGCTCTATCCAATTAAATATTAATTTTAATATTTTTTACATTTAATTTTCTAAAGGCTAGGAAAGCCTTATCAGATATTTCATTTTGCACCTGATTTGATATTCTAAAATGTTACATACGATTTTCTTATGAATTTGGAAAGTAATTTTTTCTATATAATTTATCTTATTTCTTAATATTTTCATATTTATTTTCTTATATTTATAGAAAACTATAATTTTCTCTCTTTTTGTAATTACAGGCCATTAATTTGCTTGCATTACATTATTTTAATTGACATAATTATAAATGTAATACACTTTACCTATTACTAAAATAATTTTTTGCTTTTACTTATGTTATTAATTCACAATAAATCCAAATGAGTTTTTAGCAAGATGAAACAAACATTGCTAGCCTATTTTTATGAGTTTTATCCAAGTAAATTTTAATTTTATATTTTACAATATTTTAATTTCTTGGGTTTTGGCACCTTTTATGATGTTTTATTAGTCTTACCATACTTTTTGGAAGGGTTTTTACCTTCAATTTTCAAATAAAATTTATCTCATTTTTAAGATTATTTTCAAATTGGTTATATTACTACTAAACTCTAATTCAACTCTCCCATGGTTTTACATCACTTCGAATTTTGTTTACTATGTTACTATAATTTAACTCATCTAAGTATTAAAATATGTTCACATGGTATTTAAATAATAGTTTATTAATATTTACTACTAATTAACTTAGTAATGCATTGTATTACTAAAAGTGGTTTGATTGAGAAAAACAAACATCATTGGTCTCACCTCGACAAGCTCCATCAACTTTACTATTCATTTCTTTATTATAAGATATTTTTATTTTCTATGGTTTTGGAATGCATTATTTGATAATTTAAATCACATAAAACTTGATTATAGTAGATGTTAAACTTGATCTCCTATGTATCTTGTAATCCAACTTTCATTTAAAATTTATCTTATTTTTGAAAATGGTTTGTATATTTGTTTATATAAATATGAAAATCTTATTCTCTTTTAGTATGACCTCTTGACTACTTCTATTTTATTATAATTTTGATTCAATTTATATCATTTTATCATGAATATATACTTAATTAACATGAAAAAATAATTTATCAATATTTATATTTAATTATATTTTTAATTCATAGTAATTTCAAATAAGCTCAATTCAAGATGAAAAAATGTCATTGGTCTCATTTCAATGAGCTCTTCCAAAATACATATTTATTTTTATATTTTTAAGTGTTTAGTTTTCGAAATATTTGGCATGAACTTGTGACATTATAATTTGTACCTAATTTGATGATGAAGGATGTTATACTAGATCACCACTATATATTGGAGTACAACATTTCTCTATAATGTATCACATTTCATCAAAGTTTTTCCTTTTTAGGTTATATTAATTTGTAATTCTAAATGTACTATCATGTGAGCTATAGATCACCTTAATTTGGATATATTTTTTCTTTAATATATCATAATTCATCTTTAGCATATATTTACTTAATACTAAATTAATATTTATTATTAATGTTTTATTCTTTAGTAATTACTTTAATTCTAAATGAGGATTAATTAATAAGAAATAAACATGGTTCGACTCATCTTGAAGATCTCTATCTAATTAAATATTTTTTAATGTTTTTAAAGGTTATATTTTCTTGAGTTTTTGGATTCCTTATAAGACAATTTGGTTCGTATTATGGCCAAGCTTATTAATTTTTATACCTTTAGTATTTTGGAAAGTACTTTCTTATAAAACTTATTATATTTCTTCAAAGTTATTTTTACTTTGACATGGTCATACTATTATGTAACTTTAGATCTCCTCTGGTGCAACTTTTACATCACTTTGATTTGGTTATATTAGTTGGCTTTAATCTACTCATTTTAGTTTTAACATATATTTACTTAATATAAAAAAAAATTATAATTAATTAGCATATTACTATCCTAATTAAAAATAATTCAAAACGAGATCTAATTTGAGTTAAAAAAAAATCATTCAAATTGTCGCAACTGTGTTTATCTAATTTACTTTTAATTTTATATTTTTATTTATTTTTTTGGGGCTTAAGCACACTTTACTAAGTATTTTTACTCATACCTTATTTTACTATCAAGGATCTTACATTCAATCTTCTTAATACATTGGAATACAACTCTTTTATATAATTTATCAAATGTTTTGGAGTGTTTTGTGTTGATTTGATTATACTACTATTAAACACTTATTCTACTATCATGTGATCATTATACGTATTTGATTTGGTAACGTTATAGTACTTGAATTTAACATGTTTTTAATTCAATATATCTTATTTTAATATTAAAATATTGATTCATTATTATTTTTAACTTAATTTAATTTTGAAATCATAAGAATTCTAAACAAAAGGTTAGTTCTAATGAAATGAACCTTGATGGATTCATCTTGTTGAGATTTATCAAATTAAATATTATTTTTTAATTTTAAAAAATTAAGTATTTTCAGTAATTTGAAATGTCTTAGAATATCGTTTGATTCATACCAAATTTAGTGATGAAATTTGTTACACTCAATTTTTTTCAGAATGTTGAGATGTAATATTTGCATCAAAATGTTTCTCATTTTGCCAAATGTTTCTCTTTATTTTGTTTATGTTATAATGAAGATTTTAATCTCCTCTCATTTGACCTTCATATTGCTTTGATTAGTTTATATTGCCTTGCTATAGTTTATATCATTTCAACTTTAATATTTACTTACATCATATTAAATAATTTTTTTCTCATTCGTTTTGGTAATTTGTATTAATACCAAATGATGTTTAATTGAGACAAAACAAGGATTGATCATCTTGTCTTAATCAACTCCATGTAATTTTACATTTTATTTATATTTTTAAAAATTTTTATTTTAATTGGACTGGCACTTTAACAAATCTTTTTGATTTGTACATGATGTGATGACAAAGGATGTTGCACTCAATCTCCTTTGTATGATGGAATATATCTTTCATTTTAAAATAATCTCATTTGTTTAATTATTTAATTTCAATTTTAGACCATTATTCTCCACTAATGAGGCCATTACTTTACTTTGATTTTGTTAAAATAGATCAATTATATTTTTGCCATTTTAGCATTTTATTATGTGTTTTCTTAATATTAAATTAATAATTAATTATTATTCAAGTTCTTTTACTTTACTATTTGTGATAATTCAAAGTGAGGTTTGATTGTGAAGAAATAAACATTTTAAAATTTTTTATTTTTCTAAATTTTCTAATGTTTTCCACACTTGATAAGTAATTTTAATTTTTTTTAATATAACAGTCAATTATGTTACTCTTGATGTACTTAGTAACTTAAAACACAGCTTTATCGTATAATGTGTCAAAATTTTCAAATTTTTCATTTTGATTTAGATATGTTATTATAAATCACTTACTATCGTCGTCACTACCCATTTCATCATTTGGATTTTGTTATATTTTATGCTTCAACTTAGCAAATTTTTGTATTAATATATTTTTACAAAATTTTCAAATAATAATTTATCATTATTTTTTTCTTATTCACTTAGCTCGACAAGCTCTATCTTATTAAATATTCAACTTTGAAATTTTATATGTTTTATTTTTAATAGCTTTCGTCATTTTAAGAGATATTTTGATTCATAAATTATATTTTGATTAATGGTGTTGTATTTGATCTCTTTAGCATCTTTGAATGTAATTTTCCTATGCATTATATCTCATTTCTACAAGTCTTTTATTTTGATTTTCTTTTACTACTATGAAAATCAAATTCTCCTCTGAAATCATTGTTATATTGCTTTTATTTTGTTATAGTAAATTTGTTTATTTTTTTCTTTGAAATTTAATAAATATAAAGTTAATACTAATATATTATGTAGTTATTATTTACATTTTAAATTTTTTTAATATTAAAATATTAGGTTTTATTTATTAAAATAGAAAATTATTATTATAAAAATTGTAAATTATTATTATTTACTTTATTTTATTCTAAATGAGGTCCTTCAAAGGGAAATAAAAGTTCTTGGACCCATCATGATTAACTTTATCTAATTTGAAATTTATTTTTAATTTTTTGATTCTTTATTTTTGAAAATTTATGCATTTTTTATTATTCATTTTTATTCATAGCTAATTTGATGTTCTAGTTTGGTCTCTTGAGTATTTGGTTATATTACTATGCAACTTTTAACTTCAATTTCTATGGCCCTCACATTGCTAATTTAGATATGTTATAATTCTTTGATTTAAATCATTTCAATTTTAACATATGTTTACTTCATATTAAAATAATATTTTTTTATTATTCATGCATATTTACTTGAAAAATTTTTTTTGTTTCTAAAAGAGGTCTGATAGACATTTAAAAACATTGTGCTTTCCTATATGAATATTATCCAATTAAATATTCATTTTGATTTTTTAAAATGTTTTATTATCTATGGTTTTTTTCATGTTTTCTAAAATTTTTTGAATCATACCAAATTTGACAATCGATAATGTTACACTTGATCTTCTATGTATCTTGGAAAACAATTTTCTCATAATATTAACCAATTCCTCTAAATTTCTTGTTTCAATTAATTTTTTTTACTATTTAATGCTAAATCTTCTCTTGTATGAATATTTCATTTAATTTTATAATATATCATTTCTTAAATTTAACTCATCTCTTCTTTAATATATTTTTACTTAATAATAAAATATAGTTTTTTGTTAATGTTTATTTATTTTTTTAATTCATTATAATTCCAAATGTGGTCCAATTGAAAAAAAAAGGCATTGGTCACATCTCGGTAGCTTCATGATATTACATTTTCACTTTTATATATTTACAATTCGTTTTTCTAGGATTGGTTACATTTTACAATGCATTTTTGATTTATACCAATTTTGGAGATCAACGATGTTACACTAAGTCTCCTTGGTACCTTGGAACAAACTTTTTCGAAAACTTTTATCCCATTTCTTAACATGTTTCACCTTGATTTGGTTATATTATTATGAATTCTATCTCTCATATCTTGTGAGATTTATATTACTTAAATTGGTTGTATTTTTTTTTTCAGTTTATCTCATTTGTGTGTTATTATATTTTTACTTAAAACTAGAATAACAATTTTTTTTATTTATGGTTTTTAGATTTGTATTTTGCAATAATTACAATTGAGGAGCTCTTTAGAGGAAACAAATATCTTTGGGCTCAATATTCCTAGTTTTATATAATTAAAACTTTTAATTTATATTTTTAAATATTTTTTAATGGTTGACCATTTTATGAGAAATATTAACTCCCACTTGATTTAAAAATTAGAGATTTACACTTACCTCACAAGTATTGTGTAGGAAACTTTCTAATTAAATGTATCTCAATTCTTCAAATTTTTTTCGTTAATTTGGTCTTATTTTTTAAAGACTATATTCCTTCTCTCATTTGGCCCTGGCATAATTTTGTTTGTTCTATGTTATATTACTTGAATTTATCTTGTTTCAACTTTAATATATATATATATACTTATTTTAAAAAGTAATTTACCAACATAATTTGTAATAGTTCAAATTAAGATCAAATCAAGGTTAAACAAATGTTAGAAGTTGTTATTGATCATATTTTTAAAAGTTTTATTTTTTATGATTGTGTCATGGTTTATATGATTTTTTAGTCCATATATTATTTTATGGCAGAGGAAATACAGTTGATATACTTAGAATCTTGCAATGTATCTATCCCATTCAATTCATCTCAATTATTAAAATGTTTTTCATTGATTTAATTTTCGAATAACAAAACTATTTATCCTATAATTTTCTATTTATATTGCTTTGATCTGTTTGTAGAATAATGATTTAGTTAACTAATTACTACTTTAATCTAAAATTTTTTAACATTAAAATAGTAAATTATCATTATTTATTTTTAATTACTTTAGTAATTTCTAGAAATTCCAAATGTGTCTACTAGTGAAAAAAATAAAAGTCGTTATACATATCCTAACAGGCTCTATCAAATTAAATTTTCATTATTATAAGTTTAGAATATTTTACATTTAAGTAGTTTGGCAAGCTTTGTAAGAAATTTTGATTAGCACCTAATTTGCTGATTGAGTATGTTACATCAATTCCTTTAGTAACTTCGAATGCAACATTCTCGTGTAATTAATCTAATATTTTAAAATATTTTTCTTTTATTTGGGTAAATTACTATGTAATGGTAAATCTCCTTTTGTGTGACCATTATATCACTTTAATTTGTTTGAATTTATCTTATTTCAACTTTAATATATATTCATTTAATATTAAAATAATAGTTTTTATTGTTTTTGCTTAGTTTTTGTGGCAATTTGTTGTAATCCTTTGTAATTAAAAATAAGGACTAATATGGACAAAAGAAAGATTATTGTACTTCTCCCAAAAAGCTCTATTCAATTAATATATTTTTTAATATTTTTAAATATTTTATTTGGTAGAGTTTTGGAATGTTTTATGAGATATTTTGATTGAACTTACCTTAATGATCAAGGACTTTATAATCTATCCCTTATAGTTTAAATATAACTTTTTGGGTGCAACTTATCTTTTTTCTTCAAAATTTTTTTCTTTCATACATGTATAACATTATGTAACTCAAATTCTCCTCTCGTGTGACTTTGGCATCATTGTGGTTTTGTTATTTTTAATCACTTTAATTTGTTTCACTTTAGTTTTAATAAATATTTAATATTAAATGAGTTATATGCTATTTTTTTGGTTTCATTATTTTGTTAGTTTTTGGTTTGCAAAAATGATGTCTCATTAGGACAAAACAACGTCATTAGTCTAGTCTCGATGAGTTATATCCAATTAAATATTTAGTTTTTAATTTTTTAAATATTTTTTTCTTAAGGTTTTTGGTATATTAAGAAAGTTCTCAATTTGAACCATTTGATCATAAAAGAATATTACATTCGATCTCTTTGATGTCTGAAAAACAACTTTCTTGTAATCTCAAATGTTTAAATTTTTTTCTTTGATTTAGTTATTTATTATGATACATTAATTCTATTATGGTGTGGCTCATTAGTCTTCATTAATTTGTTTATATTATCTTGCTTCAATTTCTCTGATTTTTGCTTCAATATATATATTTACTTAATATTAACATAATAATTATTTTTATTTATGTATATTCACTTAGATAATTCATAGTTATTCTAAATCAAGTTTGTTAGAGATGAAAGAAAGGTCAATCAATTGCTCTTGATTTGCTATATGAAATTTAATATTCACTTTAATATTTTTAAATTTTTTATTTTTAGGGTTTTGATAAGTTCTATGAGTCAAAATTATTTACACAAAATTTAATGTTGAAGAAAGCATTAAATCTCTATCATATACTAGAATGTAAGTTTCCTATTAATTTAATCTCATTTTTTAAAATATTTGTCTATCATTTGGTTATATTATTATATTACTTTTAATTTCATCTTGTGCGACATTTACAAACTTTTTTTGTTATATTTAATTTCTTTAATTATTCTAACATACACGAAATTTGATGCTGAAGGAAGCATTAAATCTCTATAATATATTAGAATGCATGTTTCTTTTTCGTTTAATCTCATTATTTAAAATATTTTTCTTCAATTTGGTTATATTATTATTTTATAATTAATTTCAACTTGTGCAACAATTATAAACTTTTTATTTTGTTCAATTAAATTTCTTTAATTAATCTGAGTTAAACTTTATATAATATTTATGTAATATTAAAAAAATAATTTATTATTTTTTTTGCTAAATTAATTATTAATTTTTCATAATTTTGAAGTTGGATTAATCAAAATGAAATAAATGTCATTTTACTCATCTCAAAGCATGCAACTTAATTAAATATTTATTTTTAGGTTTTGATATATTATTCTTTTTAAAGTTTTTGCATGCTTACTCATACATCTTAATATGAAGAAAATTTCATGATCGAGGATTTTACTCTCGATCACTTTAATATCTTAGATTACAACTTTCATGTATAACTTCTCTTATTTCTTCAAATGTTTTGGGTTGATTTTTTTATATTACAATGTAACTTTATATCTCAGCTTATGTGACTTTTACATCACTTTGAATTGCTTATATTACATTGCTTCAATGTAGCACATTTTAAGTTTAATATATATTTATTTAATATTATAATAATAATTTTTTATTATTTATGCTTATTTACTTTTTGAACTTATGGTAATTTCAAATGATATTTTATTGAGTCAAAACAAAACATATTAAATGTTTTACAGCTTTACCTAATCAAATATTGATTTTATATCTTTTTCAAAGATATTATTAGGTTTTGGCATGATTTACGAGACATTTCGATTCATACCTTATTTTACAAATGAAGATGTTACAATTGATCTCCTTAGTGTCTTGGATTACAACATTTTTTGTATAATATATATAATTTCTTGAAGTGTTTTGCTTTGATTTAATTATGTTACAAGAAACACTTTTTTGTCTTTGTTGTGTCGTTTAGAATAATTTGATTTCATAATATTATGTTGTTTCCTTTTATCACATTTTTGTTGGTAGATGTTAAAACAATATTAAAAAATAAATTTAGTTTTATTTAATATTATATAATTTCATAATTCATAGTAATTGTAATTGAAGTGAAATCATGATGAAATGATTGTGATTGGAGCCATCTCAAAAAACTCAATCTAATTTAGTATTAATTTTTATATTTTTAAATATTTTATTTTCTATGATTTTGGCATGCTTTTTAATCGATTTTTATTTGTATCTAATTTGATCATCACATGTATTAGATTTCAACTCTTTAGAACGTTGTGAATGCATCCTTTCCATAATATTTGTCTCGTTTCTTCAAATTTTTTTCTTTGATATGATTATAGTGTTATGTGATTCTAAATCTTCACTTTTGTCATAATAACATTGCTTTTATTTTGTTGTAATATTACAAAAATTTATTTCATTTCCTATTTAATATTTGTTTAAATCTTATTAAAATAATAATTTATTATTATTTATGTTTATTTATTTTTGTACTTCACAGTAATTCTAAAGGAGCTTTAACTAATTGAAAATTTATTTTTATACTTTAAAAAATTTTTCTTTTTGGAAGTTTAGCATGCTTAACAAAGCATTTCAATTTATATTTTATCTAATGATAAAAAATGCGACACTCAGTCTTCTTAATGTCTTAGAAGGCTGCATTACAATACAATCAAACTCATTTAATAATAACTTTTCACTTTACTCTTTTTATATTAATATGAGACTAAAATTCATCTCTTGTGTGACCTTTACATCGTTTTAGTTTTATTATAATAATTGACTAAACTTTATTATATATTTACTTAATATTTAAATTAAAATTTTGTACTATTTAAGGTTATTTAATATTTTAATTTATAGTAATTGCAAATGAGATATGACATAGATGAAACAAACATCATGGGACTTATCTTGATAAGCTCTATCGTATAAATATTCATTTTTATATTCCAAAGTTTTGTCACCTTTGTGAGGCAATTCTATCTAATTTAATTGTTATGGGTGTTAGACTCAGTCTCCTTAGTATCTTTGAATATAGCTTTCCTATAAAATTAATTTCATTTTTTCAATTTTTTTATTTGATTCAGTTATATCACTATGAAACTCTAAACATAATTTTGTATAACATTCATGTAATAGTGGTTTTATTGCATTAAATTACAACAGTTTTTCTCATTTCAACTTCAACATAGCTTGGCTTAATAATAAAAGAATAGTTTATAATTTATTTGTCACTATTTATTTTTTATCAGAAGTATTACTAAATGAGCCTTGATTGACATTAAAAAAATCATTGGAAACATATGAGAGAACTCTGAATAACTAAATACTCATTTTTATATTTAAAGGAATTTTATTTTTTTAGGATTTTAGAACCTTTATTTGAAAGTTTCGTTTGTACCAGTCTTTATAATCGAGGATGACACAATCACCTTAGCACAAAATAATTTAGCTATCCCATATAATTTGTCCCATTTTCTTGAACTTTTTATGTTGATTTGGCTATGTTATCATGATATACTAATTCTCCTCTTTTTTGACCTTTACATTGTTTTGATTTTCTTATATTGTAACTATTTAATTTCTTTCATTTTAGTTATAACATATATTTGTTTAATTTTAAATAAAATTTATTTTTATTTAATATTATTTAATTTTGCAATTCATAAAAAATTCTTAGTAGTATCTAACCAAAGAGATACCAATATTGTTGGACTTAGCTCAACAAGCACTATCAAAGTTAAAATTAATTTTTATATTTTTAAATATTTTATTTTCTATTAGTCTAACAAAATTTAAAAGAAGTTTTATTTTGTACTTAATTTGTTGATATAGAAAGTTAAATTCATAGTAATTCTAAATTTGTTGATATAGAAAGTTAAATTCTCAGTATCTTAGAATGTAACTTTTCTATGTAATTTCTTATTTCTTGAAATGTTTTGCTTTGATTTTTATTATATTACTATGAAACTTTTATTCTTCATTCACTAGAAAATTACAACACTTTCATCTGGTTTAATTATTTTCTTTAATTTATCTTTGTTTTGCTTTAAAATATATTACATTTCTTTATTATAGTTTGCTCTTATTTAATATGTTAAGTCATAGTAATTCTAAATTTGTTTTACGGAGAAGAAACAAAAGTCATTAGACAAATCTCGAGAAGCTCCAACAAATTAAATATGTTTTTTAATATTTACAAATATTTTTTTTGTTTTGTGATTTTTTAGGGGGCATTTAATTTGTAACAAATTTCATAATCGGGTATGTTACACTCAAACTCAGTAGTGCTATGGAACATAAATTGTTTGTACAATTTAACTCAATCATTTTAATTATATTATAGTGTAACTCTATTTTCCTATTTTGTGACCTTCATATTACTTTTATTTGGCTACGTTACAATTCTTTCAGTTATGTAATTCAACCTTTAACATATGATTACTTTATATGAAAGTTATAATTTATTTTTATATATTAATTTAATAATTTTTAATAACTCCAAACTAGATCCAATGGAGATGAAACAAAATCATTTTCACTATTTCTAAGAGGTATATCCAATTATATATTCATTTTTAATATTTTTAAGTATTTTACATTCTAATGTTTTGATAGGGTTTGCAAATTATTTTTGTTCATACTTGATTTGATGATAGATGATCTTGCACTCTACCTTCTTTATATTTACAAAAAACTTTACTATATAATGTATCACATTTCTTTATATTTCTTATTTTTATTTGTTATATCATTATTTTAGGCTAAACCTACTCTTAAATGACTGTTTCATTACTTTAATTTTGTTATATTAAATTTTTTTGGCTTTTCTTGTTTCTTCTTTAATATATACTTAATATCGAAATATTAATTTATTTTTATTAATTTTATTTATTTTATTAATTAACTAAAATTTTAGACAAGGCCTAATTGAGATAAAATAGACATCAATAGACTTATCTTTGTGAGTTGTACCAAATAATTAATTCATTTTTAATGTTTTTAATATTTTATTTTTTTGTTTATTCCTCTTTTGTAAGAAGTCTCAGTTTGTATATTTTTTAATTATTGAGCACATGGATTGAATCTCTTTAGTGTCTTGGAATGTAGTTTATCTATAAATTTTTTCTCATTTCTAGAAATGTTTTGCTTTGATTTCATTATATAAACATGAAACTCTAATTCTACTACCTTGTGACCCTTATATTGCTTTGAATTAGTTGCATTTCATTATTTCAATTTATCTCATCTAATATTAATTAAATTCTTTCTAATTATTCAATTTATATTTTTATTTAAGTTTCTTTATTTTTTTAATACACAACAATTCTAATTGATGTTTGATTGAGATAAAGAAAACATCATTGGGGTCACCTTGAAAAGTTCAAGAAAATTAAAGTTCTACATTTTCATTGTTTTACATAATGTTTTCTACATTTTCTATGATTTAGCAATTCATTTTTATTTATATATGATTTAAAAATTGAGAATGTTACCATCATTCTCCTTAATGTCATGCAAATAAATTTCATATACAATTATTCTAATTTGTTCGACTTTTTTCTTTGATTTGGTTATGTTGTTATGGAAGTATAATTATGCTCACATATGATTTTCACATCATCTTGATTTTATTACATTATTACTTCAAAATGTTATATTTTAATTTTAATAAATCTTTATGGAGATAAAAGCAAATATAATTTGACTCATCTTGATTAGCTCTATCCAATTAAATATTTATTTGATGATCGATATGTTACACTTGATCTTCATATTATTGTTTAGGGCAACTTCTACTTGTAATTAATCTCAGCTCTTTTTTTTGTTTGATTTGTAATATTTTGATCAAATTATAATATTTTTACTACATTGAGTCAATTTATACTACTTTTTTTATTTATACTACATTGAGTCAATTTATTTTATTTCAACTTTATCATATTTTAACTTATTATTAAGATAATAATTTATTATTATTTATAGTCATTTAATTTTATAATTTATAATAATTCGAAAAAATGTCTAATTTAAGTGAAACAAACATCATTGATCTCTTCGATCTGCTCAATCAAATTAAGTATTCATTTTGATATTTTTAAATACTTTATATATATTATTTTTGCATTCTTTATTACATTTTTTAGTTCATACTTTGTTTAATTATCGAAGATTTACACCTTATCTCCATATTATCTTAGAAGATCACTTTCACGTATAATTTAGCTAATTTTTTTAAATTTTTTGCATTGATTTGCCTATATAATTATACAATTTTTAATCTCATTCATGTGACCTTTACAACATATTTATATTGTTGCATTAATAGGCTAAAATTTATATTATTTTAACATTAATATATGATTTCTTAATACTATAATAACAATTTACAATTTTTATGTTTAATTAATTTTTGTAATTTGTAGTTATTCAAATCAAGGTCTTAATTAGATAAAACAAATGTCATTCAACCCATCTTGAAAAGCTCCATCAAATTTAAAACTAATTTTTTTATTTTTAAACATAAACAATTTTAAGATTTTATATTAGTTTATAACTTATGTTAGTTTATAACAAATTTGATGAATGAGGTTGTTATAATTGACCTCCTTTTTGTTTTAGAATACAAATTTTTGGCATAATTTATCATATTTCTTCAAATGTTTTATATTAATTTTGTTAGATTACTATGTCCCTACAATAATCCTCTAATGTAACATTTGTTTCACAATGATTTGGTTATATTACATTGTTTGAAATTATTTTAGTTTATCTTAAATGTATATTTTCTTAATATTAAAATAATAATTTATTATTATGTATGCTTAATTACTTTGGTAATTCTCATAAATTCTATACGAGATTTTATGGAGATGAAACAAATGCCATTGGAAATTCTAGTCTTTTAGAATGCTTAATGCGATATTTCGATTTGTATCTTACTCGACGATCAAGGATATCACATTTTGAAGTCCATTGTACGTTGGAATGTAACTTTCCCATACAGTTCAACACATTTCTTTAAATCTTTAACTTTTATTTGGTCACATTATTAATAAATTATAATTCCCCTCCCAAGTGACCTTTACATCAATTTTATTAGGGAATAGTACATTGCTTCAATTTATCTTCCCTCAATCTTAATATATAATATTTAATATTAAAATAATATTTTGTTATTATTTTCTTAAATTTTAGTGATTCCAAATGTGGTTAGATAAGGACATTACCAATGTTGTTAGACTCATCTCGATGATCTCCATATGTATCCATAATTTTATTTTATTTTTTTAGGGTTTTGTCATTCTTTACAAGACAATTTCATTTTTATCTAATTTAATTCTTATTGATGATACACAAGATCTTCTAAGTATCCTATATGCAACTTTCCCATAGAAGTGTATTATTTGATGAAAGTTTTTTCTTTGATTTGATTATATTGCTATGTATCTTGAAATCTCCTCTCGTGTGACCTTTATATGTTATTGATTTGGTTAGATTAATTTTCTTCCATTTATATGTTTTTTGCTTTAACATATGTTTTCATAATGTTTAAAAATAGTTCAATATTCCTTTTGCTTATTTATTTTATTTATTTCTATAATTTCCAAATACAGACTGATCAAGATGAAATGATTAACATTTAACTCATTTTAGTAAGGTATATATAATTTAATATTTTTCAATATTTTTACTTTTTTTAATTTTCTAGTGTTTTTTCATACTTTACAAGGCATTTCTATGCATACCTCATTTGATAATCAACGTTGTTACACTCGGTCTGTTTAGTATATTGGAATAGAACTTTTTAATGTAATCTATCTCAATTGTTCAATTGTTTTGCTTTAATTTGGTTACATTATTATTTAACTCTAAACAGAACCTTTTATGACGTTTACATCATTTTTGCTTAGTGATATTATATTGCTTCAATTTACCTAATTTAACCTTTAAAAAAAATTTAATTAACACTAAAAGTGCAATTGATTGTTATTTATGTCAATTTGGCTTTGTAATTCACATGAATTCCTAATGATGTATCTGATTTTATGATCAAGGATGTTACACTCTATTTCCATGTCATCAAGGAATGTTGCGTTTCCATACAACTTGTCCAAGCTCATCAAATTTTTTCCATTCATTTGGCAGTATTACTATGCATTTTTAAATCTTTTATTCTAAGATATTTATGTTTGAGTTAATTTCTTATCTAAAATTACATCAAGTAATCTTATTTCAACTATAATAAGTATTTACTTACTATTAAAATAATGATATATTACTATGTCATTTCAAACAATTCTGATAAGAATGAAAAAACATCATCAAACTCGTCACAATAAACTTTATAAAATTATGTCACTTTTTGTGCTTTTAAATAGTTTCTTTTGCGTTTCTTTTCATGCTCTAGAAGATATTTTTATTTGTCCCAGATTTGGTGATCAGCAATGTTACCATCAATCATCTTAGTAATTATGAATGCAACTTTTTTTTACAATTGATCTTTTTGTTTAAAATTTCTTTTTTTGATTTGGTTATATTGATATGTTTTTCTAAACCTCCTCTTGTATGTCCATTATATCTGTTAGATTTGGTTAATTATGTTGTATCAATTTATCTTATTTTAGCTTTAATATGTTCATTTGCATAATATAAAAAATAATAATTTTTTAATATTTATGTATTTCATTTTTTGTAATTTCTATTATTTCTAATGATGTTTAATGGAGATAAAAGAAATATTCTCTTCGAGTCATCTTAATGAGCTCTATCTAATTAAATATTTTTTTATGTTTTTTTAATATTTGTTCTTATAAGGTTTAACATGTTTTATAAGACATTTAGATTCATTTCTAATTTTGTGATCAAGCACACACATGATCACCATAGTATATTATAATGCAACTTTCTCACACAATTTATCTCATTTCTTCAAATTGTTTTCTTTGATTTGGATATATTACAATGTAACTCTAAATTTCTCTTCATTTGGCCTTTACATCTCTTTGATTTTGTGACATTACATTCCTTCAAATTATCTCACTTTAATTTAAATAAATATTTATTTAATATTAAAAATAATAATTAATTATTTGTGCTTATATTTTATTATAAGTTTTAGTAATTCTAAACTTAGTTCAATTAGGACATAACTAACATTGTTATAGATTTTTGATATTCAACTAAATGTCAACTCTTTGTTTTAAAATGCTTTATTTTTTATATTTTTGGCACATTTTGTTAGATATTTTAATTTTTACCTCTTTTGATGATTGATGAGCTTGCATTTGATCTCCTTAGTATCTTTAAATACATCTTTTATTTGTAATTTATCTAATTTATCCAAATCTTTCACTTTGATTTACTTAAATTAAAATATAGCTCTAATTTTCCTGCCATGCGACATTGTCATCACTATGATTATGTTGTATTATACTCCATTAATATATCACATTTTTTGTTAATATTTAGGTAATTAATTTAAAAAGAATTATTTTTTGTTATTTAGGCTTTTTTATGTAGATAAATCATAGTAATACTAAAGAAGGTTCGATGGTGGTAAAATAAATGTAAGTGGACTCATCTTGACTAATTGTATTCCTTTAAATACTTATTATATATTAACAAATATTTATTTTGAAGAAGTTTAACACAGTTTATGAGATTTTTCAATTTGTATCAAATTTGATGGCTACGAAAGATAGTCTCAATTTCCTTACAATCAACTAAATAGTCCTTTCTTAAATCATTTCTCTCATTTTTTTTTTATTAGTTAAGTTACTATAAAGCTCTAATACTTGTCCCTTGCCACCTTTAAATTGCCTCAATTTTGTTATATTACAATACCTTTTTTTTTTCAGTTTGACTTTAATATAAATCTTCTTATTATTAATATAATAATGTAATATTATTTATGTTTAAATGAAGTCCAGGGTTAAAAAACAAATGCCACTAGGTTCATCCATCAAGCATCATCTAATTAAATATTTATTTTATATTTAAAAATATTTTATATTCTATTGTTTTGACATATTTTATGAGTCATTTTGATACGTGTCTAACTTAAAGATCAAGCATGTGGCACACAAGCTTTTTGGTATCTCGGAATACAACTTTCTTATACAATTCATCACATTTCTTCAAATGTTTTTCTAGGTTTTCTAATACATAATTTTAAATCTCATCTTTTGTAACCTTTACATCATTTTGATTTAGTTACATTACATTACTTTAATTTATCTCATTTTATCTTTAATATATACTTGCTTAATCTTAGAATAGTAATTTATTATTTTTAAGCTTATTTACTTTCCTAATACATAGCAATTAATATCGAGGAGAAATAGAGTTAAACAAATATTGTTTGACTCATCTTCATGAGTTTTATCTTATTAAATAACTTTTTTTATTTTAAAATTTTATTTGCAAAGGTTTTTTCTTTCTTTATGACAAATTTCAATACTTGATTTTATGATTAAGAATATAGCAATCACAAAAAAATTATCTCGTTTGTTTCAAATATTTCAATTTAATTTTTATATAATACTTTTCAACTATAAATGCTCTCGTGTGTAACCATTACATTGCATTGATTTCACTATATTGCTTTGGATACATTTATATAGGCTTTTTTCATTTTTTTTCTTTGCATTTTTATTCATCTCATATTTCATAATGAGACTTATTTCACTAAAATTTTTAATATCTTTGGCTACAACTTTCCTGCATGATTTTTTTAATTTCTTCAAATATTTCTCTTTAATTTAGTTATATTTCTACAAAAGATTATTTCTAATCTGATGCCATAATTTCATTGCTTTTATTGGATTTTTTACATTGCCAAAATTTATAGCATTTTCAATTAGTATAAATTTATTAAATATGAAAATAATAATTTATTATTATTAGTGTTTAATTCTTATTTAGTTTTTAGGAAGAGGTTTAATGAGCTTGAAAAAAATGTTATGGCACTAGTATCAACAAGATATATACAGTCAAATAATGATTTGTATATTTTTTAAATATATTACTTCATATATTTTTTGCATATTTTGCAAGTTATATTGATTTGTACCTAACCGAATGTTGGAGGATGTTACACTCAAACTTCTTATATCTTAGAATACATCATTCTCACATAATCTATCTCTTTTCTTTATATTGTTCCCGTAGATTTTGTTGTATAAGAATGTAACTTGAACCATTCTTTGTGTGACCTTTTCAACTTTTCTACTTTGTTATATTACAATACTTTAATTAATATTATTTTCATTTTAATATGAATATTAACTTAATTTTAAAATAAAGCATTATTATTGTTTATCTTAATTTATTTGTGTCAATAAATACAATTAAAACGGTGGTTAATAAGATTTGAAATGAATTTTTTTGTACTTATCTTGATATGACTTATCCAAATAAATATATATTGTTATATTTTTAAATATCTTTTTTTATATGGCTTTTTAATGTTTTATGAGATTTTTTGCATCATACCCTTTCTAATTATAGAGAATGTTACATTTAATCCCCTTAGTATATTGGGGTGCAACATTTTACATAATTTATCACAATTCATTAAAATACTTTTTATTTTTTTTTATATTAATTTTGATCCTTCAATCTCCTCATATGTTGCCTTTGCATTGATTTTACTTTGTTATATAACATTATACTCATTTATCTTGTTTCATTTTAACAAATATATTATTTTAAGAAATTTATATAACAATTTGTTATTACTTATGCATATTTAGTTTGGTAATTCATAGTAGTTCTAAACAAGATGTGATTTAAACAAAAAAATGACATTTGACTTATTTCAATATGACAATAATTTAAGTAATATTTTTATATTTTTCAAAATTTAATTTTATCTATGTTTGGCACATTTTATCAAACATTTTATTTCATAAATTATTTTAAGAACAAGGATGTTACACTTGGTCTCCTTTCTAACTAAAAAAAATTTCTAGTATTTTTGTTATTTCTTAAAATTTTTAATCATCATTTGGTAATATCATTATGTAACTCTAAATTTTTTTCATTTGAAATATGGATCATAATTATTTGGTTAAATTACTTTTATTTAGTGTATCTCTTTTGAGCTTGAATATATATTTCCTTAATTTTTAATTAATAATTTATTATTGTTTATGTTTAATTACTTTGGTAACTCATAATATTTCTAAATATGGTTTGTATGAGACAAAATAAAATTCATTACACTCATCTTAATTGGCTTTATCACATTAAATGTTTTCAGATATTTTATTTTCTAGGGGTTTTACATGCTTTATGAGGCTTCTTGATTTATATCTTATTTCATAATTAATAATGTTACCCTCCACCTCCTTAGTATGTTGTAATACAATATTCTAAATTATTTTATCTTATCACCATAAATTATTTGCCTTTATTTTGTTATGTTATACTATAAATCTAAAATATCTTTTTCTCTTGATTTTATTTTATTATATTATATCACACAAATTTTTTGCATTTTAGTTTTAATATATGTTTACTTAATATTTAAATGAAATTATTATTTTTCCTTTTTTATACTACTAATTCATTATGATTACAAATGAGGTTCAATTGCTATGAAACAAAAATTAATCGACTCATCTCGTTAAACTCCATCCCAATTAAATATGACTTTTATAGACCTTGCTTTTTTCTAGGGTTTTGGCATGATTACAACTCATTTTGATTTGTAACTTATTTGACAATCAAAAAAGTTATATTCTTTCACCTTAGTATCTTGGATTGTAGCTTTATCATATAATTTCTCAAATATTTCTCCTTAATTTAGTTACATTACAAATATACCTTATATCTCCTTTCTTGTGACACTCTCATGACTTTGATTTTGTTATACTATATTATTTTTTTTTATAATATTTGAACATTATTATAATCTATTTAATTTTAAAATTATAACTTATTATTATTTTGGGGTACTTACATTTATAATTTGCAATGTTTAAAAAAAAGGTCTGATGGAGTGAAAAAAAGACTCACTAGACTATACTTGATGGCCTTTACTAAATTAAATAAATTTTTATATTTTTTAAATATTTAATTTTGTATTACTTTATTATAATTTGCTAGAGATTTAGATTTGCTCAAAATTTTACAATTGAGGATATTAGACTTGTTCTTTTTAACATCTTGGAATATAGCTTTCCCATTCAATTTATATAACTTCTTCAAATGCTCTATTTTCATTTGGTTATGATTCTATGAAACTTTATTTATCCACTCATGTTACCATTACACAACTTTTATTTGATTGTATTATAATGCTTAAATGCATCAAATTTTTTGTAGTAATATACTTTTACATAATTTTAAAAAATCATCTGTAATTATTTCTATCTAACAAATTTGAAAATTCATAGTAATTCTAAATGAGATACCTTTGTGACAAGATAATCATTATTAGAATCATCCCATACAAGTTCTCTCAATTTTAAAAATCATTTTTATATTTTTAACTACTTCTTTTATAATTTTGGAACACTTTACAAGGCTTTCTGTTTCATACATAATTTAGTGATCAAGCATGATATACTAGATTTCCTTACCTTCTTTGTTAACGACTTTTCTATATAATTTATCTCATTTTTTTAACTTTTTTGCTTGTGCATGGCGATAACACTATGTTACTTGAAAAATGCTCTAATGTGAATCTTAGGTCACTTTGATTTGGTTATATTGTACTGCTTCAATGTATCTCATTTAAACACTAATAAATATTTAATCAATATTGAAATAATGATTTATTATTACTTATGCTTATTTACTTTGGTAATTCATAGTAATTTAAAATAGATTTGATTGAGTGGAAATGAAGTTCTTTCCACTCATCTTAGTTGGCCCTATCTTATTAAATATATATTTTTTTATTTTTAAATATTTCTTCCAACTTTACATGTTTTAAAATATATTTCTATTCATACTTAAATTGGTCGTTAAAGATGTTGCAATCAATCTTATTAATATCTTAAAGTGCAATGTTTTTTAAAATTTATCTCATTTTCTTAAAAACATTGCTTATATTACATTATATTATTGTGTAACTATACATCTCTTCTCATATGACCCTCACATCATTATGATTTCATTATATTAAATTGCTAAAATTTACATAATTTTAGGCTTAATATATTTTTATGACAAATTGAAATAAAAATTTATTAATATTTAATGTTTTTTTTCTTTGGTAAATCTCTGTAATTCTAAATGAGGTTTGGTTATGAAGAAAAAAACATCATTGGACTTGCTCGATGAGTTCTATCAAATTAAATATTAATTTTTATATTTTTTTTATAAATTTTACATTCTAATGCCTTTAGTAAATTTAAAAAATTTTTGATTCATCTCTCATTTTATGATTAAGGATATTACACTCGATCTCTTTAGCATCTTGGAACACAACCTTGTCATCTAATTTATCTCATTTCTTTAAATTTGTAATTTTCATATTGTTATATTGGTATTTAAGTTTAACTCCTCTCTTTTTTATGCTATGATTACCTTAATTTAGTTATATTACATTTCTTCAATTTATCTCATTTTTTATAAATAGATATTTATATTGTATTAAAATAGTACTTTCTTGATATTTATGCTTATTTATCTTGGTAAATCACTGCAATTTAAAATAATGTCATATTGAGATATAATAATTATCATTGAACTATTCTCTATGAACTCTATCTAACTATAAATACATTTTGATATATTTTTTGACATTGCATTTTCTATGTTTTACTTCTTTTACAAGGATATTAAATTTGTACCTTCTGACAAATGAGGACTTTACTTTCTTATAAATTTTATCTAATTTTTTAAAATATTTTACATTGATTTAGTTATTTTACTATGAAAGTTATGTTATTGTATGATTGTTAAATTTGTTTAATGTATTATATTATAGTATTTTAATTAATATAAAAATAAATTATTAATTTTTTTAATTCTATTCTATAATTTGAAATAATTCCAAACTAGGACTAATTGTGTTGAAAGAAACATCATTGGACCTACCTTATTTAGCACTATGGAATTAAAATTTTAGTTTTTTATCTTTAAGTATTTTTTTATGGTCTTGGCCCAATTTACAAGATGTTTGATTCATACTTAATTTGCAAAAGGTAATGTTTTACTCAAAGTCTTTAGTACATTGGGATGCAACTCACTTGTATAATCTATATTACATTGACAATGTAATTTTCTATTCTTTTGTACTTTGCATTGCCTTCATTTGGTGATATTACATTATTTTAATTTATGTCAATTTAGTTGTAATATATATTTGTCAATGTTAAAAGAAATGGTTTTTATTTATGTTTAAATAATTTCATAATTCTTGATCATTCCAAATAAGGTTCAATAAATGTAAAATAAATATCACTGGACTCATCTTAATGAGCTTTATCAAATAAAATATTTTTTCATATTTTTAAATATTTTAAAGTAGATCTCTTCAGCATCTTGGAATTAAACATTGTCATACAAATTATCTCATTTCTTCAAATGTTTTACTTTATTTGGTAATATTATTATGTAATTAGAATGTCCTGTAACATAACTTTTGAATCATTTTGATTTTGTTGGGTTACATTTCTTTTATTTATGTTCTTTCAAATTTAACTAATATTTATTGATTATTAAAATAATAAATTATTTTTATTATATTCTATGATTTACTTTAATAATTCACAGTATTTATGAAAAGGTCATATTAATACAAAACAAATCTCATTCGTACCTCATTTGATGATCTATAATACTACCCTTGATGTCTTTAGTATCTTTGAATGCTACTTTCTTTGGCTATGTATGTCATTTCTTAAATGTTTTCACATTGATTTGGATGTAAAAATATGTAGCTCTAATCACCTTTCATGTCACTCTTACATTGCTTTCATTACTTTGCATTACATTACATAGATTTATGTAACTTCAACATTAATATATAATTAATTAATATTTAAATAATACTTACATAAATATTTATTCTTATTTGTTTTGATAATTTATATTAACTCAAAAAGATCTGTGATCGAGATGAAATAAACGTCACTAGACTTGTCTCGATGAGTTCTATCAAATTTGTAATTTCTTTAAAGTTTTTTAAAGGTTTTATTTTTAATAATATTGGCACCTGTTATTTGATATCTTGATTCATATCTAATTTGATGATTGAGCATGTTACATTCAATCTCCTTTTTATCTTTAAATGAAACCTTATTATATAATTTATCTTATTTCTTTAAATTTTTCACATTATTTTGGTTATATTATCATGTAACTCTAAATCTCCTCTCATTTGGCCATCACATTACTTTGATTTGGTATATAATATTGCCTTAATTTATTTTATTTAACAAATAATATATATTTACTTAATATTAAAATATTTAATTTTTTATTCTTATTTACTTTTGTAATTAGATATAATTCACAATGAGGTATGATTTAGACAAAACAAATATCATTAGTCTCTTCTTGATGAGATCTATCTAATTAAATAATTTTTTTACATTATAAAATATTTTATTTTTGAAAGGTTTTATATTAGTTTTGAGGCATTTTCATTTGTTTCTTAGTTTATGATTGATGATGTTAGACTCAATTTCCTTGGTTTATTACAATGCAAAATTCTTGTATAACTTCTTTTATTTTTCAACTGTTCTACTTTGATTTGGTTATGTGCTCATTCATCTCCAAATTTCCTATAATGTGATCAGTATAGCTTGTTTATTTCTTTATATCAGATTATTTTATTGCATCTCAAATTTGTGTTAATATATATATTTATTAAATATTAAAATAATAACTATTTATAATTAAGTTTTTTTATTTTCATAATTCACAAGGATTATAAACGAAGTGCAATGTAGATAAAATGACTATCATTGGCCTTGAATAGATATGGTCTACCCAATTCCAATTTTTTTATATATTCAAATATTTTTATTTTCATTGTTTGGCATACTTTAGAAGACATTGCTATTTATATCTAATTAAACATCAAGAATGTTATCCATGGAGTTTAAGAATTCAATTTCTTTTTTCATAATTTAACTAATTTATTGAAATATGTTTTCTTTTGACTTGGTTATATTGTTATGAAACTCTAATTCTCCTCTTGTATGACGTTTACATTACTAATATTTATTTTTACAACATTGTGTTAGTTTATCATATTTCATCTACCACATATACCAACCTAATCTTACAAAATATTTTTTTATTATTTATTCATATTTTCTATGTTGATTTTTAGTTATTCCAAATATGGTTTGATTGAGAAAACACAAACATCATTTGACTCCTCTTAACAAACACTATCTCAAAATCTTTTAATATTTTTAAATTTTTTCGTATGATATTGTTTGATTTATGAGAAAAATGGATCTAGACCGACTTTTGATGATCAAGGACGTTGTACTAAATCCTCCGAAGTAACTTAGAATATAGTATTTCCATACAATTTATCTCATTTTCCAAATTTTTTTTTCTTTCATTTGTTTATATTACTGTGTATCTCTAAATTCTACCCTTGTGAGCTTACTTCACTTCGATTTAGATATATTTCATTGCTTAAATTTATGTCATTTAAGGATTAATGTATTTGTTTATTTAATATTAATTTATCTCACCACTGTGGTAACTTGAAGAAATTAGAAACTTGTTAGATCAAGATGGAACATTGTTAGGCTCATCTTGATTATATATTTTTAATTATGTTTTATGGTTTTTACAAACTTTTTAAGACAATTTCGTTCATATGAGATTTTATTTTTGATGATATCACAATTGAACTACATGGCATTTGTAATGTAGCTTTCTCACACTATCTTTCCCATTTTATCAAATACTTCATTTTGTTCAGGATTAATTGTTATGAAGCTCTAGTTCATCTCTCATATGACTTTCAGATTACTTTAATTTTCCTATATTACATTATTTCAACTTATCTTATATCAAATTTAATTTATCAACTTATTTTAATATAATAATTTATTTATATTTGTATTTAGTTATTTTGGCGATGCACAGTAATTCCTAATATGGTTTAATGGAAATGAAATAAACATCCTTAAATTCAACTCAAATATCTTTGTATAATCAAATATTTATTTTTATATTTTTATATATTTTTTTTCTAAAGTTTAAGCATGTTCTAGGAGGCCTTTTTATTTGTGCTCGATTTTATGTTTGAAGATGTGTTAAGTCACTCTTGTATTTAATAAATCAAGTCATAAATTTTTATTATTTTAATATAATGGGATATTTTAGTGTGAATTATGTTTAGTTGTAAAAAATAAGCCATGTAATTTTACAGAAGTTGAACTAATTGTCTTCAAATTGTCTTGGAGGGCTTAGCATGTTTAAAGTCTTGAAGACATTTGCATCAAATTTCAAACTAGTTTTTTCTCATTGTGAAATAGATTGTTTGTGTGTTGATTATTAACCACAAAGCACATGTTTCCATTCAAATCATTTAAAATCTTATTTAAAACTTTCCTTGATTTAAGAAAAATTGTATTTTTTTAATCATTTAATTCATTCAAATTATACAAAAACTCTTCCTTAATTTCAAAACCATTGCTTTTCATTTGATTTAATTCTTTCATTGTTTAGTCCTACTTATATATCTTCACTAAATTTCATATTAAAATTTTTTTGTATCAAAAAAGTAATTTTATTTAAATTTTCATAACTAAAATAGTAAAACTATCTTAGCTACTTCCTAAGCATACAACCAAGCAAAAAGCTCTCTAGCCAACCAAGTGCTTGTGGATGCTTACAAGCCTCAAGTTAGCAAACCAACAAGAACAAAGTTAGATCAAGCGAAACCTTTGTCAGGGTGCAATATAAAAACCTAGTTGGGTTAAATTTAGGGATGATTGAGCCATGCAGAAAAAAAATTAAGAATGTAATGGCTCAGGTCAAACCCATAATCACGTTGAAATTTAATGCATATAGATGGCCCACGTGATGACATCTTGAGCTCGCAAGGGAATCCAGCCTCAATTTTAGCCCAAATTAAAAGTATGTGAAAGCTTATATAAAAGATAAAGTACATTGATATTCCATATTATGGGGCTATATTTTTCCCCAAGTCCAATGCTATAGTGTAGTTGAGTGATTTTTTACGATCCAATCGTTCATTCAATGTCTATAGTTTACGTTCATATAAGCTTTTCTTCAAAGCTCAGATTGTGTGGTTGTAGTCTTGCCTAAATTTAATGTATAGTAAGATTTCTTTTTGTCGTATCTTTAAATCATGTAGCTCTACGTTATCCATTTCGAATCTTACAACTAAAATCATTCTCATATTCGTCATTGATTAATAGAATGGTGTAGGTCGCATCTGATGGTATTAGATGACCCAGATCTGATATATCTTGATCAAACCATAACACCTCCACTAACGGAGTCTATGATCTAATGGCCAAATCTTCTCTGATTAGATCCAAAAACTCCAGTCAATCCCATTAAATAGCTTATTGCTTAGCCATTATTTAAGCTATTGCATGATCATTTTGGAAGAAACATTTTAACATATTTGGAATAGCTTTTAAAGTTTTTTGGAAATAGTTTTTGAAATACTTTTTGTTTAACATTCTAATGACTTTGATCAAACTTTTTTGTATAAGCCTTATCATTGTTAACAAAATGGATAATGAATGAAAAAATTATTTTAATATTAAAAAAATGTTAAATGATATTTTGGTTATGTGAACTCTCATAACAACATGCCATAGTTTGGTATGACTCCAAAATAAGAATCTCTCTTACTAAGCCTAACACTTCTAATATATCATTTAATCACTTCTCTTCAAAATTCTAAGCTCATTGTGCCTTGCTATTTTCATCAATAAGTACAGAAAGTTATATGTTTTTATTAAGAAAGTTTTCTTTGTTGAATTTTCCTTTTCTTTTAGATCGGGGGGCTTGGAATTTGTAAAATCCAATGTTGGATTTGATTTCAAAAATAACTGAGTTAGGGTTGACCTTTAAAGAAGCCCAAGTTATATGTGACCTCATAAATGTTAGTAGGTTAAAGGAGACTTATGAGGAAAATCATCAAATAGGTTGGATGTGAACTATAAAGAAAAACATTGAGTAGGTTTGAGGTTAATCGTAAGAAAAAGACTCAAATAGGTTGGAGGTGAACTGTAAAGGAAAACCTTAAGTTATCACCTATTTGAAGGTGGAGTTTTTTTTGACTTGGGATACGATAGGATGGTAGTTCCTATTTAGATTAGATAACTTAAAATTTTTTTTATATAATTTTAATTTTTTTTCAATTGTTGTTAATTATTTAAATGAAAAAATTACTAAAGGTTTTCAACAAACATAAAATTTTATCTATGAAAAACTTTTGAAAAATTTAAATTCTCAAAATTTAAAAACATTTACAAATGCTTCTTCCATCCTCTCTCCTATGAGATTCACTCACACCTATTTTACATCAGGATGTTACACTTGATCTTTTAAATATTTTAACTTGCACCTCATTTGAAGAACAATGATATTACACTTCATGCCTTTAGCATTGCATAGTGTAGTCTCTTATAAAATTTATTTCTTCTCTTCAATTTTTTTTGTTTAAATATTTTGCATTATAATGCTTCAACTTGTCTCATTTAAACTTTAATTTTTTTTTTACTTTATATTAAAGTATTAATTAGATATTATTTAAGTTTATTTGTTTTGCTAATTCATTGAATTTCTAAAAGAGGGCTAGTTTATAAAAAATAACTATTCATGAATTTCACTAAATAAGCTCTATCAAATAAAAAAAAATATTTTTAAAATTTTTTTATTTTCTAATATTTTTTTATTAGAAATTATGTTTCCTACCACCTTAGGTGATCGATGTTATTACACACAATCTCATTAATATCATAGAATACCACTTTTTCTTATTACTTATCTTATTTCTTCTAACCTTTTGGTTTGATTAGGTTAAATTACTATGAAACTCTACTTCTCCTCCCATGTCATATATCACTTTGATTTGGTTATTTATATTATTTTAATTTATCATTCTTCAACTTCAAAATATAACTACTTAATATTAAAGTATTAGTTTATTAATATTTATCCTTATTTATTTTTGTAATTACAAGTAATTACAAATGAAGTTCGATTGAGGCCAAAAAGTGACACTAGACTCATCTCGATGAGTATTGTCTAATTCGAGATTGATTTTTTATGTTTAAATGTTTTTTCTAAACTTTATCATGTTTTACAAGACATTTATATTTCAACCTAGTTTTGTGATCGATAATATTTGACTCAGTCTTCTTAATAGCTTGGAACATATCTTTCCTAAATAATTTATCTAATTTATTGAAATATTTCACTTTGATTAGGTTATATTACTATATATATCTCTACATCTCCTTTTGTGAGACCTTTGTATTACTTTGACTTAGATATATTTTGCTTCTTTAATTATTATTTTATCTTTAATATATGTTTAGTTAATCACAAAATATTAATTTCTTATTATTTATGATTATTTTCTTAATAAGTCATAGTAACTCCAAATGAGGTCCTACTGAGATGAATCAAATGTCGTTGGACCCATCTCAACAAGTTCTATCCAATTAAAAATAAATTTGATATTTTTAAAAGTTTCTTTTTATAATATTTGATAGTTGAGGATGTTATACATGATCTTCTTAGTATCTAGGACAATAAAGTTTCTATGTAATTTATATTATTTATTGAGTTTTTTCTTCGATTAGGTGATGTTACTATGTATTTATAAATATACTTATAGGTAACCTTTACAATAAATTAATTTACTTATACTACATAGCTTTACTTTTTATCACTTCAATTTATATATATATTTTCTTAATATTAAAATAATTTTTTGTCATTTATGTTTAATTTCTTTAGAATACATTCTAATTCTAAATGATGTCTAAACGAGATGAAATAAAAGTAGTTGTGCTCATCTTGAAGAACTATATTGAAATAAACTTTCATCTTAACATTTTTAAATATTTTATTTATTAAGTGTATTCTTTCATTAACGAGAAATTTTAATTCAAACATGGTTTTATGATCAAGGATGTTACCCTTCAACATTTGAATATGTCGAAATGTTGCTTTACGGTGTAATTTATGTCATTTCTTCAAATGTTTGGCTTTGATTAGGTAATATTATTAGCTTACTCTAAATCTCTTATTGTGCATCTTTTACATCTCTTAATTTTGGTTGTATTGCATTGCTTCAATTTATCTCATCTTAGCTTTAATTTATATTTACTTCAACGTAACATCATAATTTTTTATATTTCTCTACTTATTAACTTTTATAATTTTTTGTAATTATAAACAAGTTCTAATTAAGTTGAAATCTCACGTGGTTTGATTAATGTCAATAAGCTCTATCCAATTAATTATATATTTTTATATTTTTAATTATTATTTTATAGGGCTTTAGAACACTTTATTAGATATTTTCATTCATGTCGTATTTGTGTTAGAGGCTATTACACTCGATCCTCTTAGTTTTTATTTTATTTTTTTATTTCACTACATACTCTAAATTTCCTCTCATATGACATTTACATAACATTTATTTGCCTATGTCGTATTGCTTCAATTTCTCTTATTTCATTTTTAATATATCTTTTGGTAATATTCAAATAATAATTCACCATTATTTATGTTTATCTCCTTTTGTAGTTAACAACAAAATAAAAAAGTTGTTTGATAGGGAAGAAATAAATGCCATTTCATCTATCTTGATGAGTACTATCAAATTAGATATTCTTTTTTATATTTTTTTTTATATATTTTATTTCAAAGGATTTTGCATACTTTATAAGATATTTCGATTCTTAGATGATTTAATATTAAAAGATGATACCCTTAATCTCTTTAATATCTTGAAATTAAACATCCTTATACATTAAATCATATTTATTAATTTTTTTTGCTTTGGTCTAGTTATGTTATTGTGTGACTCTAAATCTCGTCTCATGTAACCTTTACATCAGATTGATTTTGTCATATTGTATTACTTCAATTATGTTATTTTTATGATATTTTTACTTAATATTAATGAAATAATTTGTTATTAGTTATGTTTAAGCACTTAGCTAATTCACATAAATTTAAAATTATGTCCAATGGAGATAAAACAACGGTCAATTAACTCATTTCGATAAACTCTATCAAATGAAATATTTATGTTTATAGCATTAAATATTTGTTACAAAGTATTGACAAGTTTTATGGGTTATTTTCATTTATACCATATTTGATGATCAAGGGTGTTACACTCAATGTAATTAATATCTTGGAATGCAACTTTAGGTACATATTTTCACATTGATTCAAAGCTTTTACTTTGATTTGGTTATATTATTATGTAATTGTAATATTCCTCTCATGTGATGTTTAAAATGATTTGGTTTAATTTTATTATATTGGTTCAGTTTACAAAATGTTTGCTTTATTATAAACATACTTAATATTAAAATATATTTTTTTTATTATTTATTCTTTTCTACTTTCATAAGTCACAATATTCAAAGTTGTTTTGACAATCAAGAATGTTATGCTCATGATTTCTAATACCTTGAAAAGTAGTTTTCTTGTGTCATTTATCTCATTATTCAAAATTTTCAATATGATTTGGTTATATTACGATGTAACCCAAATTCTCCTCTTGTATGACATTCACATCACCTTAGTCCTGTTATATTATATTACTTTAATTTATCTAGTATCTTTAGCATACATTTAATTAATATTAAAACAATGTTGATTTATTGTTTATATGAATTTTTTGTAGTTCTTAATAATTATATAATAAATCTAATTGAGAATAAGCAAACGTCATTTGACTTATCTCAACAAGCATTATCATATTAAATAATCATTTTATATTTTTTAACTTTTTAATTTTAAATGTTTTGGAAAGTTTTACTAAACATTTCAATCCATTTCTAATTGGATTATTAGGGATGTTAAACTTGATCTCCTTAGTCTCTTAGAAAGTACTTTCTCATATAATTTAAATTATTTCTAAAACATATTTTCTTTAATTGGGTCATATTGTTTTGAAAAAATAATTCTCTTACCATAGGATCTTGATATCTTTTTGATTTTAATGTAGTATATTACTATAATTTATACCATTTCAATTTTAATATATATTCAATTAATATTTAATAATTAATAGTTTGAGCATCAACAACAACTATGAACAAGATCCAAAAAAAAGTAAAAAAAATCTCCATGTACTTTGCTAGATGAGCTCTAACAAATAAAGTATTCATCTTTACCTTTTTTAAAATTTTTTCCATGCTTCAACATGTTTTATGAGATTTTTTTATTTCTACTAGCTTTGATGGTTGAGCATTTTATACTCGATCTCCTAATTTCCTTGGAATACATCTTTTAAGCATCACTATTGCATTTCTTCTAATTTTTTATTTCATTTGATTATGCTACAATGAAACTCTAAATCCCTTCTCATGTGACTTTTGCATTGTTTTAATTTAATTATATCATATTATGATAATTTATCACATTTCAATTTCATACATATTTACTAAATATTAAAATAATGGTTTTCTATATTTTTAATGCATAATTAATTTGGGAATTATTTAGTAGTTCAAAAAGAGTATTAATCGAGTTAAAATAGGCTATTTGTCTTACCGTGATAAACTCTATACAACTAAATATTTATTTTTTAATATTTATAAATATTTATTTTTTTTTAATTTTTGTTTTCTTAATGAGATATTTTGCAGTAGTTGATTTGATGATCGAGGACGTTATACTTGATCTCTTTAGTAAATTGGAATTAAGCTTTTACATGCAATTTCTCTAATTTCATTAAAAGTTTCTCTTTAATATAACTAAATCATGTCATAGATTTTGTTATATTACATTGATTCAAGTTACCTCAATTTATCTTTTATATATATTTATTTATTATTAGAAAGTAATTTATTATTATTTATGTTAAATTATTGTTTTAATTTATATTAATTTAAAACATTGTCAATTTCAGATGGAACAAATATCGATGGACTCAACCCAAAGTGCTTTATCTAATGGAATATTCATTTTAAAATTTTGTGGTTTTTTTCTACAATTTTTGTATGTTTTACCAGTCATTTTGATTTATATTTTGTTTAAAGACTGATGATGTTAAATCTACTTTGCATATTAAATAGTAACATTCTTGAAAAATTTATCCCATTTCTAAAAGTTTTTTGCCTTGATTCACTTGTATTACTAGAAAACACTAATTCCCATATTATATGAAACACTTTACCTTGATTTTGTTATTTTATATTTTTTAAAATTTATCTCATTTTTACTTTAATATATATTTATTTAATATTATTGAAATAATTTCTTATTATTTATGTTTAATAACTTATGTAATTCACCAAAATTCTAGATAGTGTCCAATGGAGACAAAACAAAATGTCATTAGACTCATCCAGCTAAACTATATCAATTTAAATATTAAATTTAGAATTTTAGAAATTTTTTTAGGATTTTGGCATCCTTTATGGGACATTTTAATTTTTAGTTGATTTGATGTTCAATCTTACACTTAATCATATTAAAATCTCAAAATGCATCTTTTGTTAACATAATATTTTTAAGTAACTCCAATACTCCGCTCGTGTAATGTTTACATTATTTTGTGTTGGACATTGGGAATCAAATTATTTAATCAAAGTAGAGAATTTTAATGGTCCTCGAGGATGCTCGTGTGATGTTTTTTTCTGCTTAGTGCTTTGAATATCAAAGTGAATAAACTAAATATCATGTGGCTAAATGACAAGAGCCACTATGACTCTCTTAAGGTATCCAAATATCTCATCTTCTAATTTGTTAGATGCATGAAAAGATTAATGATATACCCAATGTCCTTATCTACTATAAAGCAAAACCATAGCCTATTGAGCTTCATTCTAGCCTTACTTTATTAAATCACTTTAGAGGTGTAGCCTAAGTTAGATTCAACATGAAAATAAAACTTAAATTCCACAACTTTTTTTGTTGTTTTACTTATTTTGTAAGATTGAGATAGGGCCCGCAAACTCCTTTTGGCTACAAGTCTAGCCTTTGCATGTTGATTTAGATAGAAGACATTGCGTTATGGAGGCTTGGCTTGGGTGAAACTTCTACTAAAAGATATCACAACTTTCCAAATAGGAGCACATTGAGAATAGAAAACTCATCTAGAATAAAAGGGTGAAAACTCATTTGATTCTAATTTCTAAAACAAATATGAACCATTTAAGTGTGTCTTAGCAATCAGTTAAGCTCTTAAAATTTGAAGCTAGAAGGTGTCAGCATGTTTTTGAAAGGATAGTTGGATTGTGTCATTCAAGCATTCACAGCAAGTGTTGGATTGTTCACCTACTAATAAGAAACTATGTTGGGTTTAGATTTTGGTGATACAAGTTAGTTTCATGATTGTGTTGTGATCATAATTAAAACTAGTAAAAGTGGAACAGTTGATTCATGCAATTGGTCATTGCACTTTGATGAATAGGTAGTGGCACAAAGTTATTTTATCTAAGATTATGACTAAATGCCCTTAACTCATAATCTATGCTATAATATAATGCCTTAGTCTATTGTTCACTTGTTGTTCAATAATAGGGGCTTTACACACCTAGGGCATATTATGAAGGGCCCACCTAATGATGTAAAAAGTTAGATGGCACAAACACCATAAGAAATGATAGTTAAGAATGAAGGGTCTAGCCTTTATTTTACAATAGAATCATTACAACTTAAACTTGCAATGAGACATTGTAAGTTGTAGAGTGGCCTTATTATCATAATTTATTAAGATTCAGCCCTTTTATAGTAGATTGGTCCCCTCAAATACCAGATATTGTAAAAGTTTCAAAACACCACTTCCTCATGCAACCACGTGCTGAGCTCACTCAACTTCCCCCTCTTATTGAAATACTTCACATGATACATTGCGTAGTACATTATGATTCATGTCATGCCTCTTAAAGGCCATCCTAAATGCAATGTTGAAATACCTCACATTGTTAATCATGAATTTTGGATGATGCAATGTGGGAAGTATACTAAATTGTCCTAAAGAGGTCATGTAGTTTTCAAAACTTTTTTCTTTTGGTCATATCAATTATTAAAATAGTACTATAGAAGTTCTATGTACGTGGCAAAAACTATCACTTTCTAACCTATTCATCACATGTGCTTGCTTGAGCACTGATGTAGTACAATTTTATTATGAGACTTGCCTTCTTCCATTATGAAATTATCACAATATGCAATTCAGAGTCCTAATTTCAACTATAAATGATGCAGAATAGGGACTTACAAATGTAACTCTTTTACAGATGTTGCACTTTGGCAAAGTTTTACAATTTTAGGTTATTCTCTATTCAGAGCTTTCCTACATCCTTGATGGAATTGTCACAACATGCAATCTATAATGGTCAAGGGGTGACATTATGTGGCCATCGACAACATGGAAGTTCGATTGTGCCATATGCTCTAGGTATTATACATGTTGTGCTACACGTGTTGCCATGAGCTACTATAACTACATGCATGACATATAACTACATCTGTAATAGCTCAAAGCACACATGCAGTAGCATCCTTTGTGCACATTGGGTGGGCACACAAAGTGTAATATGTTTTTTTATTCTTTTTGCTCTGCATGCAATTATTGCATGGATAAGGTGATGCCCTATTTGGAGGCACACCTTCTTCATTGAAAGAGTTGTCATAATATGTAATCCACAGGGCATAATTTAGGGCACAATGTTACCTAAGATGGAGCAAAAGTTGAATGGTATAATATGTAGTAGGGATTGTGCATCCTTGGTTGTGGTCCTAACTACGTGCACAAAAAGAGCCCTTGGTGGTCTACAACACTTTGTATGCATAAAGTATTGCATTATTTATGCATCCAACAACAAATTGTTCACTTGCATGGTAATTAGTCAATGGCACCCAATGGCATCAAATGCACACTACTTGTAAGGCCAATAAAGAGTAATTGATTTTTAAATTGTTTGGTCTTTGAAAACTGGTGCATGGATAAGGTGATGCATTGTTGGGAGACTTGCCTTCCTTTTTCATGAAACTATCACAATATTTAATCATTAAGCAAAATCTGTGGCATAATGCATCTTTGACCAAAGTAGAAATTGGATGGCATAATATGCATTAGGGTTTGTACTTATAGGATTACAACCATAGTCATGCATTATAGATAAATTTGCATGCTAAAGTAATGTGAAGCACGTGCTAGTCATTCTGCACATGCTCAATAGCATCATATGTGTGTATAGGTGAGGTGCATAATGTGTAATTTTTATTAGAGTTTTATTGTTACAGGTCTTTATTGCTTGGATAAGGAAATGCCTTTTTGGAAGACTTTCCTTCTTCATTGACTAAAATGTTGCAACATGCAATCCACAAATTCCAATGTGTGGTGCATTGTGGCTATAAAGAAGTAGAAATTGGATGTTGCACTATGCATTATGTTTTTTTCAAGCTTGGCGACGGTCCTAGCTTCGCAATACCATAGCTGTTTTTATGAGTGAAAACTAGTATGCATGCTTCCAACATCATCAAGTGTAAGCAACTCTTGAGGTCCACAAATTCGAACTTTTTTTTTCCAATTTTTAGAGTTTTGGATGGTTGATGCATTGTGAAGGTGATTTTGTATTAGTAGACTTGGCTTCTACTTTGACGACATTTTTATAACATGCAAAAACCAAAACATAATGTGTGACTTGATGTGATACATGGTGAAGCAAAACTTGGATGATACAATTATGCTAACGATTTTGCATTGTAGGCATCATCCTTAACATTCATGCATGCAACCTACAAATCACACATACCATATGACATCCTTTGCATGCTACTGTGGGGCTTGTAATGTGTATCTTTTTTAGCATTATGGCTACTGTAGATGGATAAGGTGATTCTCCATTTGATGGAATTATCATAATATGCAATCTACAAGTGGCAATGTTAGACAAGGTGTGGCCCATGGTGAACTAAAAGTTTGATGGTGCATTATGTGCGAGGGTTTGTGTATATTGAGCTTCAACCCTAGTTGTGTACGATAGTCAACAGTCCACTCATATGGCCTACCACAAGCTATGCAAGGATGGCCAAACATGCAATATGAAACTTCTATTGAATTTTTTTCATTGGATTTGATAGCACATGGATTGGATGTTGCTTAGTTGGGAGACTTTCCTTCTTCCATTTGTAAATAATCATAATACGCAAGTAACAAGTGACAATATGTGGCATGATATGGCCTACAAAAAAGTAAAAGTTGGATAGTGTAATATGGACTTGTTTTCAAGAGTATCAAGTTGCACCTCTAGTTGCATGAAATTAAGAACTATGTGCATTATAGCATTGTACTAAAGCCTAGAAATATGTCTATTTCTGCTTAGTGGAATTTTATGGGTGAGACTGGTAGAGCCAACTATGTGTAATGTTTTCTAGATTTTTAGAATAATGGGTTGTTGTCTCAAGGATAAAGTGATGACCTATAAGGAGACTTGGCTTTTTCTTTGACTAAATTATCACAGTATGTGATCCTTGATGGGTAATGTTTGATGCGGTGTAGCCTTCGACAAAATAGTGGAAGTAGAAAAGCGAAAATGGAAAACCATTTCATATTTTAAAAAAATAACATCTGATACCATGACGTAGCATAATAACAACTAATTCCCTTGAAACTATATCTAAAAGTATAGTCTCTAAAATGGCCGCAAAAATTTTTGTCACTATTCTTTAAATCACACTACATAAATAATGATCAAGAAATGTTTAGGTTTAGAAGCACCTTTAACTTTAAGAATGAGAATGACCATCATATCTTTCCACTATTTGGGCATAATGTTGTCCATAAAGAATTATTTCACATCTTTTACAATATCCACCTATGTAACGATCCAAGAACAATGAACAAACTCACGAAAGATGCCATCCACACTTGATGATTTATTTTGTTTCTTGGATAGCATGGCATTCCTAATTTAATCGTTATTGATTTGAGCCACAAGTGTGCTCACTTGATCATTAATGATAGTTCTCAAAGGCATGAAATATGTAGGAGATTCATATTTCCATGGCTACACCACCTTTCACTAAAAAATTTCATGAGTATCGCTTTAATCTTAGTTAGGGAGGCTATAATTTCCTTATTATCTTTATTAAGTTGGTGGATATAATTGCTTCTTGACATAGAAGTAGTTGTTGATTAGAAAAAATATGTGTTTTGGTTTCCAAGGTGGCCCATTAAAGCTTGACACACTACCACCACCATGATTCTTCTAGACCCACAACATTGTGATAAGTGATACATTATGGTAAAAGTTAATGTTTGAGCTCATTTATTTTATTTACAAATTCTTTAAGTTGATGGTCTATGATTTTCTATTCTAAAAAGTGAGCAATACTAAGGATATTACAAGGTTTAATTACTCTCCACTTCCTTAAAGCTAATAGGGCTCTATTGAATTTAGTCCAAAAATCATCAATAGAGTTTTGCTCTAACCATCATTTTCTATGTTGCCTATACTACATTAGTTTATCTTGAAAAGGATAACAATATCTTTTCAAACTTGGTTGTTTTGCATGTTTTGACCATAATCTATTTTTTAAACTTTATAAGCATTGAGTACTGCTTTGAGCTAATGCAAAAAAAATGTGTCACAATAGTACTTGGGAATGCTTGCTTATCATCAAGGTTCAAGAAAGCCCTACCATATCCTTCATATATATAAGGATTCTCCTTTTTATTATTGTGCAAATTAAATTGAATCCTATTAAATCCCATGTTAATCAAATATAAATCATTAATGAAACTATAAAACTCATAGTAGCCTTACCCACTGCTAAATTTTTTCACTTTTTTCTCTTTATGTGAAAGGCATTAAACTCACTTGTAATAAGTAACCGTTCGCAAAGGTCTACAAAATCTAATATTTGTTCCAGACTCACTAGTTAATATAGTCATTTTATGCATATACAACACAACATAACCAAATCTAATTACATCCTAATCTCACTTGTATAGTAACTACCTGTGAAGAGTAATCCATAATCTTAAGCTTGAACATATCATTTCATAGTACTACAATACCCCTAAATAGCCAGGCTATTACTACTACTCAAAATAGTTCCAATTTTAGCCAAAAGTTTCATCCACCTTATGTCTATTAAAGCTCCCCACAGGAATTTACAATTGAGCAATAGTAACCTATTATACTTTACTAAATGTTACATCTAAGAGATTTAGCTATTTTAATCTCCCATATGTTTAGCATCATAAAAGAACTAATGATTTAATAACAAAAATGCATTGCCCTTAGGCATAATGGAATGCTTACTACACATATTATTCATCCCAAATTTGCATTTCAGTAGGATCATAAATAGCTACCTAGTTATCCATTGCAAACTTATCCAAAAAATGAGAAATAAATTGTGCTTACCTCACCCCAGTTCCATCTATTGCTTGATATGTTGCCTCACACACTTTGGTGAAATCTACTCACCAACCATCAATTTCGTAGTCCTGAGTTGTTGATCTATACACACCAAACTTGAAGCCCCTAAAAGCTATAGTTGTGTAAAAAGAAGCATATATAACTTTATCTATACACCACATAACAACTATACATGTAAAGCGACATCCTCCTTACAACAACTTTAGCATTCACTAACTAGTACCTCCACCACCAATCTCCATTTATAACCCATACAAACATTGTTGACACAATTCATACAGCCACATGAGGTTACTTCTACAAGCCCATATATTGTTGCTTGCAATTAGCTATAGTTGTAGTAATGCATATAACCTATTCTTATGTGAGTACTTTGCATAATACCTAGTAATCTGAGGTTCATAGAGAATACTAAAGTTTTTGCTAAAAATCTATAGTAGCATACAATTTCTTAATCTTGACTCCATAGAACATGCCTCAAGAATTGCTCATGCTCCTTAATACCAATAAAAAATGATCCCCCTGCTTCTAACAAAGTAGAAATTTTAAAAACTAATTTTAACCATAACCATTACACAAATAATCGTGCATCCTTCCTATTGACTATTGTGTCCATGAATGAGCCTATCTTGATCCATAATTAGCAAAATAGCAACCATGCAACTTCTCAATTAAATCTTGCTTCTGTGACTCATAGGCTCCCTATATCTAACACCAATGTAGCACAATAATAACCTCTTTATCATTACCCACTCCAACCACAATACCCTCTATCCACATCAAGCATTGCCCCTTTTTATTTGTTTATTTTCAAAATTGCCTAAGGGTTCCCTTTCTCCTAATTCATTTTTACTTTACTTATTTTAATAAAAACATTGTGTCTTTTTTCTTCTCTTGGACTCCTCACTTGACCATTGCAAAGGATGAACTTGAACTACATAAGAGTTCCGCTTACTTTTCTAAATTCTATAATTGGGTATGTTTATAATTGGTAGGGCCTACCTCCACTTCCCATTACTTGATGGTGTAGGATTTTTATTAGTAATAGGATTGACCTCTCTTGGACTTTTCTTCTTCGATACCCATTCATCCATGAATGTTCCTCTTTTGCACCCTTCTTGCCTTGTGCAATATGTTCACTTTTTTTATTACTTGCATCATATTCTCATATTTATATTGCTTTCCCACCTCTTACCTACCCAAATAATTTTCTATTATAATGCACCACTACTACAATTCTATCACCAACCTATTTTTCCTTGGTTAGATTATGTTCCAAGGACTTAGACCTCATTTCTTCTCATCATGATCCTTTGGATCTATCAACATCAAAAAAGCTTCCTTATTGTTTATCTTCTTCATATGCAATATGTAAATGACATAATCTCTAACCTATCGTGGTAATGAGTACCAACTCATAAGATATAAATGATCCAAAATGGTGACCCACCTTACCACATTATGATCTTTTGGACTTATCTACATCAAATAGCTTTCTTATTCTTATCCTCTTCTTATTTAGCATGTAAATCACATAAGCTCTCACTTATCATAGTAGTGAGCACCAACTCATAAGAAGTAAATGGTCCAAAATGGTCACCCACCATGCCACATGGGAAGCACATTGAGGGTAATCTTTCATACTAAAAGTATGAAAAGGATCAACCCTAGGCATAATTAAACCATATTTTTAGTCTAGGTAGTTTGGAATGGTTTATATGTCACACACCTTAGCATTCGTTCACCTTTGCATATCTATCATCTAGTCATCAAAGTTTATAGGATCCTCTAAATCTTTGGCAATGTGTAATATATTTGCTATATCTTGAGACACATGTGGGGGCAATGAAGAATGAATCTAGACTAGAGCACACATAATTGATGAAGTGCTAAGTTTAAATTTAGGTGTTCACATGTCCAATCCCAATGCAAGTCTAACAACTTTACATGGTCGTCCTCGCCACACATAATCTCCATCTTCAACCAAATCAGAGTTTGGATAAATATACCAGTCTATCCAATCTAGGACCCCAAATCCTCTCAAATGGCCCTCCTTTTTAATACTCTGGTTATCCATTGAAAAGATGGATGGCCACGTTGCACTATACTCATGAGCTTAAACTAGTGATAGTGAATATGTCATTCACCAGCCTTGTTGGATAAATGAATTTCATCATTAATTATGAAAGATGTATCCACAGATGCTAGCATCTTAAATCAAAATTAATTTGTCTCCCTAAGAAGTTAATCGATGGACCTCCCATTAGTGATGAACTAACACCACCCTAACCTTAACTGAGTAAGGTAATTCATGCTTACCTTTTTATTATTATGTTCTATGACTTTTGCTACATTTTCATAAACACCAACATTGCAACCACAAAATAACACCACCAACAACACCATTTGGAAAAGGAGACTTCTCCTATGAAACAATACAATTTTAAGCATGTACAATCAAATCCCACTCACTACCTGATGGATTTAGTTTTTCCTTTTCATACAACACTATGTGCAATGTGTGTACTTCATCCTCTTCAAAGATATTCTCATCAGAGCCAACCTCCAACTATGACACCTACATTGATTTAACATCGTTGTTTCTCACATTGTATTTAAATTCAACTTCAATCGCCGGTGCCCTGATAGAAAGGGCAATTCTAGATATGATCATGATAGAACTATTTGGTTACAAGGTTTTGCTTGCAAAATTTAGAAAATTAGCATATGTTTTTTTCTGAAAATGACACCTGTAGTAACTTTGTTTCTATTTTCTTCATCGACTTTTGAGACTTAGCTCCTTGCATTGTTCACCATTACTTAATCAATGACACATCCAAACTCCTAATACTCCCCTTTCACCTCTTACTATCACCAATGCCATCATCCAAACTGTATCACCTTCCACATGCGACATTGTTCACTACACACATAGCACTTATCCATCCCATTTGTGCAACTTCTTCTATTGCATCTACACAACTCCTTTCAACATGGTCTTTGGCTTTTGGTAAAAAAACATTGGGCTAAAAAATCTTTTATGTTTCCTCGTAATAAAGGGTGAAACCAACATCATTCTCTCCTTAATGAGGTTCAAAAATAAAATAAAAAATAAGAAAACACAAAAGTAGTTCTTTAATGGACATTTTACAATCAAAAATAAAATCATACAAAAGCATATGGTGGACAACCTAGTTGGTTGCACAATTATGTTGCTACTTTACATGCGATAGTTTGAAGGACTACATGCCCTACACTTAGCAATAACACATTGATAGGAACTCTTATTCATTGTAAGTTCAAGAAATTGGTTCACATTAGTAATAGTCATTATAAAGTATATTTTCATCTCTAGAGCATGGTTATTAAGAAGTAGCATTCCAAGAAGCTCTAACATCAAGAAAATAAGTAATCTCCATGATGGAACTGATCCTAAGATCATCATTTTGCTGGTAATATTAGTAGGCCTATCCATGTATTCCCAAACGACAATACGAATTCCAACATATAGATTTTGTTACATAGTTACATTGTAATTGAAATGAACCCAATTTATTGGAGGAGTCAAATAAGAGTTAACAAATAGCCACTAAAGGTCGTTGAAGCTCCGACTAGATGGGATTGGAGAAATGTAACAAGCAACAACAAAAAATTGAATAATTTTTTGGTGTGTAGCTAAATTGAGCACCATGTTTGTATGTGGAAGCAAATTTCTATTTATCTAATGTTGTTATAACTTTGAAGTAGCAAATTTAATTGAATGAAATGTAGTTGTGGCCCAAATGTTCATTACCATTCTATCAAGAAGCTCATTTAAAAAATTAAAAATACTTCTCATTAACCCTACTGAGCACGAGATTAGCATTTATGAAGTTGTTTTACAAAAATCCTAAACCTTATCTCCTTCTCATAAGCTGTTGTTTATGTCCGGCATCACATTACATCCCTATGGACATAACACCAGCATCTTGATCACTTTTGCTCATAACTAGGAGCAAGTAGGAGACTATAGCTTAATGCATCCTCCTTTCTTTTTATATCGTACTATCAACTATCCACGGTAATACATTACTAAGTAACATACATGTATATGATGCACAATAGAACATATAAAATGTATAGTTTGTAACAAAATACTTGGATCTAAATGCCTAAACCAATAACATATCTTCTCAAGCCATATCCTAACCACAATGCTTTATTATCAGTGTTATTTATGATGTCAATGGACTACAGACTATAAGTCCTCCATACTCCTTAGAAAATGTTATTGATTCCTAATAAGCATAATGTAGTGTGTTGCTAATATTAGAACTACTCCACAAGTACCCATGCATCAATTTCTCCAACTTAGAAATAATGTCACTTTGAATTAAGGATTTGGTTAACTAATATACAAGAATGGTAGCTAACTTTGAGTTGATCATGACAATAAGCCTTACCATTGATAATGACCTCACCATCTCCTTTGACATAAAGTTTTCAACTTTAACAATATTAAATTTGAAGTATTTGTTTTTCTAAAGTTTAATTGCTATAATAGGTATGCTTAGATATTTCAATTTAACAACATGACTAAAATGTAATTTTTCTACTATCATATTCCTACACTTTCATTCCATCCTCTTACTAAATAATAATATGCATTTACCTAGAAATTCCATCTAATAAAAATTTTCCCATACTACTTCATAATGTCTTGAATGGTCCTTACTGTTTCACACGTTGTTGATACATAAATCATGATGTCATCAACATATAGAAGGTGTGTAATCATTAGGGATAAAGGCCATTCCAAATCTCAATAGAGGTAGTTTGCTCTTACTAGAATAGAATAAGTTGGGAGAGTTACATGCATAATGGTAAAAAGGTATGCTGAATGTGAAAATCTCTACCTAAGACCCCTATCAGCTTCAATCCACTTAAGGCAAATACCATTTGACATAATCTCAAATCTTCAAGCATTGATGCAAGCCTCAATCCAATAGCACCAAAGAGTTAAGAACCACAAATGCCTTAACATATCTAGCAAAATTTTCTAGTTGACCTTACCATAAATCTTGTCTTTTCTAATTTTATTATCACTAAATATTTTTTGGATGAAGATAAATTCAAACAAGTAGCCATTTCCTATGCCAAAAGTATATTATTAGATATAGCATGGCTAAGCACAAAAGCATCTTATTTCTTGATGATAATATCAAGAAACACCATCTTTAGTCTACCTATTAAAATTTTAATCGCAACATTGCAGATTACATTACAAAGATTATTGAGATTGAATTGTTCAAGTGTAGAAGAAGATTGAACTTTAAGGATAAGAATGACCAACATGTCTTTCCACTATTTTTGCATATAGTTCTCTTTGTAGAAATGTTACACAACTATGATAATATCTCCCTAGGGAATAGTAAATAAGCATGCATATACTTAGTAGAGATACCATCCACACTAGGGGCTTTATTTCATTTAATAGACAGGGCAATATTTCTAATCTCATAGTCATTAATTGGAGCCACAAGAACTATTCACTCCTCACTCGAATAGTCCTCAAAGGCTGGAAAGGTTCCCCAAAACTATAGTTCTTTTCTTAAGAGCTGTATGAAAATATCTTAAATCTCTATTTGGAAAGCTACTAATTCCTCACTATCACTTTTATGATGACCTATATAATTTCTTTTGTACATAACAATAGCTACTACCCAAAAGGATACGTGCTTCAGTCCCCAAGGGTGTCCCAGTGAAGCTTATCATGTTGCTACCATCATGCTTCTTTTGAAGCCATAGCCTTATGGTAAGAGTAATACATTGTGACAAATCATCATGTTCTGACACTACTAGTCCATACTTAGATTCCTTAAGTTGAATCTCCTTGTTCCTTTATTCCAACTAGAGAAGTTTATCAAAAATATTACTAAGTATAGCTATGCTTCATTTCCTTAATAAAAACATTACATTGTTAAATTTAGTAGATAGACTATTTATATTATTTCCTCTAATAATCCTTTTCCAAGCTACCTACATTACATTAGTTGAATGTGGAAATGATAGCCATGAATTTTTAAATTGGGTTCTTCTAACAGTTTTATGTAGTAATAACTTTCTTAACTAAATAAGCAGAGGGAAGTGGTCTTACCTGATATAAAGAAAACCCTATGTCACTTTGGTACTCAAGGATGCTTCAATACCATCAATATTCTTAAATGCTCAGGTAGCCTTTCATATCTATGAGTACTCCCCATCTTTTGTGGCACCAAGGGAAGTTATTCCCAATACATTCCAAGCCTGTCCAATCTTGATCATGAGTGAAGTTGGAGAACCATACTTATCTTGCCCACTTCAAAAAGTTTCCCTTATTTCTCATTCTATGCAAGATGTTGCAATCCTCTACAACAATTAATGACCCACCAAGTTTTGCTGATTCATTGATTTGGACCTTGACTACATAGTGGTTAATATAATCTTTTGAAGAACACACTGGACAACACTACCAAGAGCAGTTACTATCATATCTAACAAGGATGGTAACCACCTATGAGGATGAATTCGTAATCTCTTACTGTACCTATTTCCTACTAAAAATCACAATACCCCCTCATTAGTCAATGATTAAACAAAGTAGTTCCAATTCCAACCCAAAAGTTGATCTACCTTGAGCATTTTAGAGTTCTCCACTAAGTTTCAAACAAAGCAACTATGAAGAACCTATTTTCCCTTACCATGCACTATAAGTAGCATTAAGATTTCTTATCTCTAATGCCTTGAATATTCCAAACTACAAATGTAACCATATTTTATTAACTAAAAACCAAGCCCTTAGATAAACTATACACCTCTATAGAACTCCCTACTATGTTAGATCTACATTTTAGAGGCACCACAAATCCAAAGTAGCACGTGGGACTCAAACACTTCATGACATTCATTGCACTATTCAAAATTATACTACTTTAATAGGTTGAATCTTCAAACTTAATTTTCCATAAATCACTCACCCAATATGGATTTAGTAAAAGTCTGGAAGTTATTTCTACTACCAACTATTTGAATTTGAGTAAGGATTCTAGCTCTAAATATTGTTCCCCTTCTTGAAGATGTCCTCCTCTCTCTTAAAAAAATATTGAGATTTACAAGGAAATAAAGAGGTTCTTCCCCTTATAAGCATTTCAACATAATTCATCTAGGTCCATAAAATAATGGGGTTTCCTAATACCAGTACAGATTTTCTCAAAACTAGCGCTTAATGTAGTTCACTAATATACACAAGTTCCTTAAATGCATAATAAATCTCGCAAAGTCTAATTCTCTATTGCTTGTGATCCTTGGAAGACTAGTTGAAATACAAAAATTGAATATAGTGTTTTGCATAAAACCCTTCAGATAAGCTGGTCGACCATTCCTCAGCTAATCTAATGAGCAAAATTTGAAATATCCATTACTTATAAAATTACCAAGGACACCATATTAAATACATCTACTATAATTGCATATCCTTTATGTTTCTATTTTGAATCCTTCCTCTATTACAAACACTGAAATGATTTACATGCCTATTGATTAGTATATCCAAATGAAAAGTAACATTGCTTCTGCCTCTCTCATAGGCGTCAACATGCTCAAGTGAAGCTTTAGCTATATCCATCAAGATCAACACCATGTAGGTAACCAAATACCACTAGATTCTATTCCAAGTGATCTTCACAAGATGAGTAGTAATACAATAATATCAAAACATTCTTTACCTATGTTTGTCAAAGTTAAAATACCCTAATTCATAACAAGGTAAAGCCATGAGCAATACCAAATAAAATTTCCTAGTGAACCTAGTAACAATGTAGCCATCTATTTTTCCTTAAACATTTTGGGAAAGAAGAGGCTACTACTCATTTCACTATCAAATCCAATGTTTTTTGACAATGCCAGCATTTCTTGTTTTTTAATTTTCAAAATATCATAGAAGAACCTTTATTCTTTTTTATTTTCACTATCATCTCTAAATTCATTCAATAATTCTCTAGCACCTTTTTTGGGCACCAAGAGATGCCACTATGGTGGATGGATAGAAATTGCATAAGTCTTACACTTGTTTTTCCAAAAGCTACAACCTAAACTATAAGGAATAATTAAGGACATCAGCTTCCTTATATTAGATGGATATTGTTTCTTATTTATAATAATTTGGTTATTCCTCCATGCTCTTTATTTTGATAGCCACTTATTCTTAGATGAAACCCCCCATTATGCCAATGATTCCATGTTTGAGATATACCCCTATGCAAAACTTGCATTATATCTTTATGTTTCTACTACTTACTAGCCTTATTCCTACCCATGTCATTATCATTTAAAATCTTCCTTAGTTGTGTTGGTATAGACGCTCTCCACTTCTAGGTTACACAACCATCTACGATCAAAACCTTATTACTTCTCATCATGAGCTTCTATCTACACTTGTGTCAAAGGCATTCCCATATTCTTATCATGATGAAGTCCTTCCTTTATATAATAGAGGCTATCAAATGCAACAGCATTGTGAACCAACGTGCTAAGTACACAAATCCTAAAAGCATGTCCCACCTTACCACAAGTGAAGTACATAAAGGGTAGTCCTTCATACTCAAAACTTTTAAAAGATCAACCAATTTGCCCATTGAGCCATAAAATTATTCCAAGTGGCTTTGAATGGTCTGTTCATATACATACCCTAGAAAATTAAGAGCACTACATGTCAAACATCCAATCATTAATCTAAATGGGCTCACCCATGAATTTGGCAACGTGTAAAATGTTCTACATGTTCCCAAAAAAAAGAGGAAGTGCCTAAAAATGAACCCAAACATAGCATCAAATAACTGCTAAAGTATTCGACTTTAAACTATATGTTTACATTCAAACCCAATACAAGGCTTACATGTTTCTAAGGTCCTCTCAACCACATAGAATCTCTACTTGTAGTTAACTCAAAGTACAAAATAAAGAACCTAATCAATAAATTAAGAACTTAAACCCCATTAAAATGGCCTTATCTGCATTAGAGTATTCTAGCAATCCATTACAAAGACAAACAACCACCACACACTCCACAAAAAAATAATACTACTGATAGCAAACTCATCAATCAAAAGCCTTATTCAAATGGTTTATTTCATCATTAATTTTGAAAAGGTATAGCTCAATGCCAGCATCTACACATCTAAATTTCTCTTTCTCTACCTGTAATTAATTAAGGGACCTTCTATAGAAATACTATTACCATTACATTTGTCCCTCGCATAAAAGCTTACTTAGAGCTCAACTTTTCCAAGTAATTTATTGGATGATTTCCATTTAGAAAATTTTCCTCTCCACCATTTGAACAATCTCATAAACACTTTGAATGCACCTTTGTAAATAACTTATTTAAGCATTAATTAGAAATGCAACAAGCTCCTTTAAGATAGTACATAATTACATAAGCTCATTTAACTTCAGCTCACCAACTAATATGTTTGGCTCTTCCACCTTCTTCCTTGTCATTAACATGCTGACTTTCATAGTTAAAGAATCCCATAGCTTAATGATTCATCTGCATCATCCTTAGATGAATTTTTATCACAACCAAATTCATCTGACTGTGATGGTTCTAATGATGTCACTACATTGTTCCATTCACTTTCCTGAGGTCAACCACTATAATTTCTTGGATCTTGGACAGCAAGAACAATGCCAGTATCTCCGTAATTGTCCTTTGTTGGAGTCAAAACTTACAAATGAGGTACTCATGCTTGGGATAATATGACCATGTTAGCCATTGTTTTTTTTTTGCAATCTTTCCAGATTTATAGTTGTCCATTGATTATTACTTCCCATAAGTACTTAGGAAGTTATTATTCCATGTTCATTTTAGAGTTTGTTGGAAGTAGAATGAAGTACATGCCTAAACATGCCTTTAATAAGGTGACAACTCCAGTTGGGACCAAAATTCAGTTATGCTTCTTCTATGTCTCCTAGTTCTACCTCTTTCCTCCACATACCTTTCACTACAAACAATACCATCTACCTAAAAAAAAATTATATTTTGACCATCTCTCTTCCAGCAAAGCCACCAACATTGGCAATGTCTCATTCTACCAACTTGTTAGTGTACGATCACATAGACAAAACTTAAACGAATTGATAGGGGGCCACAACCAGGAGTGGAACCTATAGCCCTATTTGATATAATATTGGGGAGCTTATCAGGTCTAGACATAGCAAGGATTGACAAATTGAGTGTTTGTTCTTAATTTTATCAGTGGTGGTGCATGACCATTCTTACTTGGTGAAGAGATTTATTAGGTTAATTTTTTAATCAGTGAGACCTCACCCTATTAACTAACTATATGAGGTGCAGTACCTATGACAAAGTTTTTGAAAGCACTATGGCTAGTTAAGCCATGGAGGTTGATGGTAAGAACAAGTCTATGATTTCCATAGATGTCATGGCTACATGAATGATACATTGATGAATTCGATGAGTCCATTACCATTGTTAAAAGGGCTATGCAATCTTACAAAAATTTCACCTAGATGAGAATTGATCATTTCAATATTTGGTTGTTAACAAGAAATTCAAAGTAAGACTAAGTGAAGTGTTTGGATTGCTAAAATGCAAGAAGTTTTCCTCGTTTAACTGGATAAGAATTCTATTTAACATTATTATTTAGAGGAAGAATAAGACATAATAATTTTTCCATATGTTAACTTACAAAAGGATCATCTACGATAACTACGAATGATCAAGTTATCTATGAAAACTTTTAAGGTGTGATGGCTATTCGATGTTGCATTCTTCGATCATAGGTGCTCTTTCATCCGCCTGGAGCTTGACGTAGTAGAGGATAAATAATAGATTATGCTCATGTTAATGTGCTGATGGAGAGAAAATATTATGCTAACAATGAGTATGTTTTGCATTACTAGGTCTGGTGAGGCTTAATAATTGAAATTGAAAAGACTTTCAACAATGGATATCTTAGCTCTTGCATTGATAAAGAATGCAACCAAATGTGATACATGTTGTGAATATTAGAATCTAGTGGACTAGCAAATTTTTTAATGTAATTTGCACCTAAGGATACAAGTGAAGGACATGCCGAAATGGGTGTAATATGACTTATTGATCTTCATAGAAGCCTAGAACCACTGGTTTGGGCCTTAAGCCCTACTTGGAAGGGAGCAATGGAACTATGTGCTGTGGAATGGCCTATTTAAGTGATATATGATGGTGAGTTATCGATGAGGGAAGAGGTAGGTGCCCTTGAGTGTTGAAGTATTGGCTTGTATGAATTGAAGTTGTAATGTGACAAGTAGTTGCCCCTCATAAACCTAACTCTATGCTTTATTATGTGGAATTATGACCCACTATTAAGTGATGCTACCCATTGAGTTAAACATTGAGTTAAAATTTTGAAGCTATTATGTGGTGGTCGATAGAAATAGGAGGTTATTTAGAGGCAAAGCAAGGGGCCTTAGGAATAGTAAAAGTTTCTGCTTAATAGCCTATTGTCCTTTGAAATGGCATAATTGGGAGTATGGCCATCTGGTTGGAAGAGCACCACATGTTAAGTAGTGTATGATGCGTTCATGATCAACGTTAAAAATCTGGATGGGTGAGTTCCTTTAAGGATCGATCGTACTCGTAACCACATACTATCTCCAAGGGGAATAGCCTTTCATCGATGGTGAAATTAAGCAAGGGAATATAACAAAAGGGTTTCATAACTTTGGGAACGGGATTGGCCTAAGGAATAGGCACAAGAGTCGTAGTCCCAAACTCATCGACTGTCAATTGATAATTCAAGCTACTTGTGCATCAAGAGCACAATGATGCTTGTTAAATGGTGGATGGAATGATAGTGGCCCTATATGGCCATTTCCCTAGAATTAAAAAGTCCAATCAAAAGTGTCATGAACTTGAGGAATCTGACTATTTAATTACAACAAAGCATTGCAATTGTCCTTGAGGATGCTCACACAATGTGATTTTTGTCCACTACTCTCAATGTCGGTGAATAAATTTAATCGTTTCTAGGTAAATGATTGGAGTCACTTTGACTCTCTTAAGGTAACTAAATTCCTTATTATTTAATTTTTATGCACATGAATAGATAAATGAGATTCCAACTTTCCATGCCTACTATCCAATGAAGCCATAGCCATGAGAATGAACTTGGTTGAATAGATAAATGTCGCTTTATAGAGGCTTGTATTGGTGATCACTAATGGGATCCTTATCTACCATGTCTTCAAACATGGACCAAGAAGTCAGATATGCTAGCAAGTCTAAAGGTGAGGAAGCCCAAACATTATGCAAGGAAACAAATTTGTGGTTTAATGGGTGAGCCACCTACTATCCCTTATACTCTATGAAGGGTTAGAGTGTGAGTAGGACAATTGAAACATAAAAGATGGTAAAATATGCATGAGCATGGCAAATCCAAAGGAAACTCTAGTGAAAGACTAATTGAGTAAATGGTGCACAAGTGAAAGACTAATTGAAGCATTCAGTACTTGGTTTCCTTCAAAGTTTCGCTCAGGATAACAAGAGCCATTTTCTAAGTTCTATTGAGCAATGCCATTGACTAGAGTCATTAGAGGCTAGTTTCCTTTGACATATTCTCATACCTTAAAGTGTGCAAAGGAATCTAGGCTCAAAGTGTGCCATTTTTTGCTATGTATTGATATTAGTATGGGATGATCTAAAAGCATTATTATAATGTCCAACTACTTGTTAATGTTGTTCTTAAAAAGTGTGTTGGATAATTAAGATAGCAGGATAAAGGGTTCATGGAAGTTGATGTCTACTAAGGAATGTGTAACAACTGTTGTTCTGAGTCAACTAGTACTAAAAATGGATAATAGTTAAGAGTTGAACCCATATGTCCCTATTGGTGCAATGCAATGCCCTGACTAGTAAGAGGGTGGAATATTCATTACAAAATTTAAGGCATAAATCAGAGTGAATCAAAACTTTCAAGAACAAAAAAGAGAAAGGATCCATATGAGTGACACTTGCACATGGGTTTGTTTTTCCTAAGAGATGGAGGAAACTAGTGAGAGATTGTCGTTTGATATGAGTTTTTAAACGAAGTTGAGCAAAAAATCTATAACTGGGATTTGGTAGTCCATGGCAATAACTAGTGTTCTAAGATACAAGTTGGGGGTCTTCGAAAGTGTTGTCTTTTCTGCCTACTATTGGCCTTAGGAACTAGTTAGCTAAAGGTAGAGCCATGTATAGAGATCATATGTTGGGTAGTGTCTGATGTTCCATAGATGCTGCTTTAAGTTTTTGATAGTTGAGTGCCTTGAAAATCCATTAATATTCATAATGACACTATGTCTCCATAGTGAACAACTTTTGGTTGAAGGTGACATTTAGGTAAGGGAAGTTGGCAAAATGGATTTGTAACTTTGGGAAAATAGTTGACTTCAAGGAAAGGGAATGAGGTCCATAGCGCAAAGCCATTGAATTTTGGTGGACTACTTAAGCTACTCATGAACATAGAGTAGGTAAATGCATGTTAACCAGCATAAAAATTTGGAGCAACCCCTACTAGGCCCTTCCCTTGGTGTTAAATAATTATCTCAAAATTGGTAAAAACATAAGGAATCTAACAATTTACTTATGATAAAGCATTGTGATGGGCTTTAAAGATGTTCATGAAATGTGTTTCTTCATAGTGCTCAGAATGTTAAAGTGAAAAAATTCAACAAAGCATAGTAAACAATGGGAATCACTTTGACTATCTTAATGTAGCTAAATGCATCATCATTTAATTTGTGATGCGTATGAATGGATTAATGAGATTTCTACTATCTAGTGAAGCCAAATCCATGAGAATAGGCTATGTAAAATAAGTAGAGAAAGAAATCTTTTCTTGACGAGTCAACCCTAATAGAGCACATTGTGAGGTGGGAGATTGATTGGGGTGGAACTTTTATTAAACAATAATAAAGGTGTCCTATGTTGATCAATGACAAAAAAAATCATGTGGAACAAAAGGTTAAAAGCTCATGTGATTCTAATTTTTGTTGAGAATACAAGCCATGAAATCAAGGCTGATCAATCCTTTGGCTTTTAAAAATTTAAAGCTAAAGGTGTCAGAATAATTACATAAAGATAACTTGTTTGTGGTAGACAAGCATTCATGGCAATGTTGCTTTTTATAATTTGATGTTGACTCTTCCTACCTTTGTGAAGAAAAATTCAGGAAGTATTAGCTTACTCATCCTTATATTGGGAATGTGGACTAGGTTTAGACCATTATAAGGGAAGTTGGTTTTATTAGATTGATGAATGTGTCGTGATAATAACCAACCAAGTATTAGAGAAACTATTAATTCACATAATAGTTCATTACACTTGGCTTAAAAGCCAATGGTGTGAAGTTATCATCTACAGGATTATGATTGAAGGTCTTTAAGTCAGAGTCAAATTTTAAATGTGATGCTTAGGCTTTTTGTTCACTTTTTAGCAAATAGTAATGGCTTCATAGCCCAAAGGTACATGACCACGGGGTCACCTTGTGTTTTAGATTGTTGTATGATATTATCACTATAAGAAATGACAAGTATGAACGATGGTTAGAATCCTTTCTAGATGACATAAATTTGAAACAAGGGATTGTAAGTGGTAAAGTGGATTTACTGTAATGATTCACTGAGATAATACCATATGTTCTGGTAGATTCGTCCCCTCAAATACATCAACATCATAAAGGTTTCAAAGCACCCCTTGCTCACTTGATGGCATCCTTGCTAGAATACTTCCTCTCTTGCTTGCTTACTCTGCATGCTCTATTTATTGTAATATTTCATGTAGTACTTAATGTGGTAATTTGTCTAATACTTTTCATGATACTTTTTGTGGTACTATAAGATTCGTGTCGTACCCCTTGGAGGTCTGTCTAGGAGTAATGTTGAAATGCCTCATAATGTAGTTCATAGAATTTAGATGGTGTAATGTAGGAATTATAGTATTTTATCCCTTTCTATAAACTCACATTCCATTGAGACTCAAACTTGTGTCATAATAGATTCATCACTACAAACCCAAAGTCATCACATTGGGTTGAAATATTTCCCTCAGTTGCTTATACCCATTATTGAAGTAGTACCTATTGTGGTTCTATGTTTGTGGCAAAAAATTTCACTTTGTATAGATTATTCATCACTTCTCAATACTTGGGTATGGTGGTGGTGTCAGTCTATTGGGTGATTTTCCTTCCTTTATGGAATTGTTTCAAATTGCAATCTAAAAGGGGTAATTTTCAAGATAGTATGGCTTGTAGCAATCTATAATGTAGATGGTGCAATATGTACAAGTGAATATGAATGCATGCCTACGGCCCAATCCTTGAGCTGAGGTAGTTTTGCTCATCACAGAGCGCTAGGCACAATATAGCGCTATGCTTGTGCTTGGAACTAGTCCACGTGCACACTTCTACATCTTTTTTATCTGGTTTGTTGGGCCAGTGAAGTGTAACATTTTTTGGTGATTTTACATTACCAACAGTTGGATAAAGGATAAGGTGATACCTTTTTTAAAGAATTTCCCTCCTCATAGAATTATTATAATATGCATTCCACAAGAGGAAATACATTGTAGAATTTGACCCATAGTGAATTGAGAATTGGATGGTGTAATATATGCTAGAATTTGAGAAGGATGGGATGCCACCTTAGTTGTGCACTGCCATAGCTGCTACAAGTGAGGCAAAGAACTTGGTACACTACAACATTGTGCTTACATGTGGAAGACAGTCCACTTGTGCCCTACGATGTGCTATGCCATTGGTGACAGGAATGCTTGTTCATTTTTGAAGTTCTACACTTTACCCTTTACATTGTGAATTATGGTGTGTAATATTACTCATGTTGTAGTGAAATGTTTGTGCTTCCATGTGTTAATTATACTGTCTTTCTTGTCCATGCTCTTATCCTTTCTAGTAGTACATGAGATGTATCACATTGTTTGGAGTGGTTGCTCTCTTAACACACTTCATTTTGGGCCTAAAATGTGTAACTCTTTTCAACAATTGTCAATGTTTAGGACTGGTAATGCAGGGATTAGGTGCCAGTTTAGTGGAGACTTTGCTTGGTGTCATATATAACTATTGAACCTTCTTTGCCACTCTGTTCTTTGTTCGGTGTGGTATTTTCTATGTCACATTTAAAATTTAGACGAGCAAAGAGAACGAAACCATTTGTTTTTTGAGTTTTTTGTTGGCTCTATGAGATGCGGCTTATAATGTAAGTCCTCACTGGTGTTTTGAGTCTTCTTGTGCATGTGGTATGTTGGGGCCCATTAAATGTGACATGTTAGTTCTATAATGACAAATTTTTAAAGTGATTAACATGATATTTCTTGGTGGTTGGCCAAGTTTTGAGCATGTGGTTTTCTTGTTTTCTTTTCTTTGATGCTGGAGAAAAATTTTGTAGATACATTTGTAATGCTAAACATCTTTGATTTGAAAGTTGTAATACTTTTCAAGCATTTTAATGGCTGCTTAAATTGGTGCATGCAATTATGGATCATTTGTATGCCTATGCCACTTCTCTAATGCTTATTTCATTAAAGACCACGTGGGTTCTAGCCAAGGCCTTGATCTTTAATTAGACCCTTATATGCTTCTTATTGCATATCTTTGAAGTTCTTTGGGCTACAAAATTGGAATGGATTGAGACCTATTTTGCACAATAGTTGTTTTCTTGTGGTGCTCCTTCTTTTGACTTCGCTACCTCTTCGTATCGTCGAACATTATTTGTAAGGCTTTGCCAAGTAATTCAACCATCCTTAAGAGAAAGTTCACATCTTCACTAATTTTTTATCAAATGGATATTTCCATTAAAGTATTTTGTTAACACCACACTTCTCTTATGAGGAACTATTAGCATTCTATAATGCTATTGAATGTGTAATCATCCTTACTATCATGTTGGCTTGGTCTTGGAAATCACTCATTTTAGTCTTCATTCTTAACCACGGATGGTTGTCATCGAAGAATGCTATTGTCAAAAGGCAATGTTTTAGAACTGATGGTATGGTATCCCAACTTGGGATCATTTGCTCTTCCTTTAAGTAGTATTGCCAAACATGATGAACAATTTAACTATCACATGAAGTGATACTAGGCACTTTAATTTTGTATTGCTACCTAATTAATGTTATCGGTAATCATATGCTTTTCTCAAAGATTAAGTCATGCAAGGCATGTATGAAAAATTTTGTACTATCTAAATATTAATGCTTGTTTAAATCAACTATAGTTTACCTAATAGTAAATGTTGCTCAAATAAGCATTATAATTCTAGGGCTAATATATGCACTAAACCCTATCTTTTGCAAGGGATGCATTTATATTCACTCATCTCATTGACATTTTAAGATGACTTGGTAGATCACATGACTTTTTTGCTAATGATAATCATTAAAAATTCTTGCATATCAATGTTTGATGGTTGGATTTGGGATTATCATGGTGGTGATATACAATTGAGAGTTAGGGTTCAATTTTAGAGATGGAGCCTGAGTGATGACTACCACATCAAAGAAAGTTTGTAAGCACACCAATTACCTAATTTTGACATAGAAAGGTAATGGCAATATATAATAATCATGGTCTCCAGTAGTTTGGTAATTGGAATGAGTATAATATGTACCCCTTAATGAGGGTCAATTAGAGGTAAATGTTGGAACTTGTAACAATTGTATATTCAACTCCAGTAGTACATATTTAAGTTTTTGTAGTTAAGAAGGTCATAGTTGGACCTTGGTTTAGGTCTATCATCAGTTTTTCTTATGTGGACCACCATCTCTATTCCTTTTTTTGATGATGTGTCTAGCTTAGCTTGTTGACAACTCCCTAATGAGAAATCAAATTCTTTTGGTTTCTTTATAAATTAATGGTCAAAGGCTACATCATACTCTTCTTAAGGAGGCCCATATATAAAATAATTAAAAAGTCAAAGTTAAAGTGATTTGGGAAAAGCCATTCCCAAGTCCCAAGAAAATCAAACAAAAGTGTGTGACGAGGAAACTAATCTACAACACAATACCTTGGTGCTTTATATTGGATTTTTTGAAGAACTTTGAACCCAAGAAATGTACTGACATTATGATTGGAATATTATTTACTTTAGACAAAACTTACTGGTTAACTATAACGATAGTTTTTGTTAAATCTAATTCAATCACCACTACGATGACATTGGAACTAAAATTTTTAGGAGTTCCATTGCTTTAACAATAGAAATAAACTCCACGATGTAAACTAAACAAGAAACTAAAATTGTCTCCAATAATAGTACTACGTTTACATATGTCATCTCATGCAACATAACAATTCCAACTTTCAAGTTGTCATGCACAGCTATGTGACAACTAAATTTAATCTAACTCATTGGAGGACTCTAACAGATGTAATAAATGGCACAGTAAGGCCTCCAAAGCTCCCACTTGATGTGATCAAGGAGTCGTAGCAAGTAGGTGTAACGTAGATGTTTCATTGAGGTCTACTTGAATTGAATACATTTTCCACATGTGCCTAAAAATTCTTATCACGCCATAGGTGGACTAAAGATGAAGAGGCATAGTTGATTGCTTTAGAAGTTGTAGTCATTTGCACATTCATACACAACTAATTAAGAAGGTCAAAGAACGATGTGACATCCTTTCTATTAATCCCAATAAAAATGAAGCAATCTTTTACAAAGCTATTTTGACAAGAGTTCTTTCATAATGTGGCACTCCCAAAAAAAGTTCAATCCCACTTATAAAAATTTTAGACATCTCAATCCTCTTAGTAAAAAGTTAGTTGCGAGTAGGAATTAGATTTAAGGCTAATCTCGATAGAAAAACGTTTAACTAATATTGCACTTGCACTTTCCAAACTCATGTGTCCTCTTTCTTTGATGCATTATAGCTCATATGCATGCTGTTGTATACAGTCCTTCAGTCCAACATTGTATCCTCTCTCAATTTGAAGCATAGCACACCTATTTCATTTAATTTAACAAGAGAAGAATACAAAATCCAAAATACCAAATTAAGTAGGATTAACTTCTAAAATATTTTGTGATCCCAAACCTTATGCTCCTTAACTAGCTATACTACAAATGGCAAAGCAATAGTGCAAACAACTACTTTGCCCCTACTTGCCACACTAGTAGTATCCTTTATTCACATCAAGGTAAAATGATGCGCAATCCCAAACACACTTTATAGGTAATCCTAGCAATAGCATAAACATATGGTCATCCTTTGAATTTCTTGGATAAGTGAAGCAATTTCTCAATGCTTTGTCCATTCTTATAATCACTTGTCTTGCCACAATATTTTTTTTATTATTTTCCAAATTACTCAAAAGTTGCCTTACCCTTTATACCCTTTTTGTTGTCCTAACCTGGACAAAAACTCACTCAACAATACCTTTTCCCTTTTCACAGGCATTATGGAGGACCACTTCAGTGGATGGACTATAACCATATGAGAATTACACATACTTCTCCAAATCCTAAAACTATGTAAGCAATAAACAAGATCTTCCTCGACTACCATGTTGGTTGATGGATTATGCCTTTTGTTTTCAATAGGTTGAATCTCTCCATACTTTTCCTACTTTTATACCCGATTAGGCTTGAATGTAGTTACATTGTACCATTTTCCCGTAATATAAGACATACCCCTCTGCATTACCTACATTGTATCTCTATATTTGTATTGTTTTCTTACCTCCAACTTGCTTATATCATTGCTTATTGCAGTCCTTCTCTATTCTGTTACTACAATAAGTCTCTTTCACATTGGTTAAACTACCACCAAAGTCCAAGTCGTTACCTCTTCTTGTAGTGATCCATTATGCTCACCTGTAGGAAAACAGACCCTTCTTGTTGTTCTAATTAGGTCCTATAAATAAAGAACAAGGGCTCTCAATAGTAGCAGTCGTTAGTGTCAATTCTCTAGGTTTTCATGATGCAAAAGCATATTCAACCATACCAAACTTGAAGCAAATAATGGAAAGTCTCCCATACTAAAACAACTAAAAAGATAGATGCAAGGGTCCGTTAATAAGCATTCCTAATTTAAGAAATTTGGAAAGTCCATTCTGACACATACCATAATAAAATGTGAACTTTACATATCTATTTATAGTGATCCCTCAAAAGGGGATCCCTTATAGCTTTTACAATGCATAATAGATTCTTCATGTCTCAATATGCAGGTGCGAGCAAAGGAAAAGAAATCCAAATTGGAGCATAAATAATCGCTGCAGATTGTGTCTAAGTCTAGGTGTCATCATATTTGACCTTAATGTAAGGCCAGTAACCAACCATGGTCCTTCAAACAACACATTCTCTATCTATAAAAAATCGTCCAAAATGGCCACACTTAAGCTACAATATTTTGTATAACCTTGAAATGACAAATGATCTCCATACATTCTGCCCATGAGGTCAAATTATTGGTAGTGAATATGCCATTTGCATATGTCATTCGATACATGTATTTCATCTTTAATTATGGAAGAGGTATCCTTTGGCACCAACATGTAAATTGGTTAGTCTTTATGAGTAGTTAATGAAGCACAGTTTTCATCAATGTCAAATTAGCAATGTTCGTTCTCCTTCTTTTGTGCACCTCCTTAATGTTGACTTTAAATAGGTTAAGTGCTTCAAGTTTGTTATTTTGAGAATTATATTCCATGACCAATATAGCATTTTTATAAGAACCTTATGCATATGCACAATTCACCCACAGTAGCACCATTGGAACATGGAGACTTCTCCTATGACTGGAAATATAATTCAGAATGTTTATTCCAATCGAGTTCATTATTTGATGAAAATACTTTTTTCTCTTCCCAATGTGCCCTTAATTCCTTAAGCAATTCCTTTGCTAATGTACCACATAACCACAAAAAAGCACTTTTGTCATTCCTATACATATTCAAGCCATAGTAAGCCTTTTTTTCTATGACTCTTACACTTATAGCAGTTTATTCCTCTATGCACTTCTTTGAATTCTATCAGTAATGTTATCTAGTGTATTGACTACAAAGACAATGCCAGATTTTGGAATGTTAATCTTGAGCCTGTTACAATTGAGTCCTAAATGTCATCATTAGCAATTTATGATGGGGATAATTAAACCACACCACCCATTACTTCTTTTGCAATCTTATAGGATTTAGTTGCCATCATAGATCATTGCACCTCGTTATGTTCTCAAAGTAATTTTAATTCCAACTCTATTTCAAAATTTGTTAGAATTTGCACAAAACTTTGAGATTCCCAAATTGTCCTTTTATGACTTACCAACATAAGCAAAAAACAAACTTTGCTAAAGTGGTCTTCATCCATAACCTCTCTTTCCCTTCCTTCAGTTCCCAATGTCATTGAACAACAAACTTTACATCACCTTTTGTACATACATTAGTATCCCCCATATTCACTACACACATCCATCGTGTTCATATGTCTCCATACATCTATACCTATAGGCTCCTTGATAAAGAAATGATTGATGTCTACATCATGCTCTCCTAAAGGGGGGTAATACATAAAATAGTAAAAATAATATGTTGAAGTAGTTTGGGAAGGAGAATTTTCCAGTTCCAATAACATCATAGAAAAATGCATGACGAGTGACCCAGTTCATTGCAATGGTGCCTTGGTACTTTTTGGGGGACAATTTTAATACTTCATATATTGAACATATGTAATAATACTATTGTAGGAACTTTCATTCTCTTTGGATGAAAGCAACAAGTTCATTATAGTAATGGTTGTACTAGAGTCTAATTGAATCATCACTACCTAGACATTACAAAGTAGCATTCTAAGGTGTTCCTTTACTTCAAGAATGACAAAAGTTTGCAAGGCAAAAGTAGCCCTCAAAACAAAAGTTTTTCCTACAATAGTAATACACCTACTTATATCATCTTAAATAATAAGATCAATGACAGCAGTGAGATCATCTTTTGTAAATAAATCAAAATTTAATTTAGCCCAACCCATTTAAGGAGGTGTCTAATAAGAGGTAACACATAGCTCATCAAGCAAATTAGAACTCCAATTAGATGAAGTTGGACAGTTGAATAATGTAGTAATAGTAGTACTAGCAATTTGAATATTTCATTAAAGTGCAGCTAAACTAAGAACCTTACCTACTTGTGCTTGGAAATTCTTGTTAAGCCAAAGTTAAAATAATGAGAAAGTAACAAACTTAATGATATGAGAAGTAGTAGCCACAAACACATTCACATACTTCTAGTTAAGAAGCTCAATTTATAAACAAACGACCTTGCCATTCACCTTGCCAATCTTCAAACAATCACTTGTGAAGCTCCCATTTTAACCCAACTAATAAAGCTTTAACATCTTTGTCCCTTTTGAATAAATGTAAGAGCAAGTAGGAAGAATATTTAACGTTAATCACTACAAAAAGATGTTAAGCCAATGCTACACTTACACTTTCTGAATATGTGCGACATCCTTCCTATTGGAATTTTGGCTTGTATGCGTGGTGCTGTAAATGTTATTTGAGCATAGCATTGTATCCTCATCTCAATTAGAAGTGCATTAGAATCCTTTAATTTGCTTTACCCTAAGGGGATTATGGAGTAAAAATGCCAAATTATGTACAAATAAATTCTATATTTTGTTGTGATCCCACACACCATGCTCCTTTAACAACTCTGCTACAGCCATCGGATGGTCCACATCCATGTTAATATAGGTTAGCTATGAAAAAATAACAAGTATTCCAAACTAATCTTCAAGTAAGATTGATTAACTTACTTGTAAATGATGCACCATAAGACAAAGAAAATAATTTTTTTCATATTGTTCTTCAACAAAAAAAATTGAACCCATAAATAGATTTCAGTAACCATAATCTGCATATAGTACCTTGTAATAATTTCCGACTATCGGGTTGACAAAGTCCTAATTTTGAGTCTCTCACACTTCTTAGGAGGAGTTTCTTTGTTCTAGTTGTCTCAATGTATTATGTTATAAACATTTGAACTACTCCAAAGGTAATGAAGCAACAATTTCTCCAACTCTATAATAGTGAAACTCTTAATTAATGTGTGAGTTATATAATACGCAAGATACTAACTAATACCAGGTTCATCATGACAATATGATTCAACGTCGATAGTGACAAGGTCATCCATGTTAACATAGTCTTCAACACAATTAATAGTGAAATTGTAATATTTTTTCTGTAATTTAGTTGATTTAATTGGTATTTATTGATATTTCTAATTGAGTAGCTTAAGATTACATATTATCATCTGCCTTTAGTTAAGTCCCATCACCTTGTTATATAATATAATGGATTCTTTAGGATCCACCACCTAGCCTAAGTGATGCCCATACTACTCCATAATTTTGCAAATGCTCCTCCCTGTGACACAAGTTTTTTGATGCATGAAACGTGATTTGATGAACATATAGAAGGTGTGCTATCATAGAGGAGGATGGGCCAATCCTAAACCCAACGTGGTTCCAGCCTTATTTTTATATGAAATAAGAAATGTGATACTCAAACAAAATAAAAAAAGGTGTAGTAAGAGTAGACATCCTTACCTATGACCCTTGGTTACTTCAATCCATTATAGATAGAAACCATTAAAAATAATCCAAATTTTTTATGCAATGATACCGTTAGTCCAATCACACCAATAAATTTTCGAACAACAAATGCTTTAACATATCTAACACAAATTACTAGTTGACCTTATTTTGAAGTAGAAATGAACAAAGAGGCAACCATGTCATGTGTCAAGAACATATTAATAGACATAGAATGGACTGGTATGAAAGATATTTTTCCTAATAATAATATCTAGAAGCACCATCTTTGGTCTAGCCACCATAATTTCTGTCACAACTTTGTAAATCACATTTCAAAGGATAACAAGCCTAAAATGTTCAGATTTAGATGCGCCTTTCAATTTTTGGATTAAGAATGACTAGCATGTTTTTCTAATCTTTAGGCATACAACTATCTTTAAAGAGTGGTTTCATAGTTGTGATGATATCCAACTATGTTATGTTCTAAAAATTATCCACAAATTTAGTAAAGTTGCCATCTACATTATGCAATTAATTTCTTTGGATGGATATTACCACACATCTTATCTCATCATTATTGATTAATGCCACAAGTGTGGCCACTTTATCACTATTAAAAGTTCTTATGGATTTAAAGGGTAGAGGAGGCTCATATTGCCCATGGTCAGGCCACGTCTTGTGAAAATCTTACATATGAATGTCTTTGAACTTAGTTTGGTATACCACCAATTCTTTACTTTCACTTTTAAGTTGTTGGATATAGTTGCTGTAGGAAATAGAAGCAGTTACTGGCTAGAAAAATCATGTGCTTTAATCTTCAAGGGTGGTCTAGTGAAGCTTAGAATATTGCCACAACCACATTCCATCAAAATCCATGACATTTGATAGGAAGTAATAAGTTGTACCAAAAGATTGTGTTCTAGCTTAATTATTATTCACAAATTCCTTAAGTTGCAGTTCTTTGATTTTCTATTCCAACCAGTGATACTAAGTATATTTCCAAGTTGATAAAGCTCTATTAAATTTAGAGGATAAGCTATATCATGGTTCTCCTTTAGTAGTCATTCCATAAGTTACATACCCAACATTAGTTGATATCGAAAAGGATAACAAGATGTTTTCAAACTGTGCTCTTTTATCATTTTTATCGAAAATGATTATCTAAATTGTATTGTAGTGGTTAGTGATTCGAGCCAATGTATGATAGACGTGCCATTCTAATACTTGAGAAGGCTAGCATATCATCAATATTAATGAAAGAAATATGTAATATTTCATAGATATGGGTATTCGCCTCCTTATTATTACGCTAAGTAAACCATCTTTTGGGTCTTTGTTAAATTAATTATCAAAGATTACATCATGCTCTCATTAAAGAGGTTCATACATAAAATCAATAAAATGACAATTTATGTGGTTTGGGAAGGTGCATTCCCTTATCGTCAAAAAATCAAACAAGAGCATGCAAATAGTGATGTAGTCTTCATCACTATCTCCCTAGCACTTTATGTGTGATAATTTGAAGGACTTCATACCCTAACAATATGTGATAACACAATTGCAAAAGCAATTGTTTGCTATAGACAAAAGCAATAAGTTTGCTATAGTAATTGCTATAGTAGAATCTAATTCAATTACCTTTGTTTAGATATTAAGAAGTATTGATCGAAGAAGTTCCAATACTTCAAGAATTGTAATAGTCTCCATGAAAGAATTTGAACTTGAAATAACTATGCTTTCTATAATAGCAATATGTCTTGTTGTGTCATCTGATATAATAACACCAATTCCAATAATGAAATCAACATGCACTACTACATCATAATTGGAATGAATCCAAACCAATGGAGGAGGGGTCTAATAAGAGGAAACGATTGGTTGAGGCTTACCTCATTCTCTCTTTTGCGAGTTTCACAGACAAAATTAGTAAAAAGAAAAAGTGGAAGCTATTTGAGAAGGGGCATCTCTTAGATCCAACAAAAATCATACAAAAGTGTGTGATGAGTGACCCAATTCATAGCACTATTTCTTTAAAACTTTATGTAGGTTAGTTTGAAAGACTACATACCCCGAACATATGTAATATTGCTATGGGAGGTACTTCTGTTTGACTTGGACAAAAGCTACTTGTTCATTACAGTAATGAATGTAGTAGAGGTCAATTTCATCAGTTGCCTAGACATTAAGATGTGGCATTCTAAGGACTTCCATTACTTCCAAAATAGCAAAAGTCCCCATGGTAGAAGCTACCCCAAAACAAAAGTTCTTGCTAAAATAATAATAAGGCTACCCGAGTCTTCCCAAATAATAATTGCAATTTGGTATTGAGATCATCTTGCACAGCTGCATCATGACTACTCATTCACTATAGTAATGGTTGTAGTATAGGCTTATTTCATCACTAATGCTTGGACCTTAGGAAGTAGCAAAGGAGTTCCATTGCTTCCAAAATAGCAATAGTCTCTGTGGTAAGAGCTACACATAAAACTAAACTTTTTCCTAAAATGATAATAAGATTGCCTATGACTTTCCAAATAACAATAACAATTATAGCAATGGGATCAACTTGAACAAGTCTAATAAAAGGGAGCAAATAGCCCATCATTGCTATCAGAGCTCCTACTAGACAAAGTTGAAGAGTTGAAACAAGTAACAGTAGTGGTAGCAATGAAAATATTTCTTTGGAGTGCAGCTAATTTGACAATCTAAACTACATGTGCTTGCAAATTCTTGTTAATCCAATGGTGAAATATTATCAAAGATTTGAACTTAAGCAATTATGGAGTAGTAGCCTTGCACATATTTACAAACTTCCAATTAAGAAGTACAACTAATAAAGTGATGTGCCTATGGTTCATGCTTTTGGGCATGAAAATATCATTTGGAAAGCTATTAGACTAGAATTCTTTTGAATTATCACACTTTAATAAACAATGTTGCAAACCATTAGTGGCATTGCAAATCCACAAAAAAGCTCTGACACCTCAATCCATGGTGCACAAAGGTAGCACTATGAAGTAAGTAGATTTAACATATCTATATAACGAGACGTTAACCTAATGTCGCACATGCAGTTTCCAAAGCCACACAACCTCCTTCATATTAGAATTCATACTTGTATGCATGCTGTTGTAAATGGTCTTTGAGTCCAACACTTTACCCTCACTTAATTTGAGGTACGACACATCATTTTCATTTGATTCAATTGAAGAGGATTATAGAATCAAAATTACCAAATTTGGAAAAAATAAATTTTTAATTTTACTATGACACCACACATTTTGCTCCTCAACCAACTCTACTACAAATGTAAACTAGTCCACGTGCTCAATAAGATAGGCTACCCATAAAACATTTGAAGGATTCCATGCCAATTATCTAACAAGAATTAAATTGAATTTCTAACAATAATACTCTAAATTATATTATCTATTATCTTGAGGATGAGTTATTAAGTAATTTGGACGTATGAGATGTGCCAGATGACATATAGAATGCACTACTTATCATAAAGTACTTGGATATGATTGACTGAACCTATAAATAAGTTTTTTGAGCCATAACCCCCATACAATGTTTTTTAATCAATTCTGACTGCTAGGTTGACAAACTCTAGATTTCAAGTCCCTAACACTACTTTGGAAGAGTTATCATGTCCCGAAAAGCATAAAGTATTATGTTGCAAATATTTGAACTACTCCACAATTAATGGTGCATCAATTTTTCCAACTATACAATAATGCCACTAAAAAAAATGAGTTGGCCTAATTAATATACATGAATAGAGCCTAACATTGATTTTTTATGACAACATGGCCTGTCATTGATAGTGACTTAATCATCTAACTTGACAAAGTTTTCAACATGATTAATAATGAAATTGAAGTATTTTTAGTTGTTTTTTTAGTATAGTTGGTATGCTTAAATATTTAAATTGAGCAACTAGATGCATAAGTAATTTTCTCAGTATCATCCTCCTTCACTTTCATGCCATCCCCTTACTAAAGAATACTCTTGTTTTTCCAAGATTCATCACTAGACTTGAGTGATGGGAATACTACTCTATAGTAAACTAGATGGTTGTCATTGTGACATAAGTTGTAGGTACATAAATCACAATATAATTAACATATAGAAGGTTTTTTATTATAGAGAAGGAAGTTCCAATCTTGAAGCCAATTGAGGAAGCTTACTGATGTTGGTGTTGAATAAACTATAGGAGATGCTCAATCATAATTGTTAAAAAGTATGGTAAGAGCAAACATCCATACCTACTTCAATCCACTGTTAGAAGATACAATTCAGCATAATCCAAAGTCTTTGAATAGTGATATATGCATTAATCCCATCACATCAAAGAGTTGGAAAGTACGTATGCTTTAACTTATTTGGCACAAATTTCTAGTTGACCTTATCATAAGCTTCATCATATCAAGTTTATCTTTCCTCTACAAAGAGATGGTAGAATCGTACATCACACTCTCCTTGTAGAGTCTCACACAAAATAAAAAATGAGATAACATTGTAGTGAGGTGGCGCATTCATTATTCCTATGAAAATCATATAAAAGAAAGTGATGCACTACCTAGTTTGCTATGCAATTGCCTTTACAATATAAGTGGCATAGACTAAATGACTACATACCTTGCACAATGGTAATTGTACTATGGTAGATACTCCTACACATTGTAGATGCAAGTAGCCACATCACTTTGACAATAATTATTGTAGAGTCTGATTTGATCTCTAATGCATGAATAGTAGAAGGAGAGTTCTAAGGAGCTCCATAGCTTCAAGAATTGAAATATTTTCTTTGGTAGATACTAAACCTAAAATCCTGACAAGCCTTTTCAAGGCATATCAAACAACTATAATGATTCCAGCATTTAGGTTAACTTCTACAGTTGCATCATAGTTGAACTTAACCTACCCTATTGGAGTAGCCCCATAAGAGGTAACAAATAGTCCTCGAAGGTCATTGGAACACCCATTATATGGGACTTGTGAAAAGGAACATGTAGTAGCAACAATTATTGCATAATGAATACCCCTTTTAAGAGTAGCTATGTTAAGAACCTTGCCCACATGTGCTTGCAAATTTTTCATAAACCAAATGCAATATAGCAATAAAAAAAGCTAATCGCATGAGATGCAGTTGAGAGCCATATATTCACCACCTCAAGTTATGAAGCACATTTAAAGAACTAAAACCCTTGTTGTAATCCCTATCAAGAATCTCATTAGTACTTATGAAGTTACTCACCAAAAATTCCTTCATCATATGGTAGTCTCATAAGCTATCTTGTCATCAAATCTAACCATATAAACCTTTGGACAAAGCACCTACATCTCAATTAAAAATTAAAAATTAAATTTCTTCATCAAGACAATGACCTGGGGTTGTAACTCCAACTTCCAAATCCACACAGCCTCCTCTCGTATTAGATTTTGGCTCATATAGGAGGTGCTATTGTAATTGAGATTATGCTCCAACACCATGTCCTTACCTTGAAGAACAACACATCTCTTTTAATTAATTTGGCCCAATGGGAATGCATAATCGTAAACCAAAAAGTAGATACAAATAACTTTTGTATCTTATTCTGGTAGCTAACCCATGGTCCTTAACAAGCTCCACTACATGTAATTATTGTTCCGCTTTCATTGTGATGTGGGTTGTCCTCAAAGCAATTGGAAGAATGCTTAGCCAATTAACTAACATTAATTAAACTTGCTTAGCCTTAGAAATCCCCTAAATTAAGAAACCATAATACAAAGTAACTTACACACATTGAAAGCACCACACAATAGATACTAATTATTATTTTTCATTAAATAAATGGGTCTGAATGCATGAACCAATAAACCAACATCCCGAACCATAATATGCCTATAATGTTTTGCACTAAAACTTATTTCCAACAAGCATAATGTATATCATTGTAACATCAATTTCTCCATCTCATTAACAATGTCATTTGAAATTAAAAAGTGTGTAAATAATATGAAAGAATAACTTTGAGCACAGAGTCGACCATGAAAATAAGGCTCGTCATTGATAGATTCATAATGCTCTACTTTGACACACATGCTTCAATTCAATAAATAATTAATTTGAGGCACTTCTTTGAAATTTAGTTACTACAAGACATATGCCTAATATTTGAATTTCGTAGCTTGACTGATATGTTATTCTCTTGTTATCATGTTCTTTCACTTGCATTCCAAAGCCTTTGCTAAAAAATAATATCGATTTGTTAAAATTTGCCATCTGATAAGAGTGTTGCCTATACTTCTTTATAATGTCTCAAATGGTCATCACAACAGCAAAAGTTGTTGGTTTGTAAGTCAAAATGTCACTATAAAATAAAAGATGAGTAATCATTTGGGAGAATGGGTAAATCCAAATCCTAACTGAGGCATCTTGCTTGACATGGTAGTTAATAAGCTAAGAGAGATACTTAGACACAAAGGTAAAAAGGTATGGTGAAAAATTGACACCCCTATCTTAGTCCCTTGATAGCTTCAATCAAATGAGGAAATATCCCATTAAACATGATCCCAAATCTTTATGTAGTGATACAATCCTCAACCTTATCACACCAAAGATTGAGAACTGCAAATTCTTTAACATTTCAAATATAAATTTCATAATAACCTTATCATAAGCCTTATCGATGTCTAACATTAGCACCATGAAACCCTCTTTGAATGTAGATAAGTTTATACTAGTAGCCATTTCGTGCACCAAAAATATATTATCAGATATAAAATATCCAAACACAAAAGCAACATAATCCCTAGTAAAACTATGTGGAATCACCACCTTTAGTTCACTCAACAAAGTTTTAGCAACAACTTTGTGTATCATATTGCTAAGAGTAATGATTTGAACATTAAAGTTTAGAAGCTCCTTGAAAATAAGGAATTAGAATGACTAGCATGTCTTTCCAACTTTTGAGCATATAGCTATCTTTAAAGATTTGTTTGATAACAATGACAATATTTATTGGGTAATGTTCCAATATTTATGCACAAACTCTATAGAGAAGCCATGCACACTAAGGATCTATTTTCTTTTAATTGATGTATTAGCATTCTTAATGTCATCTTTGTTGATTGGAGCTATAAAACTTGTCACTTGCTCATTATTGATTCCTCGCAAAAGTTGAAAAGGTAGAGAAGGTTCATATTGCCCAAAACTACACTTCTTGCTTAGGAACTATGTGAGCAAATCTATAATCTAAATTGGTGTAGCCAATAAATTCTTACTATCATTTCTAAGATGATCATATGATTGCCTTTATATGTGAAGGTAGTTGCTTTCTAAAAAACCATGTGTTTTGATTTCCAATGTTGGCCTAACGATGCTTGGCATAACCACCACCATGCTTCTTCTGAAGCTAAAGCCATGTGGTTAGAAAGAATAAATTGTGCCAAAAGATCTTATTCTACCTCTACCAACCTCATTTAAGACTCTTTAAGTTTAAGCTCTTGAATCTACTACTACAACTAATGAGGCCTATTAAGAGTATTACTAAGTTTAACTAACCTCCATTACTTTAAAGCTAATAGTGCTCTGCTAAATTTGATGGATGGACTATTGATAGGGTTCCCTTTGATAATTTTATTTCAAGCTACATGCACAATATTAGCCGAATGTAGACATGATAGCCATAAGTTTTCAAACTATGTTCTAATCTAAATTTTATGCAATATCATTTGTCTAAATTGAGTAAGGAGAGGGTAATGGTCTGGGCATATACAAGTAAGATGTGCCAATACAGTACTTGAGAATTCTTGAATACCATCAAAATTTATGAAAGCACTATCTAATCTTTCATATATATGAGCATTGCCCACCTTAATATTATGCCAAGAGAACATGTTTGCAATTAATCCCTAGTCACCCAAATCTTAATCTTAAATGAAGCTGGAGAAGTCAAACATTACCTACCCATCATTTTTTTGTTTTAATCTTCTTTCTCATTCTCTGCAACTTATGCTTTGAAATCCCTCAGAATAATCAATAGTCTACTAACCTTTGTAGATACTCTTATTTGGTCACAGGTTATTGAGTGGATCACATGCTTTTTTGATTTATACACCACGCAACACCTCCAAAAAAACAATAATAATCCCTGAAGAATTGGTCAAATATTTGATAAACTAGTTCGAAATCTTACCCAAAAGTTGATCTGTCTCACGCATATTAAAGTTTACCATCCAATTTTCGAACAAGACAATAATAGAGACCCTGTTTTCTTTTAACCATTAAGTACAAGAAGCTATGAGATTTCATAGCCACAATCACTCAAATATGTTGTATTGTAGACCCAAAATATTCCTAATTAATTTATTTAATTTAATGTTAGGATTTTAGGTAATCTATATTGATATTCTTAACAGAAGTAAAATAAGATAATGCTCGAATGTTAAATCGGTTGAAGATTATCTTCTTTTTGGTGGGACACCACAAAGAGATGCATTCCAAATTTATGTTTATGTTTTTTATTTTTACTTCGATTAGAATGTTAGGCTTGATTGAAATATTTCTTATAAGGCACATAAATTAAATTCAAATTAATCTTAGAAGAACAATTAGTTTTTTGATTTTTTTTATCCATGTTCCTTTATTATCATGACCATAATTTTATCATAATACTACTTTTTAAATTTTTAATTAATCTATTAACAATTTTTAAAAAACATTAACTATTTAATAGAAACTTTACTAATAAAAAATAACCCATTTGTATAGGTGATTATCACCTAGATGAAATGAGTCACTACAGTGAAACACTGTAGTTATGTGCTAACTATTTTGAATGTGGTCCAGTTCATAATCAATCCAAACAATGTCATTTTTGATTGAGCCATCAATTCCTCCACAAATGAAACCAAGTATATGCAAGCTCGCAAGTTGTTCAGGTGATTAATTCCCAAACCTAGTAAGGTGCAGCCATCCCTATTCATCGTCTCTCTCCACTGGCTACCGAAATCCTTATAACGAGAAAACTGTAATATAGATGAACAATATAGGACAAATAATGCAAACCTTTGTACACTGTGAATTACCAAATTAGGATGCTAATGTCAACCATTTGATCACTCATTTGGTAATTGAATGATCATCATCATATCTCATCTTTAAATCTGTTAATTTTTTTAGTAGTTTGATCGTGTAATGTCCTTATTACAGGATCCGAGTTTCTTTCATTTGCCAAGTTAAACCCTACTGTCAGATTGTAATTCTAATCTAATAACCTAGATCAATTTTATATTTCTAAAAGCATAGATTCGATTGTAGCTGTCTTATCACTTAATTTTCATATTTGAATGTTCTCATAGCATTTCGATCGAATGACTCCTATGTAACGGTTATTTTAGTCATTATTTTGAGATGTTGGAGATTATTTATTTATTTATTCCCTAATTAAAATATTACAAATGATGTGAAAATTGTATTGATTAAATTGGTTGTTTAGTAAGTTCTTTTAATCATTAGAAATACCTATAATAAAAGACTTTTGTGCCAAAAAAGGAGTAATTTTTTGTGATCCAAAACAAAAATATTCACGCCGTTAACAGCTCATTCTCATTGTCACTTACATACATTGAAGTGGAATTCACTCGTCAAACTCCATATATTTTTTTGTTTCTCAAATCAGCTATGTTATTAATTTTCTTCATTTTTAATTCATTTAATTAAGATATTTGCACATCTTCAATTATATCATTATGCAAATGATTTAAGCTGCATTGATTTAGAATTTATGTCACCAAATGTTTTTCATCTAACTCCATTTCACTTCATTGTGTTTTTCATCTAACTCCATTTCACTTCATTGTAATGTAGTAGTAGTCTATCCTATTTATTTGATTATAAGGCCATAATAGGCTATATTATTTGTATATTTGTTGTAAGTTTTTAGCCCTACCCATCTTTTGCCAAAAGTCTTATACTGTATTGTGCTTGTCTGATTTTCGTTAAGGGTGGACATAAGCTTGTTTTATATGCCAAACCAATTAAAAATCAATTTTGTTTATTTTAATTAGTTTATTTTCAATAACTTGACTTCTATAAAATTTAATATGTTTTAAAAATAAAATTAAAATTTATAGAATATCACTTTTATATATTTGATAAAATCTATTAAAAATTATTATAACTTTTTATTGTAATATTTTGTAATAAATAAAAATTTAATTCGTAGCCATTCACCCCTATTATTGAACCTCACTTCAAGACATTCCTTGCTACAAATGCAACTTTATATTCTTAGCTTAAAAGAATGCACCTAGGAAAAATTACATACCTTTATAGAACACGAAACCAAGCCAAATCTAAATTAGATGCCATGCGCTTTCACAACAACACATAAGACACAAACACAAACATTAGTAATACACTTGCAAAGAAGGTTGAATCACTTTGATACTATTAACAATTAAGCAAATATTCCAACTCACATTTGAGATCCTCCTCGTAAAGATGTTCTCTTCTTTCTTAATGATAAAGTGTAAATTCTAAGAAACTTAAAAGGTTCACACTCCTGCAAGAGTTTTTTTGGCATTTCCATGACTTTCTGATAAAGGAGCTTCTCAAAAGTAGTACACCATTACTCCAAATTTGCATGAGCTATAGTAAACTTTTCTACATAAGCTTCTTAAATGCATAGAAAATTTTTCAATGGCTAAATACTTGTATCTTCCTAGGGATGGTAATACAGTGTTTTGTATAAAAACATTCAAATAAGCTGAGCAACAAACACTCATCAAATTAGTTAGTCACAAAGATTGATCCAAACTAGTCCATACATTATCTTCAAGAATTTTGCACATAATATAATCCAAGAATAACACATGCTCTATAATGCTATTTTCAGTCCTTCCCCTACTAGAAAAATTCAAGAAATTTGAATTCCTATTAATTACCATATCCCAACCAAACATTATGTTGCTTCTATCCACCTTATAGTTGTACCTTAGCTTGAGGTAAGATTGAACCTCATACAACAAGATGATCACCGCACAAGTGATATAAAACCTCTTATTTCTATGCCAAGAGAACTTATAAAGATCAGTAGCATTAGCACAACTCAAAAGTCTGACGTTACAGGCCTAGAAAGAAGGTTATGGCACTAATCTACCATTTGAAATAATGCAATTATTGTAGCTACCATTTGAGGCCATCCTCATATAGTCAAGCTCCTTTTCCTCAAACTTAAGGTATCAATTCCAAGCAATTAAAGAAGCCCTCTCTTATATTTGAATTCTATTTGAGCAATTGAATGGTCATCTAATAAATGAGTTTCACAATAATAACACACCATTACACAAAATTTACCCCTATTATGATAAACTAATACACACATGATTTTTTGTTGCATATTAAATCTCCTAATAGTTAACTATCTATGACGTAGCAGGCATGACAATTTAACATTTTGCACAAAATCATTTGAAAAAGCTAGTTGTTGAGCACTCATCAAATTTGATAGCCACATATATTAGCAACCATTGCTACTTATAATGTCTGCAAAATTCAATGTTAGATATGTCTCCAAGAATTATGCATCCCCTTTATTGCCATTTTGAGTAATTCCCCTACTACAAAAATTAAAAAAAATTGCATTCTTGTTATTGATCTTTTCCTAACCAAACTTAATGTTGTTTCTCCTAACCAAATAATAGCAGACATACTAAAGCCAAGCTTGAACCTTGTTTAAGAAGATCATGAAAAAGTATGTAATAAAAAACCTCTAGTTTCTTCCCAAGTCAAATTCACGTGATCAATAGCAAAATAGTAATGAGTGTAGTAATGGGAATATCGTCTCTCCCTCTATCTTCCCCAAAAAAAATAACCAAAATTCATGACAAAGAAAAGTATTGAACAATACCAAGTCTAGTTTCCAAGTAGATCCGATAACACCTCTACAACATTTAGTTCCTTGGAAGGTCCAGGTAAGAAGAAGTTGCTGCTCCGTATTCCTCCAATTTGAATATTTTTTGTAAAACCACAATTTTTTTTACAAATTTGGAAATTTTCCTAAGAGAATCCCCTCCTTTTACTACTTTTTATTTTCTTTGTCATCTCTAAATTCATTTTGTAGACATTTTGCACTACACTTTGACTGTTGGTGCTCTTATAATAATGGAGGTGCAAAGTTACCTAAGACTTCCACCTACTTTTTCAAAATATACACTTCAATATGTGAAAAGTCATTAGGGCCATTGTCCACAACCTTGTTAATTTATGAACAATGCATTTTATTTATATTAATTTCATCTTTCTCATGCACTCTATTGTGTATTCACTCTAACCTGAAAGAATGCCCTCTATGCCCATCATTCATGGATCAAGATGTGCTCCTATAAACAACTTGCTCTTTATCTTCCAACTTATAATACTTACTAAACTTCTATGTATTCATATCTCTACAATTCAAATTCATCATCTATTGTGATGTTATAAACACTATCCTCTTCCTTGGTTGCACAACCTTCCTTGGTCCTAAACTACTCATTTCTCATCATGAGCATTTTTTTTACAATTATCGTCCATTCTTGTCTTGATTAGTTTCTATCTCAAAAAGACAAAATCTCACAAATATAATAGCATTGCGAACTGGCTTGCTAGATGTACATATCTTAGACACAAGTCCTACTTTTCTACAAGAAAAGTAGATAAGGGTAGTCCCTCATAATCAAAACTCTAAAAAAGTGGTCCAATGCTTCATTTATTCACATACCAATTATAAGTAGCTTTGTGAGGTCACGTTTTACATAAACTCTTACAAAGGATGACCTTTGCATGTCAATCATCTAACCATCAATCTAAATAGGCTCACCCATGGCTTTGCTAATGCAAAAAATGTTCTTCATATCCTTATAAATTATGGAAATTACAAAACAAATTAACCCATATTGGACCACAAATGGTCATTAAGGTACTAGTCTTATATGATGGAGTCCACATATACAATCCCGATGCAATTCAAACAACCTAAGAAGGTCCCTCCCAACCATAAAGAATTTCTATCAAAAATTGACTTGAACTACAAACAAAAATAGCCAACTAAGAAGTCTAGAACCTAAAATCCATCAAAATATCCTCATCAACATTGAAGTACTTTAGGAATCTATTAAAAAGATAAATACCTACCATACACTATACCAATAAGATCAAATTGGTGGTAATGAACTTGAAGACAGAAGACTCTTTTGGAAGGTAAATTTCATGATTTATTATGAAGGAGGTATCTCTCGATGCTATCTTCTTCACATCTACATTTACTAAATTCTCCATGTAATTACCAAATGAACGTTCAATGAAAATTTTATTGCCATTATTCATTCTCCATCTTGAAAGAGCTTCCCTAATGCTAACCTTAATGAAATTGCATGTTAGCGTGTTTCCATTCAAAGAATGTTCCTCCACTTTTTTCACATCCTCTCAAATACTATGAGTGTAGCTTGGTTGATAAGCTACTTCAGTATTATGTGGTGTGCAACAGTCTGCTTTGATGTAATACATAATTTTGTAAGCCCATTCATCTTTAGTCAAAAATCTATTTAGTTCAATTCTTCCACCTTCTTCGTTATGCCTATTATCATGCCCACATCATAACTAAAGCTTCTTGTATCCTAGAGGATTTACCCTCATCATCCTCAAATGAGTTCGTAGTAGACCTCCTTTAACTCTTACGAATCTAGTCAATTCTTCACATTATTCCCTATATTCCTCTAAGTTCCATGGCCTCAATCTCAGGATCCTAAAAATTTTCTCCGATAAGGATTAGAGCCACTTCACCCACAACTAATGCAAGGGATGCATGCCTAATGCCTCTAATTTTTTTGTAATTCTTCTTGACTTCATAGCCTCCTTTGTTGACAACTACTCAAAGAGTACTCAAAGAATTATTGATACCAGGTCCCTTTCAAAGTTCATTGACAACAAAGAATGCGACACAAACAAGCCTTCCAACAAGATGAACAATTTTCTTCTATGAATTCCTTTCTTGGCCAACAATTTTGTCAACCTATGATTCTATTCTCCTACATGTTTATTTGCTTGCAAGTTTGATGCCTTACCAAAGCCATTGGGTTCTACATTAAAATTTAGGTTGCTTAACAAATAAATGGTCAAAGCCAACAATATACTCTCTTTATGGAGAGCTATGAATGATTGAGTGATTTGTGCAACTAATGGGTATGCAATTGCTATTCAATGTCAAATTTTTCCATCATGTGTGAACTTGGTTCTACATGGAGCTGATGATGTGGTTAACAAGCAACAGCCTATTGACATTATCATGCACCAAGGGAGAGCAAATGTTACGCTAACAATGTGCCTATTGTGTGTCACTAGGCTCAGTGGGGCTTAGAAATTGAACATTGAACTACTAATGACAAAAAATATATTGGCTCCCAAATTCATAAAGATTGTAATGAAATGTGATATATGTTGTGAATTGAAGAATCAATGAACAATCCATTTTTTTAATACAATCTGTATTGGTGGATGCAAAGCTAAGGGAATAAGAGGTGGATGGCCCTTCAAGTTGTAGGATGGAGTGTTGCAACATTAAGTGATGATTAGCTATCAATGGGCAAAAGGTTGATGCCACCAAGTGTTGTGGTGTTGGCCAATAAGAACTAATATTGTAGCACAAAAAGTAGATGCTCATTAGATTTCCAACTCAATGCTCCATGGGGTGGAATTGTGACCCCATGTTTTATGAAGCTACCCACTGAGTTTGGGAATATAAATAGATAGAGGAGAAGGAACTTTTAAAGATTCTCTTTGCAAGAATGAGCCAAATTGGTCAAACGCATTGTAGAAATCAGGCTTCTTGAAGCACAAATTGTAGTCTAAAGGTGTGTCCTCTATAATAAATTAGGATCAAGTCCCAAGGAAGGGGGTGTTGGTGAATACCCGTTTGACTCATACACTTCTACTAAATTAGCTGCTACCAATGAGTTTGGTTGTTTGGGGGCGTAGTAAGTGAAATTTGCTATCATCCTAAGCTAAATAGTTGTAAGAGATTAACAACAAGAAAGTATCCCAAGGGAAAGATGAAAAGTATTTTCAAAAAAGTGTTGAAGAGTACTTGAAATTATAAATAGGGAAACATACAAGACGTAAAGATGTGGCTCAGCTTGATGTAAAACATCTTCATATGGTTTGTTACATGGCTTTAGGAGCATACTACCATACTATTGTCATAGCAAAAGGTGCTAAGGAGGTGTACCCTATTGAGGTGTTCCATGGAGGCATTGCATGCATTTGTAATGGCCAGAAAGCTCCACTTCTAACATGTTACGAAACACAAGCCAAGGAGCTTGACATGCTTTGTGGTTGAGAAGCAAGCAAGCTTGGAAGGCACAAGGAAGTTAATTGGTGTGATCCTAATTTGCCAAGTGGACATCGATAACCCAGATATTTTGTGAAGGTTTCAAGTGATAGCATGCCATTGAGGATCTCAAAGATGAAGAACTATGTCTGAGCAAGGTGAAGCTAGAGGAAACTCTAGTGGATGCCCATAATGATGCTAATATGCAAATTGCTCGCCTAAGTTATCTATAGGGGCAAAAGATTATCAAACTATCTAATAACTATTTTGTTTTAGAGATTTTGACAACAAAGCATGTGCTAGAGCTAGACTCCATTTAGGTAAAGTCAATATTTAGAGTCATTAAGGGCATAATGTCCTCAACATATTTTGGATATTTATTTAATCTAGAATCCAAAAGAGCGCTTTACTATAAGTATGACATATTAAAAGAATTTTTTTCATTATTATTTGGAATATTTTTAAATGTTGTGAATTTTTCAATTAAATTCTTAATGTCAAAATTCTTTTCTTCTTTATTTTATTTTTATTTTTTTGCCATATTCCCCTTAGGTATGAAAGTTTTTAGTTTTCTTTTGTAATAATTAATTTAAACTTTCTTAATGTGTTATACACCTCATTTATATTACATTTTACTATCACCTTTAATTATTAAGAATCAATGGGTTGATATATTAAAAATTAGAACACAAATTAAAATTATAATTTTTGGAATTTTTAAATAATCATTCATTAAGTCACTTACAATTCTTTCTTTCAATTACTATGTTACTTTTTCTTGTACTATAAAATTGAAAATACTTTTTCCTTCAAATTTACATCAGAATACTTTGTCTATTTTAATGTTCACGAGATTTTCCTTAAATTCGTAAAAAAAGTTTTTATTTTTTCAAGTTAGTCATTTTTGTTTAAAAATTGTTAAAAATTATTTAAAAATAACATTCTTAAATTATTTTAGTTAAAAAAAGTTTTTTTAGCAACAAAAATGACCAAAACCATGGTTCACAATTTCTAAAAACTATGGTTTAATAGAAAAAATATGTCCAACGAACATTGCATAGAAAACAATTAGACCACGTTGGGACATAAAAGGGATTTAATTAGTTCAGAATTTTTCAACATTTATCAATTTCAATAATGTTTTACGGATGCATGATTTAATTATTGTAGAATTACAAAATAGACAATAAAAAATATAAAAGTAAATAAAAGTAATACTATTTCTAAATATTTAAATTAATAAAAAATTAGAAAGTCATTTTAATAAGAATGAAACTTTAAGAAAAACAAGAAAAATATTTTAACTAAATAATAAAAATGCTCCATGCCAAAAATAGAAATTAACGTGAATGAGATTGCTCAAAATATTTTTTTTATATGTAAGTCATATAAAAAAATTTAATAACCTTTTGTGAATGTTAGGGAAAAATATGAAATGGGATACAATATTTTTCATATAAACAAAAAAACATAAATATTGGAAAGGCATTAATATTATTAATTTTTTGTTAAAATTCATTATTATATTTTTTAACATTTAGAATTTTATAATTGTAATAACAAGTTTTAACTTTTCATTTTTGCATCTCTTGCAAAGTTTATTTGAAAAAAGAGATTTTCACTAATGCTTGAATAATTTTAATTCTTATTATGGTACATAATTCCATATTTTAAAAATTTTAAACATTCGGTTTTTTAGTATCACAATTTCTTTACATATAGTAATTATTTTATTTATAGTAAAAAAAAAAAATTTTATTCAAAGACTTTATTTCTTTTTGCCATGACCATTCTTTAGAGAACTTAAATAGTTTTCATTAACATAATTTTTTGCTCTTCTACATTCTAATATTTTTTTTCACAAAAAATCTAAGTCAATTTTTTCAAAAAATTTCTAATTTATTCTTCATTCTATTTCCTTTTAAAAATTTGAACTTGTTATTGTCTAACAAACTTTTTATTTGATACACATTTGTTTTTCTAGCAATATTGAGTTTCAAATTTCTATGTTTTTTGTTGCATTTTTTGACAAAGCACAAACTTTGAACATTCAAAATTTTTATGGCCTTTGTTCTTGAAAAGCTTTTAAAATTAAATCACTTGTTATCTATTATGGGTTCTTCATCATGTTTTAATGATGAAGACATATTTTAAGAAAAATATTAAACATACCTTTTAAAAGTTGAAAAGTAAAATTACATTTGTGCTTATAATTTTTTAATTTTTGTTAATTTCTTATATTTTTAGTAACATAATTATCATAATTTTATTTCTATGAATAAAGTTTTGTCAAGTATATCAAATATTTTTAATTATCTAAATGTTTTACTTTTTTCACTATTTTTTCATACTTAGAAAATCATGTTGAGTCTACAAAGTTAACTGAAATACATTATAAAATGATATTCATGTGAGGATAATAATTTTAAATTTGTTTTATTTTTCCTTAATCATAATGTTTTACTTTGTGGTTTTTGGAAATTATATTTTACTTTCATTATTAAGTTTATAAAATTTTAATTTTTTCACAATATTTGGCATTCATTATTATCATAATTTTTGCAACATGTTTTGTGTTAAATGTTTCAAGGTTTACAACACTCTATTTTGGTACATCCTAAGTTTCTAAAGCTAGCTGTCAATCATGGTAACAAATAGCATGTGCCAACTTAAAAAAATTAAGGATTCTAAAATATGGAAGTTAATACATATTGAAATAGAGCATATGCGATGACTCCAATGACAATAAATTTATCTACATTGAAGTTTATTTAAAACTTTTACGAATTGTTAATGTTAAAAGTAAGTTATTTGTTAAATAACTAATGGTATTATTATTACTAAAAGTCTCTAATTTTAGTATTTGTAAAACTAGACCCACTACATCATCATGGCATTTCGTAATTTTATCTACAATAAATGAACAAAACTCAGGAGTTTTCTCTTACCAATCAGAAAGGACACTTTGCCATTATCTTCTAATGGGATTATGACAAGTAGTCATTTATCAACTTGAACAAGTCTAAAGACAACTTTTTTAAGCTTTTCATGAGTTTCTTAAAAATAAAAAAAATGGAATTCTTAAACATTTAGCTTATAAATTTTCTATTTTAGGAATTCAATATTATTTTTAATCAAAATTAAGTTTATTTCTTTATTTCATTTATAGGAGTAAATGTTGTATAAATAGTGGAATCTAAGAAGATATCAATTGAAATAAGAAAAAGGTAATGGAGATTTGAAGTGAAGCATGCCGAGCATGTTAGTTTTTAGCGACAAAGTAGTTCAATGAATTTTAATATAATACATGTGGCTTTCAATATGACTACGAAATGCATGAGCACGCATGTTATCCTAATCATGGCTTTTGCAATGATGTTTATTTACATGAAATTAATTTTATGGTTTTATTTCTGCATTATTATGTAAAATTGTGATAATACAAATATTATGGGATTATACTATGAATTAGATAACAAAATACACATAATCTATTTGTGGACTATGTGAAATAAATAATTTAAAATGTTGTGACAAATTGATATAGTGAGCTAAATGCTTGAAGGTTGCTATATAATTTTTGGGCAGTGGATAATATGCCATATTTTCTACTCTTATAAATAATGATGATTTAAATATGTTGAATTAGCAAAACATTGGCTACCAAAGTTTGTGAACAAAAGTTTTTATCTTTAGCAATACATGCTCCAAAATTGCTAGCAATAAAAGAACAAAAGTTTTAGATATTTAGATAACAAGTATGAGGTTATATTCAAAACATTATGACTTGTTTTAATTTAATTGCATTAAAAAAACTAGTGGAATGCACTTGATAAATAGGGTAAAATCTAGTTATATGGAAAGTTTGAGAAAACTTTGGAAAATGATAGGGACTCAACAAATCATGTTAAAGTTGCTCTAAAAATTAGCTAAAAGTCTCAATCTAATATTTGAAAAAGGTACCATTGAGGGAGTGAAAAATGTAAATGCTGATTAAGTGGTAAGACACATAGCCATGTATTACATAAAAAATACTAAAAGAGAAATGTTAAGCCTTCTTGCAAGTTAAAAAATGCTAAATCTCAAGGTTTCTATTATTGCAAATCCAAAAGTACACCTTATGCTACAATTTGTACTACTTAGGGGTAAGATTCTTTAGTGTAATAGTGTATTGGAATGCAGTACATTTATGTTATTGAGCAAAAATAAGCACTTATACCTCCTTATGCCATCTTAGGAACTTTTTTTTATAGAGCTTACCTATAATAATATTTTCTTTACTTTAGTGCACGTTGCTATTTCGTATTAGGTGATTTGATTAATTGATTATTATGCCCATCCTTTCCAAAAGAAGCCATTTGTTTAAAAATCTATGGGTATAACACAACTTATGCACCAAATGATGTACACGGCTTGCTACATTTTACTCTTCATGCCTAAACTTCCATTTAGAAGTCTTAATTCAAATTTAATTTTCATGCTCATGGAGTGTTACTCTGAATGAACATTGTCTCCTAACCATTTTATCTCCTGATATATTAAGAAACTTTTTCACCTTAGGATGGTAATCCGAATAACATATATTAGTATTTACAAAATGTTTCCAAGCTCGATGTCAACAATGTGCCTACTAATTACATAAATGCTACTTGTAGATATACCAAAAAGATAATGCAACAAATCAATACTAAATTTCAATAAACATTGCACTCAATCCATGATAATTAAAAAATATAATTTTTTGAACATAAGTGCAACATGTTTATTATAGATTAAAAATTCTACAAAAAGAAATGCTTGAAACAAAGGTTTCTATTAACTGACTATATAGTTGCTCCTCTCTTCAACCAAACCCCACCCCTACTCATTAAACTAAACTACCTAACATCTTATAGATGCATGTAACAGTAAAGGTTGTAAAAAATAAATGTATACATAACACTCAAAACATGTTATAACAAATAAAAAGGCACGAGTAACCCAAAAAATGTGACAACTTAATGAATCATATCTCATAATAAAAATATTGTAGCATTTCTAATCCTTTATATATAATGACTCCATTATGAAGTAGTGATTCTTTAGATTAATATCCAACCAATGTTATAGCACACATCCATCCTTGTTCCTTTGGGATTCCATAAAAATCAAGCAACACAACATAGTTTTTTGGATTGCAATTAAAAAATGTTACACATAAAAAAAACCTTAAGGCTGACCTATGTAATGTAGCACATCCATTGTTCTTTACGATGTACTAACTAATTTGGCATTCCATAATCAATTGTGGTCCCTTGAATTGCAATCATTAGCTCCAAAACTCTAGGATTCAAACATGATTCCTACTTGTCCTCTCTTATCTATATACTTTGTGACAATCCTATAAAATAGCTACCCAAAAAGGCCCATCACAATCCATTATTGAACACTCCATGTTCCAATTTTTCTTTTTTTAAAGCCAATACCTAACTAACTTAGTGTCAAGGCTTAATGCATCAAAAGCCCTTTGTACAGCCTAACCACTGAGTGTCAATGCTTTACCTTAAGCAATAATTCCCTCTTTCCCACAATGGTTCACCATTTCATTTTATTTTTATGAATTAAAATTTCATATGTTCATAGAAACAACCTAACACATTGTTTCATATTCTTGCTAAGTTTCCCCAATTGGTTGTTTATCATCTTGTCATAATTTTCTCATGGCTTACTGTAAACAACAACATCAATGATAAATGTCAACCTTTTTAAGAAAACATGATTGCATATTTATTATCAAAAATTTTAAAGGATTGACTTATAATTATCTAGGATTAATCATAATAAAAAATATATTATAGCACGGATAACGTCATGTTTTAGCTAAATCCATAACAATCAATGATAAGTCGCAACTTCATCTTAAGTATTGTTGAAATCATAATATGCCTTAAAGAATTGATTTTAATAAGCTATAATTTATATTTAAAATTAATAAACTAATCACAGATAAGATTTTTGTAAGGAACTATTGTACCCATGGTCATGATACCACTTGTTTGATGGCAATAAAATCAATGTGTTGGTTTCCCTAATACTTTTCTTGAGTGCCTTTTAGGTCATGCATATAAAGATCATACAAGATCAATCAATTGGAAAGATTTGACTAGATGTCTCATAGAGTAATCCACAAGTTAAGCAATCATAGGTAGTGTTGTTGACTATGTTCTAGCTATGGCTTAAATGTCATATGATGGAGCCATTAAACAAACATTCGGTCGAGCAACAAACAATCTAAAGTGCATCTGTAGAACATATATTAGCTTGATTATTTATCCTATCACTTTTTTATATATGGAACATTTACGTTGTAGAACATCATTAATTCACTTATATTATTAGTGATTTCTTACATGTTATTATTTTAATAGTTGTAAAATAATTTTATTATTTTAATTGTTTTAAAAATATTTTAAAAAGAAATAAAATAAATAAATATATAAAATATGGCCTTAAAAAGAAAACAAAATTTCTCTTAAGAAGCAAAGGCATAACCATGCCTATAGCTTTAGTGAAGTAGCCCAAACTCTTACGAAATTGGCTAAAGGAGTCATGTGCTAGAAAACCAAGTGAACTGTCTAATGCCAAGCTCAAGTCTGACTCAAAACGTTAGTGGCTTAGGTTAAATTGAGTACAAAAATATTTTTTAGACCATTTCTGGCTTAATGTGTCAAGGCAATTTTGCAAAGTGTTAAGTTGTTGGATAAAATTAGATCAATGCCATATGGATATTTGTAAGTGGCTTGTGTTATTACCTCTTAAGTGCACAATGGGATAGGTAGTCTAGATTAGCTTGCCTATATGCCAAGAGAAAGTGTTATAAACATCAAACATCACATGTAAGCCTATAATGTGGGATTAAAATTCCACCTTATTTGCTTCTGAACAATAGTGAACTAGTGCCATCTGATCAAGCATTTTCATAATAAGATGGTTAGAATTGCATCCACTTTTAAAGAGTAGATTCCATTTAATTATTCACCTAGCAAGCTTGATTGAATTCATGAGATTACTTTAGGTTTCTTGAATAATAATTTTTATCTCATCATCCATCCACAAAACAAGATAAAATGGCTAAGATCTTCATCGAATTTTATAAAATTACATATCTTGTAGACATCAATCTATAAAACATGGTGGAATGGTTGAGATTGTCTCTATCCTTGTTAATAGTGTTGTTGCACATAAAGAATATATCTACACTATTTATTTAGTTTTCTAATTCAGCACTTTTTGTTTTTGCCAGTCTAGATTAGTTGAAGATCATTGCCCTTGCACATAATTTGTGTTCTAAAAAGTAGATTATGCTTGTTTATAACATTAAAATCCTAATGATTATTTTGGGTGGCCATTTTAGCAGATAAACAAATTCCATTTTAATCTAAAATATTGTAATATGAATATAGGTGCCCAAGGAGTTCGAGAATAGATTATTTTACTTGTCACATCAATATTTTTAGGAAGGAAAGGTTGATAAAAGAAAATTGCTATACAATTTTGACACCTTCTTTGAACATATGTTTGTAACTATTTTTTTCTTTTTCTTACTTAATAATTTACTTCTATTACACATCATCATAGTGAATCCTTTGCAATTAATTTTTTTTCTTGTTCTATGTTTATTTTTTTAAAAAGATCATATTAACGTAACATATTTGTTGATTTAATTTTTATAAAAAAAATCTTAATGCATATTGATAAATACTTTAGTTGTAAAATTCTAAAACTATGTCCTTCAGATTATTTCAACCATTTCATATGTGTACACATATTCCAACACTATAATCCATATAGTTGAACAATACATACCTTTGTAAATGAATAATGAAACATTGTGATTAATTATTTCTTTATATTATGCTTCAATATTGTAAACATTTATAATTAAAACTACCTTGGTGAAACCCAACCTAGTCGACAAAAGGGAGTGGTTTGTAAAGGTGACCTCTATTTGTTATGACAAAAAAAGAGTTGTTTTGATAGTGGAATTGTAATCATGTTGATTAAAAGTAGATGTAGGTATGGGCTAAGCCAAATCACCTAAAAATCTATTACGATTTTTATTTTCTTTGTTCTTATTTAATTTATGATATTTTTTTATTTAATAATATTTCTTTAAAAAATTACATAAAATAAATCCATAAAATTATTTTTATGAAGCTTAAACTTTTTTAAATATGTTAAAATTACTAATGTTTTATTATATTTTAACTTTTTTATTTAGCAAAATTATTATATCAACAATTTTATAATTACCAATTTTCAATTTATGAAAAATTTTAAAAATAAAAATGTTTAAAAGCACAACTCACCCCCTCATGTGCATTAGTCTAACACAGATTAGATGAAGTGGTGTTAGAGACAACTTACATCATAGGAGGAAATTTTTAAGAGATCTTACTTTTTTCATTTTTTTTGTAGTGAATTGTCGACCATATTGTTATTGCCAATTCTTTGTGAAAAAATAAATTTATAGCATTTATTTGAAATTGTAATGTACATTTATGAATGTTCTATGAGACTTCTTTTATTGCTTCAAAACATTTTTATGATTAATCTAGAAGTTCGAGGCAAGGAAATGCTAATGGAATGAATTACTTTTTCTTTGCTTTGATTTAGTAAATCAGAACCAACATCTGTCATCTAATGACTTGTTTACAAGCTATGCAAGAGTTAAAGAACTGACATGACAAAGTGGTTGTGCTTCAAATTGAATTAAGGATGCAATTGGGATTTGAAATTATAAAGAAAAAGAGAAAAAAGAAGAGAAAACTTTAATGCACATTAGAAGCAAGCTCTTCATCTCAAGGTGCATAACATTTTTCCTTCTCTAGTAAAGATAATTGTGATTTTATTGATGATAAATTATCTACTTTTGGTGAACTAATAGTTGAGCATAACAAATTGATTAGGATCTATGCTAAACTTCAAGTGAAAAATAACAAATAAATACATTTGGTTTAAATATAAAAGGAATAAAGTAATAAAAATTCATAGCTTCAACATGAGTTATTTATACATGTTTAGAAAATAAAATTTGATGAATGTCATACATCTTTATCCTGGGCAAATTTGTGTATTGATTCGTTGAGATGTGAAATATTTTTTAAGAAAAGAAAATACTATTTTTAAAGAAAAAGTAAAGCAATATTGTCTTGATATAAAAAAGTTTCAATTAGATGAAAGAAAAGTTGCCTATTGTACCTTCATGTGTGCTTCCTTCTAATGATTATCCTCATTCATGTGTATGGTTACATGCTCCATCTTTTACTCATATGACTAAAAATAATAGTATTGTGAATGTAAAATCTATTGTTACATCTTGTTTGACTCAAAAATACTGAATAAAATATTCATATGTAAATGTCAATGATAATTGACATTGTCATATTACACATATGCATAAATATGCTCCATCATATAACTATGTGGTAGTAAATAATGTTAGTTTGCATAAATTTCATTTTGATGCTAAATCCCAAGTTATATGCAATTATTGTGATAGGTATGAACATATTATTTGTGATTGTCCAATTAAGAAATTAACCTATATAAAGTGGGATAAATTTGAATTGATTCCTAAGAGAACATGTGTAAAAAATTCTTTTGTTAATGTCCCAAAAAAACATTGCCATAATTTAACCCATGATGGTATGGGTTGCAAAAATTTAAAGCTTAAGTAGATATATTGGCGTGTCATCATAATTATGACCTACAAAGACTATCCTTACCCTGTAAGCTTGCATATGACTGACTTGCAAAATGTGAGTGGTCCTTATTTTTAAAATTAATGACTTAATTTTCATAGTAGTTGAGCTAGATTTATTTATTATCTACTTATGGAAATTGGATTGTTCATATTTCAATATAGAACATAAATAACAAATGCTTTCTTACATGGAAGGGTTTTAGAAGATAAGAGCATCAAGACTACGATGCTTTTTATTTATTACTATGAATGACTTTATAATGTTGGTCTTCTATTTTTATTGTGTAGTTGTCGATAAAAGCAATATGAATCTATTTGTGTGTCATAAAAGCCATGTGAACATTGTTGAACTGATGGTCACATGTGAGGAAACTAAACAAGCCTTTTGTAATGATGTAAGTTATGAATTCTAGATATATACAATTTGAAAGAATTTAAGTTGGAACTTAGTGTGATATAAATTTTCATACAGGTCAAGCTCTTAGATGATTTGCTAGAAATTGAGGAAGTAATTAATGGTGAGTAAAACCAAGAGATTAATAAAAGAAATAAAAACATTGAGAAAATGTTCTTTTATTATTCCTTCTTATAAATGGATTTTGAAGTATAGATTTGTTTGTAACGATATCTAATTCTTTTTACCAAATAATTAACTATTCAAACCCTTCACAAGCTCACGTTGATGTTTGGTATAATTAAATGTTGTTCTTTTGTATGATTAATCTTTTTTGATGAATACAAAAGAATGAGAAACTAGTGTTAAAACTCAGGAGTGCATAAGCACGATTTTAGGGGGAGTTAATAAGAATATTAATTAATTTCATCCTTGGTCTTTCTTTGTTAAAACATTGAATAATTTGGATTAAAGAAATAATTTCTTTCAATAAAGACTAGAATGTTGTTTTCTTGTTTTGATAGATACTTAGAGTTGTTAGTCTATATCATTGTGTTGTAGTCACAAAACATTTTTATAAGTGAATTATTTGTGTTTATTGTTAGAATCAATAACACATAATTTCCAAATTAGGAATTATGTGCAGTTCTTTTAATTTATAGAATCATATCAATAGTTTTATTGCATATCATTTTAGATTTTTGAACTTAAACGAAGGAGAAGCCCTTATAAGTTCTTTAACCATATGGAATAGTTTTATTTGAGTTCTCATAGGAATTACTAAAAATATAAAGGAATAGAGTAATAGAGTTCGAAATAATCAATGTTATTAAGCTAAACATGGATAGAATGCATGACCATTAATTAGTATAGTTATATATGTGCAGGATTGCTAATATGTGTTTTTTATGAAGTTGAATGATTAGCATTTGTTTGTGTGAAAAAAATAATAAATAATATTTTTCTTGATATCTTTTTAATAAAGATTACGTTATAGCTTCTACCCTTAGGTTATTAAAGGAAAATTATGCACAAATATTTTTGTTGTGTTAGTCCATTGTTTGCATCTTCCACTTTTGTTTTATCTTTTGGTGCACGAAAAAATAGGAGAGAGATATGTGTCATATAAAAAACATTAATTGCATCCTAGGTTTGTGGAATAATTATATGAATTTTATATATTAATGTGTAGCAAGAATGTAAAGAGAACAAATGTGAGCTTGCACGATTTATATGTTTTAATTTCACTATTTTGTCATTGGTTTTGTAATCATCAAAAGGGAGAGATTGTTGTACCCTTAGTCATGGAACCACTTATTTATTAGCAACAATGCTATTATGATAATTTCTCTAAAACATTTCTTTGGTATATTTCATGTCATGCATCTCGAACTTTTATGAGGTCAACCAAATGGAGAGCTTTGAGCAGATGTCTCTTGGAGCAATCTAAAAGTGATGCAATATCAAGTAGTGCTCATGGTTATGCTTTTGTTATGGCTTAATTGGTATATAAAGCAATCATTGATCAAACTTTTAGAGGAGTAGCTAACTATTAAGAGTGAATGCTAGACACATCTATTGGTCTCTTAGTTTATCCTATCACTTGTTTACATGTGGCATGTTTACGTTGTATAACATCATTCAACCACATGCATTATTATAGATTTATTATTCATTATTATTTTACTAGTTACCAAAATATACTTTTATTTTAATATCCATAAAATATCATTAAAATAATAAAAACTATTAAATACATAAAAGATGGTTTTAGAAGAAAAAACCAAAAAAATGACTTATGAAAATAATTCATGGCCAAGCCCATAGCTCACACCAATTTGCCCAAAGTCTTAGGAAATGGCCCAAAGTGTTGGGAAAACCTCGTAAGGAGCTCCAAGTAAAGAAGCTGAGTGAACCTAGTCAGTTCAGGCTTATAGTTTGGTTAGACCCTTTGTTGCTTGAGTTAAACCAATTGGTAAATAAATCTTGCAGGCTAACTTGAACTCATGATGTGGCAAGTTCTTGGAAAGAGTTAGGTTGGACTAGTATACATGTGAGCATTGACTTAGGTCATGACTGCCCATCGGCACAAGAGGGAAACTAGCCCCAGTTGGCTAACTTATATGCTGAGAGAGCAAGTATTATAAATACCAAAGGTCATGTATATGTTTGTAATGAAATGGTAAAAATCATCTCTATGTGCTTGTATATGTCAAACAACCAATTTTGTGCATAGTAGATTTCATTAATCAGTATCTAGCTGGCTTGATTGAATGGATGAGATCAATTCTAAAAATTTGAATAGTAATTTTTATCTTACCATCTATCAATAAAACATTGTCAAATGGTTAAGATCATCTTAACCTTTATGAACAATGCATATCATCTAGCCATTCATTTATAAAATAGGATAAGATGGCTAAGATCATCTCCACCTTTATGAATAATGCTCTCATGCATCTAGATTACCCTTTATTTATTGAGCAACACTTTTTTTGTTTGGCAAGTTGATGTGATAATCGTTGTTCCAGATCATTATTAGTGTTCTAGAAATCCATTTTCATTTGTTTATAACTCTAAAATTTTAATGGCTATTTGGTTTTACCATTCTAGCCCCTAAAAAATTTTAGCAATAATTTAAACTTTTCTAATATAAATAGAGGAGCCTAAAAAACTTGATATTAGATTATTTAGCCTTACTATCTTATCTTTTGGAAGAGAAGAAGAAAAATTAAAAATCATATTGCAATTTTCATGTCTTTTTTAGAACCAGGTTTGTAACTAATTTTTCCATTTTTTGCTTCAACATTTTATTTGATTTCACATCTTACTATTGACTTATTTAAAATAAATTATTTATTTTTTTATTCAATTTTATCTTTTTGAAAATTGTATGTTTGTGGAGCATCATAGCTTATTCCATTTCTCTACAAACGTTAACGCATAATGTTAAATATTTTCAATTAAATATTTCAAACTTATGCCTTTTAGGTTTTTCAAACCTTTTTCATATGTGCACTAGTATTCTAATCTGATATTCCATTAACTTGTGTCATATATGCTTTAACAAATGAGTTGTAAAATATTATGATTAATTATTATTTTGTATCACGGTTCAATATTGTAATGTTTTATAATTGAAATTGTGTCGATGAATCCCTACCTGTTGCTTTAAAAGGGTGTGGTTTGTGAAGGTTATCTCTACCTGCTATGGCTAAAGAGAATTATGTCGATAGTGGAATCCAGTCGTGTTGAACTGGGGTGGATATAGCCAATGCTAATGTCGAACAACTTAAAAATCATTTTATATTTATTTTTGTTTATTATTACTCAATTTATGGTATTTTTAATGAAATTTATTTAGAAAGATATATGAATTAAATTTTCAAATTTATTTTTATTCAAAAAGATATTATTAAAAAATAAAAAACCAAAAAAAAATTATATTTTTTAATATCTTTATTTAAAATTTTTTTCAAACAATGATTTTATAATTTCCAAATTCCAATTTAAGAAAGGGGTCCAAAATAAAAAATGTTTAAAAGCATAGTTAACCACCATATTGTGCATTAGCACAGTAAATATTATACCAAGAATAAGTTATATAATATAAGATAGATCTCAATTTTCTTTATTTCTGTAATTGGATTAAATCATTCAATCATGATAGAATCGATGATATACTTTATCAAGTCTTGAATTTTAGCCCAAAAAACCTAAACTTATGGAAAAAAATTCATATTATCCTTTAACTAATTAAGGTTCCATTCATCTATCTTGTCTCAAGTTCCTTTAGAAATACTAAAGAATTAAATCATGTGTTAATAACAAAGTGCTACATTTTTAATCTTAAATTTGACACTAAATTTACTTGCATAGTGTAAGGTTCATCTTGTCATCTGAGTAATAGACTTCAGCAACAAAATTATGCTTCTTGTTCTACAAATTTCTTAATCACCCTCCATACTATTGATGACAATGTTTCCACTTCTACATCTCAATTATGGCTATTAAACCTTTAGCAAGGCTTTATCAAGGCTATCAAAAGCCACTTCTTGATCACTTATACAATTAATTCAACCTAACATAAAACATATGTCATCAAAATACTTTAATTAATTTATAACTAAAATGATTTATTCAATAAATCATTAATTGGTACTCCACTCATTTCTTTATGCGTTAAATGGAAATGATATACATCTTATGGATAATGATATTCATGGTGTAATGCTACCCTCACATCCTAACCATTTAAAATTGAAAAATTTAGTTTAAATTTTATGCTTTCTTATAAATATATCAAGCATTACAAACTTGATAATGATTTTGATTTTATTAAGTAACTAATCTTTCTTATTTTAATAACAAATTTTAAGGAAAAGGCATACCTTTGATCATCTTTGAAAATACATCATAGAAATCTATGAAATAACTAAGTAGTTTAACTCCCAAATAGGACTACATAATACAAATCTATTAAGTAGCTCTAGCCATTGAAAAGTGCTTACTATATAGCTCCCAAGAAGTCACTCATTCCTCAAAATTATTCCGTCACAACATAGGTAACCTCGTAAGAAGATTGAACTTTCTACAACTGAAAAATCTCTAGTACTTATTAAAGTATGCACATTAGGTGTCAGACATATCTCTTAAAATTAAAATTATGGATGACATCATTAATTATTAAAAGTTATTCTAGCATCTAAAGCTACTATTTTTTTGACCCCATTCTCTTTATAATTCATTTCCAATAAATATACCTCTTTTTAACTTTGAAGCATTTCATAAAGTGATCAATCTACACATTGAACTAACTTTAAAGAATATTTAAAAACCCTTAGCAAATATTATTATCCTGTATTTTCCATCAAAGTATTTCTTTTGGAGGTCCTAAACTACATAACCTAGTTTGAAGTTGTAAAATCTCCTTGACATTCTTCTCAGTAACATCTTCTTAGGATCATCCTTCCCATGTGCAACTGTGATCTACAACACCACCATAAAATGCATCCTATGGTTCCATGTCCATCACCAATTGATAGTTAATATGGTAAAAACATTCACCCAATAGCAAACATTGGTATCAATTCCTGGAATAAGATTGCATACATAGCTTTATAAGGTTCTCTCTATTCTAAATCATCCCTTAAAATATGTCCTTCATCCATGGCGAATATCTTTTTACTAAACTAATGAGAAGTTCCCAACATTTGATGGAAATCATTTTAGAATTATGTGTTGCATTTTGTTTATCTATCAAAAATGATAATTGTAGGAAATCTATGTAGTGTAAGAATCTACTGTGCAAATAGCTTTGCTAATCTACTAGTTGAATCCTTCTTCCTAGTAACCTGACATTATGTTCATTTATTTTATTGATGCATAATCACCAAAATCACATCAAAGCATTTCTAGTCATTAGAAAACATTTAACAAAGGTCATTGTGATTATGTCCACTATACTTTAAGGAATTACCAAATTATAAAGAAAACCACTAAGCTTCTAATTGTTTTCTTTTCTCGTTCATAATTCATGATGTTTTAAATTTAGTAGACCACATGTATCTTTAATAATCTCTACAAAGTGTTGGTTTTTTTTAACCCCTTATTATCACAAATGTGAAAAGCTAATCTTTTATCAACTAACTTTCTTAACAATTTCTCTAAACTATCAATGTTATGGAATACAACTCCTATGTTGGTAGGTGTTACAAAAGTCATAGAATAACTACAATAATGTATGGAAATCCCTCTATACAATATCAAGAGTTCCCATTCAGGAATCCCAAACAAGTTCATCCAATTATCGTGAATGTTAAGAGAACCATTTAGGGCCACTAATGACTATGATGCCAACTGAGACAACACTCTACAAAAATCCAACACAAACTCTTTCCTTTGTCAACTCCTCATTCATAATCCTTAGAGCTGCACTTCTGTTCAAAGTATCAATCATTGCATTTTTTCCCTCTAAGTGGTTCATGTTGAAGTAAAAAAAATTAATGAGCTGAGACTAATGCCAATGGTCAAGCTCCATATATAAAAAAATATTATTGATGCATTTATCATCATTATGAAGATGAGTCAACATCTAGTACAAGCAATGTTTCGAATTGTTGAGGCTAAATAATACAACTACCAACTGTAGGTCATGTATTAGGAAATTGAGTTCATGATTGTATAACTAATCGAAGTCATTGGCTATTACTAAACATTTCTACCTATGAACTACACCTAAACAAATGTGATGTATTAATCAAAATCTTTTTAAGGTCTATGTTACTTGAGGTTAAGCTCTTAGAACTTTTGCTCACATTGATCTAATTAAGAGAAAGTTGCACCAACTTTGTTTGTTGAGTCAACTATGCCTTAAACATTAAGAAGTTAGACACAAACTTGTAGTACTATAAAACACCCATCGTGATGGATTTTTTGTCTTTATAACCCAACTTTTCCACTTAGTAATAGCATGAAACTTACTGGGTTATATTGAAACTCCCTTGACATTGACAACATGACCATGGAGTGCTATTTGATCCAACACAATGGAGCACTAAGAGCATTCTGCACATAACTACTTGCTCCTAAGCAACTCCTAAGTAGTCTAATGATACTATATATGATGAACTTCAGTCCAACAATACCCAAAATGTAATTGATTAAAACTATGATAAAAAAGTCAACGTATGGCAAAAAATGATGATAATAAGATTGATAAATAATATAGCTACGAACTCATAATATTTGTGTCACATGCAAAATTTTTCTTGGGTTGATCCACCTCGTAATTTGATATGTATTGACATCTTGATCGAAGATCTATCTTGAAGAATGTTGTAGCACCTTGAAGCTAATTGAACAAGTCATATATCTCATAAAAGGTTATCAATTCTAGTTTGTCATTATTTTATGATCTTGGTGATTGACATATATATGTAAACTACTATCTTTCATTTTAACAAGGGTGCCACAAGGAGAAGCGTTGGCCCTAATAGACAATATGTTTGTTAAGTTCTACAACTAAATCTTTTTTCCTATAACTCTATTAGGGCCATCCAAAAATATTGCTCGACAATAAGGGAGTTCTTAGCACTAGGTCAATACAAAAAAAAACTGTCCTCAAGCAACAATCTTAATAAATCATTTTGATGACTATGTATATCCAAACTATCATACATGTTAAAGCCCCATTCTATGCATCTTCCATTCTTAGTCATACTAAAAAACTTCTATATATTAAATCAAAAGTTTATATTATAAAAGGAATGAGAATCTAGGATTTTATTATAAAGAAGACTATGCTAATAAAGTTTAGAACCTTCATGGAAAAAGTTATTTTCTTAAAAACAATCCACCAAGCTATGTTGGGTCATCTAGTCCATACTTAGAGTTAATTCCAACCTAAATGTTGGACTTGGATAAATTCATTCTTAGCACTCCAACAAAAAATGTGACTCTTTGAACACTAATCCTAACTTGAACCTCATCATTTGAAGGATACCTTCACCATTTGTGTTGATTATACATATTTTTTATTACCTTAAATTCTCTTCCAATATAGCACAAGAAAAAAATGTAAAGCCCTAGTATCATGAAGGAAAAGAAAAGTAACTCCACAAAATATGACCAAATAAGACATTACACTTGAGTGCATATATCATAGGCTAATCCCTTAAAACATCAACTAAACAACCAAGGCCTTTAATAGTCTTCTATCTCTAAAAAAATTAACTATTTAAGGTTGAAATTTAAAAAAGACAACCAAATCACTACTTGAAAAAACAAGAACCACAAGATCACTAAGAACACTAGCGACATTATATGATGACCATTTAGTTTGCTCTATTTGTATCTCACTTACAATAGTCAGCACAAGTATAGTCTAATCAATAATGTAAGATCTCCTATACCTCATTTTCCATGGAACAACAAATCTTTCTGTTCTTAAAAGAATACAAATACCTCAGTGTCTTACCAACCACTCTTAGTGTTAGAGCTTTCCTATTTGACTATCTTGGCAAATTTGACCGAATATTGGTGCGAAATAAATTCATTGATTACCATGTGATTCTCAAGAGAAGGTTAGGTTTCCTCCTTGAAAATTTCACATCTGTGCTCTTTCAATGGAAAAAGTTCTCTTTAATATCACGCCATTTTTATGAATTTGGATGTAGAATAAGCTATTATCATCTTCCACTGATAGAGATATGTACCCTATCCTTGAATCTTGGCATTAGTATTCTTTGCAACATAAAACTCAAGAAATTTATCCTCAATGTTTTTCCAATGATCCATGCAATTCATGGTATCTTTAAACATGGTTTAGTTCTAACCTCATGACCATGTTGTAGCCTCTACATCCAATATTATAACTATTATTGTGACCTATCTCTTACCTAGGGTGAAATAAAACATGGGCTAACTAATCATATTTTGTTGTTTGGCCTGCAACGCCCACAAATGTAATTGCTCTTAAACAAATAAAGTCACATTAACCATTCAACTCTAAGATTTGACATCATTTATTATGTCTTAGCCTAAACTAGTTTTACTACTTGGAGGTCTACCTAGACTTGAGCATTACCTACTAAAGTATATGCTAGCTATTCTATGACCCCTCATTATCCTCTACTCAAGAAATACCATGCCAAAATTATATAATACAAGTTGGAAAAATCATTAAAATAATATAATTAGATAATATAATTCTATGACCAATCTACCTACCCAAATGGTCATGAACATAATATTCCTATAGATGTATTGGAATCTAAACTAGATTCTCGTGCCATCTCTAAATAACTTACATAACTAGCCACTTTCAACACTCCATGTTTAATGTAAAAAATGGGGGTAGAGATCTCCCATTCTAATCATCATGCACATGGTCTATCACCCAAAATAAAACAAATCTCTTTACAAATTGGTTAATGCAACTAGTTTAGAAACTTGCTAACCAGAGCCTAAGAAAACTTGTTGGAATGTATTAATGAGTACATTGTACATGAAAGGAACCTATAGATAACTTGCATTGCATTGACTTACAATCCATGTGTGAAACATGCTAAATAAAACTATACAATTACTACATAATGACGTTTAATAGGTTTTTAGTGTATTCCACGACAACAAACATAATGTCGCTTGTATTAACAGAATAGTCCCACTACAAACTAAAAATAACAGGAATGATTTATCGAAAGCAAAAATTCTTATGTTCACATAACCTACCTATCGAACTTTGTCTTCAAGGAAAGTACCTAATTATTTGGAAGAATATGTAATAGTAGGGGTTGAGATAGAAATTTTAGTAAGGAATTCTCAAGCTATGTTTTGAAGGTATGTAGTTGTGAAATGAATATAACTAATTAGCATATAACGAATTATAACAAAGTTGCATGTAAAGTAACATAAAGTGTCACAATAATGGGCATTAGCTTACCATGTGGAGACAAACATAATTGAGATGCCAAATAGTAAAAATTTGCTTCTTACACAAAATAGAGAACCTTAGCTATTAAAAAAATATAATAGAATTTCTAATCCTAGGAGCAACAAGATTTACAAATGTAGTAGTTATTTTGTCTAATACCCAACTAACAGTCTAAGACACAACCATCACATAAATAAGCACATCAATAATTCTGTGAGAGTAAAAAAGAAAATTTTGGCACATCCATAGTCCTTAGGGATGTCCTAAATAGTGTGGCAGATATAGTGTTCGTCTTGATGTCCTAAACGATATAGCTCGTCATTGTCCTTTAGGAGTTTCAGCTCTCCACTACCTTAATTTACTATATTATGCTCCCAACTCTAATAGTAATACATAATTCCCATTGTGCATTTCTTTTATAAGTCCTTTATTATTTTATCATTAAGTTCCTACTAAAGTTATTAACCAGTTAGAAACCTTTCAACACCACTTAAGGCACCTCCTTATTTTACCTTAGGGTTAGCAAAAAACTTCTTATTCCTTAGTCTCAAATAAACATATTTACAATCTAACAAAGTGCTAGTCCTTCTGAAAAACCTATTTAAGATATTTCTAAATTTTTGAAAGAAAAAACCCACTTATTTACAGTTTTTATTGTTTGATTTAAGGCTTAACCAACCTATCTAAGAAATAAAAGCTTCTTGAAAACCTTAATTAGCTTATCTTTTGTTGTCCTAGGCATCCTATATCTCAAAATGCTTATTATAGGTGTCTTAACATTTTCTTAAAACATAGTTATCATTCATAGGTACTGTATAGTTCTTCTAAACTCTAAATGCCTTAATTATAGCTACTATAGCTTCCTAGATTCCTCATCTATTGTTAACAATTAACCCATTAAGCTAACATTTGTCATTACCATTTTAGTATGTTCTCTTTTGGGACACTATAAGCCCTATATCATTATTTAGTTTTTTTTATCTTAAGTACTAAGGGAACTAAAATGTCAACTCATGGTGTGACCCTTATCATGGTTAAGACCAACACCTTTTCTATGGAAATATTTAAGTGCTCTGTCAATTGTAAAGACCATTAGCAAAAAATTTAATAATGCCATAAGTTGAAGCCCTTCTCTAAACTATCCTTAATTGCTTTCCAAGGGCTACAAATTCTTGTCCTTAACCTTAATTGATATCTTAAGGTTCATATAGAGAAAGTAGAATCATAAACCTCAACATATGCAATAAGCTAAGATTATCATCATTTTCTTCAATTTTATGCTCATAAGTCTCCCTCCCTTTATAGGATACTCCTGGGTATAACCAAGTTTAAAGATTAACCTTTGTGTTCAATTTTTATGAATTAAAATTACATGTGCTCTTAGTCTTGTCCCATAAAATTATTGAAAGCTTTTACAAATTTCAACTTAGTTTTCTCAGCAAGGCGTGGTGCACTCATGATTTCATATTAACTACAACATGCTTGGAAAATAAAATTGGTTTTATAAAACAATTGTTGTATATTGACCTTGATAATGTCCAACGAATTTCCTACAAATTATTTAAGTTCAACCATGACACAAAAATAATTATATTATGGATCAAGACATAGTATAGAACAAATGCATAACATCCGAAGATAAGGCTTAATTTCATCTAAAAATTTGTTACAAAGTTCATCTAAATAACAATTTAGGAATTGTGTTTGTCAAGTATAATTTAATTTTAGAAGAAATCACCTTGTCATGAAACAAAACTTTGTAATGAAAAGTTATAGAACTTAAGATAGAACATATTTTTTCCTTCATGTAACTTATTTGAAACATAAAAAGTTGATGAAATATGATATATATCCTTTATATGCTTTTAACTCTCTCATGTTTCATCCATCTTCTTTTTCTAAGTTATTGTTAGTTGCCATTACATATTTCTTCCTTGACTTTTCTGATGTGCATGTCATTTTAATAGATCATTGATATATTTTATTTGTCATATGAATTATTCATTATTATCATTCTTTTCATCAAGTGCAAAAAAGATATTAGTTCAATTGAACACATGAACCACTTTTTACTAGTCAACTAGAAACAGAACAACTCTATGTTTTCTTAATAATTTTTCTTCAAGTGTTTTAGATGATGCATCAAAAAATTATCCTTAAATTTGTTGAAGAGTTCCATCATGCTCAGTGTTTTTGGTGGCATGCATAGGTAATGAATTAATCATATACCAAGCAAAAAGCTTATGAATAGTTTAAAATGTTACCTTTAAGAGTCTTGTCTAAAAGGATTGAGAATGCATGTCCTACAACAAAATTCTAAAAAGCACTACAAAAATAGTAAATTTGAGTGTGTTAGAGGAAAGAACATTCAAAATATTTCCAACACAATACATCATTCATTTGTTTACATACAAAATTCATTCAAGATGGTTCTTAGCTTAGAAATATACCATATCAAATCTTAAAAATGTTTGTTTGTATTTTTTATTGTGCAACAAAATTCGTTATTTGTAAAATATCAAAAACGTCAAAAATTGCAAATAAAATATGGCTTATTATCAATTAATGAGCAATAGATTTAGTTCAAGTTAATATGCTTGTAGAATGAGATTATGATAGGTCAATTAAAAAAAATGATTTCCAAGCTTTTTATTCTAGTTGTATATGCAATATGTTTAATTGAGGTTAACATGCATTTAGATTAAGAGTGTTATAGGTGATGTAAAAAATTAGTTTTGAAAGCATTTATTCAATTTGTATATTACACAAAATTCAGGTTATTCCATGCATTAGGCAAATGCATGGCCTGTGGAGTGCTTAACATGAAAAAAATTGCTCATATATTGATTGATTTTTAATGCATAATATATTAAGTTTATTTGGGTGTAGCTATTATATGTGAGCTAAACCTTAGGATTCACATGATACCATTTATTTAATATATGGCATGAAAATAAAAAGTAGTGCTTAACAAAACTTTTGATGCTTGGAATGATAGGACTATTTTGCAAATTCTAAATGTGTAATGGCTAGTTTGAGAAGATTTTATGTTATTAAAAAATAGTTGTTAGAGAGCCATTTGTGAGTTTTTGAGCCATCACTGGCCATAAAAAAAATTATGAAAGGATGTGAACATTTATATCTTAGAGTCATCCTATTATTCAATTATAACATATTTGTTTTCAGGCATGGTTGCTTCAAGAGAATATGCAATATTGAAAGAGAATATGTAATAATGTAATTATAGAATTACTAATATTACTTATGGTTTCATAAACCTTAGTAGATTTATTTTATTGTCAAGCAAGTGAGGAACGCAGTAGAAGTTATGATTAAAGAGGTTTACTTTTCTATGACCATAATTAATTCCTTTAAGAAGCTAAACTTATTGAATCTGAATTGCTACTTGGGAAAATTACAATAATTGTGGTGGCGATGATAAGAGAAAAGGGATGCTAAAGGACTAGGGAAACTTTGCATTCAAGGCTACCACATCCTTGTATAAAGATAAAAAATCTAGCAGTGCAGAACTAGAATTCCCCACTAAAAGTTTTACACAAAATTGATACGAAATTGCCTTCAAGAAGATCTAAAACTAAGGAAACGTTGAACAACAAAAAGGAAGTAAAAATAAAAATCTAAAAATGCTACTATGAATGCCATTAACCTAGTGATTTCTACTGAAATTGACCAAAATTTATAGAGAAGAGGAAATTGAAGATAAAATTCTAAAAAATGAGAAATATACCATGGTTTATACCTAGAGTTATTCGGGTCTATCATTAAAATCTTCGAATAATTGGTGGCATGAGGTTTTGAAAGAGTTGTTGCCTAAGGGCAAAACATGGTTCATTTATTTTACCAATGAAGAAATGGAGAAGAGATCATGGATTAATTCATGAAAGTGATTAGTCATGCAGAAGGAATAATAATGAGGAAAGCAAACTCTTTGATGCTAAATTAGGAAGTTATTTGATTGACTTGATCAACTCTTTTAACAAAAATCTTAAAAAATGTGAAATTTTGAAAAAAAACATATTTTTTATTAGAAGTTCAATGAAATGAATACAACATACTTACATGTATTTGAAACCTCAAGGGATGAACTTGTCCAATCTATTTGCTTTAATGCAAAAGAAATATTAATTTTTTATGATCTCTAAATGTTGGATGTAAATTGGTTTGCATCACATCATATAAGTCAGGAAATTTCTTTGAAGGGTAATGGTTTATGGATATTGAAATCTCTTGAATTAAATCATCATTTACTTGTCATTATGACATAAACCCTTAATAAACTTATATTTTGTTGGGTAAGATTAAAATAAAATATAATTAGAAATTTTTAAAAACTTAAAACAAGGTTTTTTGTTAAAAATACATAATGGTTCCCAAAGCAATGATTAAAATTCCTAAGCATATCTACAAGTTTCGCTCAATTGAACTAGAAATTAAGAAAACCTTATATAGATCCTTGTTCATTATTTTCACTATATTTATAGCTTTTAATTTTGATCTTTAAATCCTTTTATAAAAGTTCTTGTATAAATATAGGGAAAATTAAAATTAAACTCTTTTTTCAATTATTAAGTGCTATTTTTTTTACATTTACAACAACTAACATATCCACAACAAGTGGTTTGTTTTAGTTACATTTATATATGAATATATGTAAAACATAGTAGAAATCATGATATCAATGAATTTATTTAGAAGAAAAGGAGAAGTGAAAGAAAAGAAAATGATTAAGTCATATATTGTAGTTAGAAGAAATTTTGGTTCACACGAATTATCTGCCTACCAAAAAATAAAAAGAAGAGGGAAATTGTCGCAACTCTCATTTATTCTAATATTAATTAATCATCTTTATATGTGAGAGATGATGCAATGAACTTCGTCTTTGTTGCATAAGACTCAATGTCTAAAAGAAATAAAGTACATAGTCATAATCTTTGTTATAGTAAAATTGAAGACACTCTTCCGAAGTCGTATGCAGTATTTTTAAATTTAAGAAAAGTATGATTTCCTAAAAGTATAACATAGAGTTAAAAAGCAAGAGTTTTTTTTTCTCATGAGAGTGATCCTTACCATTGAACAAAATATGTATTTTTCCTACTTCTAACATCTAAAAGATTGTAAAGGCTCCCTTAAAAAAATTGTAAGATTTAATTGCAAATTCATTTCTATGTCCAAAGAAGATTTTAATTTCAAATTTAAATCACAAATCTCTGTAAATTTCATATCATTAAGACATGAGTTCGTATCACACACTTTTTTAACAAATATACAAGAGAGAAACTCTAATTATTTACTTCTTAATAAACATAAGAGAATATCTTTACATTTTTAGTGCATCAATGATAAAAAAGAAATGCTCACTTTTTTAAATTTATAAATAGAAAACCTAAAATTTAACTTTATAATATCAACTCATTTGAATAAATATTATGAATTCTAACATCAAAAGAAAAATTGATAAAAAAATTCTCCTAGCATAGAAAATGAATTGAGAAAAGAAACTTTATAAAGAAATACAAATAAATATCATTATAACTTTCTATATGATACCATATACCAAGGTAATATATAACAACACTTCAAAAATATATTAATTCGATGTTGATATTCTTTTAATATAGCTTGTCTAACGTCACCTTTCATATTTTGTTATCTCAAGCTACTACTCCCACGGTGCCCCATTATGTACACCCATAGCACATGGAGATGATAGCAAAAAATTGTGTATGAGGCCACATAATGGAGTACAAGTGTAAGGTCATGCAACACTTTTGGACATTGATGTAAACTACAATCATAACAAAATTTCTATTTAATTAAATATATTATTATGCATCCCACATGAAATGGGTTGTTTAATAGAATGTATGAATTATATCATTTTATTTCCATTATGACAATGTTGGTCTTGGTTGTCATTTTTTTATGTACTTTTGCTAATTCCAAGAACAATCACACTTGCATTTCATTGGAGATAATACATCCAAACAATTTAAAAAGAACATGTTTAATGATAATGTAATTAGAATTTTACAATAACCACAAAACTTGCTTATGAGATGTGATGAATGCCAATCCTTAGGCACTAAACCTATGATCATTACATTCAGCAAATGTATAGCTCAACCATGTAGTTTTCTTACATTAGTTTGGATATACATTTCCCTTCCTTCACTTTTCTTATTTATTCCCATAGAAATATTCAAATATTTTATACACTTTAGTTTTTTTCTCATGAATCTACCACACATTGCAATAGAAAGCAATAACTTTCTTCATTACATCTCTCCATTATATGCCATGATTTAATTTCATTGCTTGAACAAATTTTATGGCATCAATTTTTGATGCAATTTTTTTATTGGAAGATCTAATTATCCACAAATCCTCTTTGACAAAATTATTCATTAATTAGATGCCTTTTTTGTAAATATTAAAAACCTATAGTTTCTATGACATCAATTTTTTTACTTCTTTACATATCTTTAGCAGACAATTTAATGCCTTTGTTAAACATTTTGATAGATATCAATTCTTTATCAAATACTCCAGCATGAACTTGGTAGAGACTTTAGAGAGAACTAATAAAACTGTTGAACCATGCCAAATTCTTATCAAATAGTTTGATCTTAGTTAAAAGGTAATATGACACAAGCTTCTTAAACATTCTTACAATTTATTTGGACCATTCAATCCATTGCAAATACATAAGTGGAATGAAAAATGATTTGAACTAGTATGTTTAAATCATTTCGAATTCCTTTCCATCATGTCTCCACCTATCACTATAGGGAAATGTGCCTAACAAGAAGCTTTTATGCCTACCACAATTTAACTTAATTTAAAATTTTAATATATCCTTTAAAAACCACATAAATTTCGTAGAGAAGGGTCAACTTGAATTTTTAAAAGATAGTTTTTTAGATATCCAAGTGAATTTCATCTCATGTACTTACCTCAACAGTATTTGTCATTCTCATTCATTTTGTGTCCTGTCACGAGCAAGTTCCTTGTCAATCACATCTTCCTATCCAATTGAAATTTCTCTATGTTTCATCCTTCAATTTTATTATACATGTATATTTATAAAGAATTTTCCTTTTCCTTTAAAATATTTTCATTTCATTTTTATTAAAAATTTCCTATCGCATCCTTTGAATAACATTTAAACTTAGCTTCTTTTGAAATTCTTGATTTCAACAAAAGTTTGGAATATTCTAACATTAATTAGTATATTTGATAATGTTCTTCATGTAATAACGTTATGATTAAAATGTTATTATTTATTACAATGTTTTATCATACTTTTGTTTACAATGAATTGTTATTCAACTCAATTAAAACAATTGGCAACACATTTGTTGTTATTAGCACCACTGCATTTAACTTTCTCTTTGCACATGTAAGAGATATTACAATAACATAATTATTAAAGACATTTGCCAAATACATTCCATGAAGGTTCTCTTCTAAATCATTTATTAATAATCAAAATGAGTTGTTATTTATTAAAAAAATTAATTAAATCTTAAAGGTAAAGATATTTCTATCACAATCTTTCAGATATCTTGCACCACTAATCTAACATTAAAACTAAGCTTACAAAAGCAGTAACCTTCCATTGACTAGTAGCTTACACATGCTAGGAGGCTCATTATGTAAATGCTAAAAGCTATTCAATTTAAAGCTAATAGTTCAATAAGTTTTAACTAAGAGTTGATCAAACACATGACCTGTTGTTGCTTTTCTTGCCTATCTCTAACTATTAATTGATGGCCAATTCTTGAAAAATATAGCCCAGCAATACTTTCATAATGTGCCATCATTGCTACATAGTTGTAGATCCCTTGCACTACATCCATAAAATGTATAACATCCTTTCTTCTAGAAAGACATCAATAGTTTTTTGCCCAAAGCATTACCAATCACCATTATGGATATCCAAGTTTTTCTTGCACTAACATAGCTTGCATCAAAAGCAAAAAAAAACTAGGCTTATAGAAAACATCACCAACCCTATTTGTGTTAACACCTTTTGGGCACAAATAGTAGACATTAATGTAATAGCTGTAAGGTTTTCTACTATAGTCTGGTATAAAAAAAGAGATGAGAAGGCATTACGTCAAAATGGATATAAGGGAGTTGCCAAAAAATCTATAGAAATAGAACCAGTTAATGAAGGAAAATTGGAGTGAGTGGTACCTAGTGATCCTCAATAAATCAATCAATTGTTTTCTATATATCTTAAATATAGATAAATGTTGGCTTTTGCTATTCAAAATCATGGCCCTTAACTACCATAATGCAATGTTTTCCTCCAATTCCACTCCACATTATTGCATGAAATAATAGTTACTTGCCATTACCTTGTTTTACTCCTTCGCCATATAAGAAAAACTTATATACCAAGGAAGAAATAACTAAAGTTCCTTTGCAAAAAAAAATGAGATGACTAAGTTATCAAACAAAAAATCAAACAGTAGCAACAAGAAGCCCATGATCAAGAAGAACATCACCATGATTTAACCCCAATATGTAGAAGAGTGTTGTAAGCCTTAGAAGAAATAAAAACTAGATGTACATACTTTTAGTTAGATATGAGCTTTTCAAATTTTCATTACAATAATTACTTCAAAAACTTTTATGTTTTATACTTTTTAATTTTGATCATGTAGTACCCTTCTTTTCAATATGATGGTTCTTTCTACAAATATTCTAAGCAAGAAAGAGCATTATTTTAAGTTTTTCTTAAGATAATTTCTAATTTTCAAAATTACAAAAATGTTTTCATTGATGTACTTTATTATTTTAATTTGTATGTATTTTTTTCCAACCTTTTTATTAATATTTTAGTTTCTATTTGTTAGTTTTGAGGAATATTAAATATTTTAAATTTTTTTATATTCGAATAATTTTTATTTTTTTTTCATTTTCATCATTGAGTTTAACAATCTTACCTTTCGAAGAGGTATTACAAATTACATTTAGATTTATAAATTTTAAATAAATGATTTTGAGATTTTTTTATCCCGTTATTATGTCTTAATGCGCCATAATTTGTTTATCAAATTGGTATTATAAATATGCTTTTATTCATTTTTTTTTGCACATTAGCAAACTCATTATTTTTTATATTTTAAATTTTCCAAATATTTTTCTTTGGTAATTTTTACATATGTATTTTTTAAATGAAAAATATATGTTATTTTACTCAAACATGAATAATATTTTATTACTTAATGGTTTTAATTTTTTGCAATTTCACTATTTGGTCATAGAAAAGTTGTATTATATATTATCACATTTCTAGGTTGTACGTTGTGTTGAACCCTTCCAATTTACACAAAAAGTATGATAAAAAAATTATGTGCTGTCATTTTAATATTTTTTGTTAACTAGTTCTAGATCATGCATGCCAATATTTAATAAGTTGATTATATGAAAAATGCTTGACCACTTGACTTCAGTAGCTTAAAGGTGATTCTTTGATAGCCACAATTGGCACCAAAAGAAACTTATGCTTTAGTAATACCTAATTAAGATCTTGACTATGTTATGTTTATTAGTATGAACATCTTAAACATATAAATATTAAAAAAATATGCTTATCTTACTTGTATGATGGATTCATTAGACAATATGACTTGTTAGCCATGTGATCAAATAAAAAGTTAGACATTACCAGCACTAAGTTAAGTTAATTAAATATGCTTTGTACATGTACAATGCCATTACCATATAAGTGTGGCTCCATTTCTTCCAGGGTTGGTAAGTGGAGATTTAGGCTATTACACTTTATGAAATTAAATATACTTGTCATACTTCCATGATCAATTCAATGGTAGGAATCAAAAAGGTTCTTATGCTAGCGATTTAAGTGTGTGTTATTGTTTGTCATATCATATATGTACAATATATCATAATGGTATGAAAACCTGTTTTAGAGACATGGTACTTCCAACGTAGGCATTAAGTGAAGTACCACACATTCACAAGTACGAATCCAATATTGCATACAAGTGATGTTTAATTTGTAGTGAGAGTAGCACATTTGAATGGCTTTAGAAACTATAATAGTTGTCATTTTATTGTATCTGCTTGTGAAAATTTAAAAGATGAAAATCAAGATTTTGAGTCTTTTTGTTTATATATATGTAATGTGTTTATGGTATCAAGTACTTATTTTTTAGTAATTTAAAAACAATAATTAAAATTAGCCAATAGTTAGATATTGTGCATATGATAGAGTCACACTTGTATATCTTTTGATTAGAGAATAATTAAGAATTATGAGTAATGAATAATTTGATTTAATTTTAGAACAATTTGATTATTTGTACTTGAGGATTGTTTTGAGGCATTTCAGAGCACTATAAGTTAATTTTTATATCTATCTTACATTAATTTAATCATATTTTAATGTTCGTATTGCATAAAAATGATTTAATTTTTGAAGATACTTTTTGTTTTATATCATTTAATAATTTTTATCTATTCTAGAGAATTGTCAAAGATATGTAAAACATATGAATTTAGATAATTAAAATATAGTATTTTGAAATTAGTTTTTTTGTCATTACATTCAATTTTTATTTGTAATATCGAGTGTTGAAGGTATGCTTTTATAAGGAACTTTTGCTACAATAATTACAAGAAAACATTTTTTATTAAGCTATTTTAAAAATTTAATTTTTTATACATTTTATACATGTGGGATCTATTAGCACATTTCAATTTGTAACATAAGTGCAAGTTAAAATATTAAGCATAGAAAAAGAAATTTCAAATGTATAACTGCAACAAAATAATTAATTTTTAATTATTTTAATTTTCATGTTTTAAATTATTTATTTTCTTATATTGTGTTGTTGAAAAAATTATCTCATGATGTGTATCACATATATTATTGATAACTTAAAAGTTTTCTTTATCTCTGTTTTTTATGTTTTACAACTTCTTTGGTGTAATGTTTTTTATTTAGTAAATTATCAAAATAAATTTTTTCAATAGCTATTATGTCATGGCTTTAATAAGTTAATTTTAGTTATGATTGAATAATTTTTTTTTTCTATTCTACTATTTTTATTCAATTTCCTTTTTAAAACAATATTGTGTACTAATCATAGGAATAAATTTTTTAAATAACTTTTCATAAATTTTTTATTTTAAATGCTCTATTTTTATTATCATGTTATTTTTGGAAATTTAAAGTCCGAGTCCAAGATTCATAACTTTCTAACAAACAACGTACATCAACTCTTCACATAAATTTCAAAAAAAGCAAATTCATCACTTATGACAAAATAAAATCGACACACTTGAAAACAATTTTTCAGGAACATAGTTTTCGAAAAGACAATGTTTTTGTAACGTAATTTGAATCAAATTAATTATTATCAACACCTCCTAAATAAAATTAATATGAAGATGGGATGGTGGAAGAAAATGCTATAGAAAATAGATGATAGACATACTCTTATTAGGATTGTGCAAGTCGTAATACTTATGTTCTGTCTAATGAAAGTCTATCAAAACCATAAGATTTTTAGTAGAATTAAGAAATCCTTGAATGGTTTACTTTTGTGTGATTTACACAATATCATAGGAACTATAGGCCCAATTCATCAAAAGTTTTTCTTCTAGGAATAGAAAACACTAAGTGGTTAAGTATGCATTCTAAGCAAAACAAAATTTGAATTTACCAACAAACAATTCACTATGGTCAACATAAATAAAGGAAATACTTCTAAAATTAGAAAGGAAAGACAACATATCTTAGACCATTATGCACATGAAAATAAAAAAAATGGCTTTAAAACTAGCTAAACTCTCCAACACAAATAAAAATAACATCTAAAAGCCCAAAACTAATGGAAATTTTGGCATTCGATCAACCTAGGAAGGAACCAATAGAAAAATTCTAATATTCATTTTAAGATAGAAGATTTTTATTTTTTAAATGTGCATTTAGACTATCATTTCCATGGTGAAAAGTTTTAATGGTCTATTATAATTCTGTATGTGTTTAAGTGAGATCAACTTTTAGAAGGATTCAAAGTGCCCATGCAACTCTAATGAAGGCTCAACTGGCCAAAGCGTTTTATGTTGATAACAAGAAAATAAGCTATGTTCTACAATTACCAAAAATGTACAGATTGAACCATTGGAAACTAGAACGTCCTACAAAACAACTCATTAGTGAACATAAGAAAATAACCACATAAGTTGAAGAAAAGATATTGTAATCCATCTTATTATTTCATGGAACATATGATTGCGTAATAACCCAAAAATCCATGTGGAAGTTTGTGAACCTATAAACACCATTATCAATTGTGTCTTATTGAAGTGCTATGACTATTAGTTGCATTGCCAACCAAAAAAGAGCTTACTAGAAGCATTAAATGGCTTAGCTTGTTTTAATCCATATCTAATTAGGAGGTACAAAAGCGATCACGTTATGCATTGGTGCTCTTCACACAAAAATGAGAAAGATAAATGTTGATGGTTATGCAAATAATAACAATGGGCAAGTTGGTTGTCTTGGAATTATAGGTGATTACAATAGACAAATAGTGGATCAAATTCTACCATTATGGGCGACAAATTATTGTTATAAACTAGAGGGTTGTCTATGCTCCTTGCTCTTGTTTTGAGTAAGGACAAGAACATACATGTGTTAGTCATCAAAAAGGACCATATAGAAATCCTTAAAGTAGCATAAGGAAGTGCTATGACTATTAGTTGCATTGCCAACCAAAAAAGAGCTTACTAGAAGCATTAAATGGCTTAGCTTGTTTTAATCCATATCTAATTAGGAGGTACAAAAGCTATCACGTTATACATTGGTGCTCTTCACACAAAAATGAGAAAGATAAATGTTGATGGTTATGCAAATAATAACAATGGGCAAGTTGGTTGTCTTGGAATTATAGGTGATTACAATAGACAACTAGTGGATCAAATTCTACCATTATGGGTGACAAATTATTGTTATAAACTAGAGGGTTGTATATGCTCCTTGCTCTTGTTTTGAGTAATAACAAGAACATACATGTGTTAGTCATCAAAAAGGACCATATAGAAATCCTTAAAGTAGCATAAGGAAGTTCTATGATTATTAGTTGCATTGCCAACCAAAAAAGAGCTTACTAGAAGAATTAAATGGCTTAGCTTGTTTTAATCCATATCTAATTAGGAGGTACAAAAGCTATCACGTTATGCATTGGTGCTCTTCACACTAAAATGAGAAAGATAAATGTTGATGGTTATGCAAATAATAACAATGTGCAAGTTGGTTGTCTTGGAGTTATAGGTGATTACAATAGACAAATAGTGGATCAAATTCTGCCATTATGGGCGACAAATTATTGTTATAAACTAGAGGGTTGTCTATGCTCCTTGCTCTTGTTTTGAGTAATAACAAGAACATACATGTGTTAGTCATCAAAAAGGACCATATAGAAATCCTTAAAGTAGCATAAGGACCAATCAACATTCTCTAGGAGCTATGAAACATTCTTCAAAAAATGAAGCAGAAGGGAACATCAATAATTGTTCTATAGAGTCACTTTCACCAATAAGTAAACAAAGTTGTGAATTACCTCATAGAGATGGTAGTAAAATCTACAAAGTTAAAGAATTATCATGAGCAAAACATTACAAAGATTTGCAAATCTTTTGTCAATTGCCTAATGTAAAAATTTCAGATAGTTATACTTCATATTAGGTGTGAAACTTCACCATGGAGTGTTGGTTATAATCTAATGAAAAATGTTTTTTAATCCATGTGCAATATCTCGTAGGTTATGACATTAATATCATATTTTTCAAACCACGCATTGCCTACAAATTACGAGCATCATAACAAGACATTTTGTCGCATCTTAGTTATAGCTAATTAGGCTATCTAGGAGTACCTGAGTAGAAGTCATATATTCTTAAATGAGGAATTTCAAATTAAGGGAAATGGACATTTATGACTAGCCATCATTCTGATAGTTCACATTTAGAGATCATTGTGGCTTTTATGCCCTTTTTTCTAAATCATGAATGTAGCAAAAATCAAATAATCACAATACCTAATGCTGATACAATTTATAAAAAACATCATTCGAAACAATGTCATGTTAGGAATTTCAAAGTATTTTTGTCATCTTTATTTTAAAAACATAAACAAAATATCTATAAAACCAATAAATCGTTTAAATGTACTCCATTCTAGGGAAACACCATGAATAAATACAAGAGATTATTTGCAAAACTTTTTGAAACAACCAAGATTAACAGAAATGTTATACAGCTAACTTGCCTAACAAAGAAGGCTAATGATGATGAAATGAAGATGGTGAACCATCCAAATAATGCACTCTTTTTGAAAATCTTTATCTTCACTACTATTAAACCTCTTACTCTCATGTCGAACAAAAGCATTAGAGGAAAAATTTAGTGGCTCAATAAAACATTCTTTAGACAAACTGCAAAACTAATATTTTGTAGCAAACAAGTATGTTTGTAACAATTGAGTAGATAAAGTTAACAAATGACATTAGTTTTTAACTACCATAATGACGTCACCATCTTTTAACAAAGTCAATTTATATATATATATTATGTTTGTGTGTATTTATTTTCATTAAATTATGCCTTAATAACCAATGATTGTTCTACTACACTGTCCTATCCACGAGAATCATGATAACGCTTGACACCCGTATCACACGATATAATTTAAGACTCAAGAGTGTTGTTCACATGGACTATCCTAACAAAGTTTAAGAAGCCCTCAAAATCTACATGCACTCCCCTCTAAAATATTATATATCATGTGATTCCTCATGGTTCTAAATATGGAATAGTCCCTCCTAGGATAATTTTTTTAACGAAATTTAACTAATCCTACAAATTATTAAATTGAGATTTAGTATTCTTATATGATCAACCAAGCATGTGTAACTATCTTTTGACTATTTTGTGTTCTTCATGCCATAAGTCAACTTTTGTTTTTAATTCTAAGTTGATTTTATGTTATCCATAGTTATTGTTATCTAAACGATATAAGTTTTTTTAAACTCTAATTCAATTATTTATAATTTAATAACAAATTGCCTTATATTTTTTTCTTAGTTTTATTTTGTTTAAGACCATTTTCTTTCTGAGCTAACCCTAGTGCTCACAAAGGCTTTGCATTTTTTGTTAAGGTCCATATATAGTTGATTATCATTACAACAAAACCTATGCTCACAAAGGTATCCATAGTGACCCATGAGCCCCAAAGGGAACATTGAGTAAACATACCCATGTTAAGGTTTCTTTTGAGTTGCAACATTTCTTGAGATCTCCAAAGAAGGTCTCAACACAAGGCTTAAGAGATTAAATAAGGCCACTCATGTTCTTAATAAAAGGACCTAGTGAACTATAGGTTCTAGCCAGAAATTAACCTTCTTTATTCCATAATCAAACCTAAGCATTATTATGTTCTAGCTAGAAATTACCTTCATCAAAGGCCTCGATGAGAGCTTCATTAAGCCTTTAAGCATTATTCCAAGTGTAAGCTTACCACACATAAACATATCAAAGAGCCTTAAAAATAAAAGTTTTGCCTCACTAGGTATTATCCATAAAACTAGAAGTCTAGCTTTAGCATTAAAACTTCTAGTTATAACAAACTCTTTAGTTTCCAAGCATATCCAGAGCCAACCTAGCCTTGTTCTATATCCTTAAACTAAGCCCTCAAAGGCTTCTTAGCTAGAAACCTTGGGCCACACACTCACACCTTCAAAGCTATCTGGGTTAACTGAAGGGTTGATTTAGTGCCTTCTATAGCTTGGCAAAGCCATGGTTCAACATTTACCAAGCAAGATCAAGGTAAGAGATAATTGATTGTAGTATATGACCTAAGGAATTAGTTATAGTTTTTAGTTCCAAATCTTGGTTCATCGATAAATCTATTTTTCAAGTTTTTTATATAATCGATGGCTCACTTTCATACATGGTTTTGTAACATCTAGTCACATTTATATCACGTCATGAGGTGAAACAACATATACCTTTTTGGTTTGCTAACATGTTATATTTTTTATGCATTACTACTTAGTAAAGCTTTTACATACATCACTAGAGTTTAATTTTTAGTAAATAAAAAGGAAGAACATTAAAATACTTGCTTTAGTTTTGAGACACAAACATATTTCAATTTACTATACCATGCTTTAACAATTTCATAACATCAATCATGCAAAACTTTGCATAATGATAGCTCATGTAATATATCTACAAGGTACATAAATTAACATACCTCATTATCTTGTTGTAGTTGTTAGGCCGTTTTCATCTAAAAAATTATTCTAACTCCAATTTCTCCTTATAACAATAATTAAACCTAAACATGCAAGCATATGAATTTAAATTTCTCTTATATTCAAAATTTAGATAATATAACAAAATATTTCATTTTTCTTCCAAAAACATTGCATTAGAAAAAAATGATAAACAACATATATATGATACTACATATTCTCTTTAGTCATGACTATGAGTGGCTTCCCTTTTTTTAAACAAGGTTCACGGAAGATGATCAACTCACTTCTAACCAAATCACTTTCCTAAGGTTCTACTTGAAATTTTAACAACAAAATTCCTTTTAAATCGTTCTTAGAACATAGCTAATTTTTTTGTAGGTGCTAAAGAGTGATCTTAGCTAAAAATTGACTTAAATGCCTTCTCCTTGGATAGGTCTTTCCAGGCTTCAACTTTTAACCATTTTCCTTTTTATTCCAAAAAGTTTATCTTTGCTTTCCACCTTAGTATCCCTTTTGTGGCTAGCATTTTCTCAAATCTTACAAGCACATCTTGAGGGTTTAAATTTCCTCATCAATACCTCTTTAAACAACATATTTGCTTTAAGAAAAACCATTTTTGTTTGGTTTAAGGCATGGTTCACACATTTTAGTTATACTTTTCTTAATTATCCCCATTTTTGCTAGCTATATTTATCTCCAACAATTTTGCAACCTATGTAAGAAATGTCTATAAGATAATTCAACATTTATTCTTCTTTCTCATATACGTTTTCTTAAGATATTCCAATATGCATCACCAACCATTTTCCACTTTGGATGCTCTTATTATGACTTGTTAACTCACTACTAATATTTATGAATCAATTCCATATATGTGTTAAGAATTCATTGTTTGATAAGAGTAAGGATACGAGATAATAATAATAATATAAATAAAATGATAAGCTAGTTATAAAACATGAAGCATTACGCTATGAAGGCTTCAAAATTAAAAATTTAATTTATCCATTTCAAAAATTTAAAATATTAAGTTAAAATTTCAAACTTTAAATCACTAGGAAGCACACATCTCAATCAGCTAAATTGTAATAATATAGCCATGAAAGTTAAGTATAATTGTACTAAGATTCCACTTTTAGATTTTCCATTAGATATGTTCTTGGATGCTTACATTATTTACTTTAGGTGCACATCAAATCAATATGATTCCACCTCAACACATTCATGGATGAACATCCTAGGAGAATCATCAAATGGTTTAGCATGTTTTAGTGAAGATTCACTTATGATGTACAGAGCTTTGAAGTTGTGAATTGGCTCTTTCCACTTCAAATTTCAAAGTGAATAATCGTAATGAAGTGATGCATATGTTGGAATTATGTGTAATAAAAAAGAGAAATAATGGAAACCATTTTACACATTGTGGACAAAATGGAAGCCATTTCTACTTGTTCTTTTAGTTGAAAATAGCAAAAAATTTGATAAGCTTGTCATAAAAAAGGACTATACAAGAATTCTTGAAGTAACGAATGGTTAAATGAGCATTCTGTAGGAGCTATCGAACACTTTTTAGCAAATCAAACACAAAGGAAGAGTAACAATAGTTCAGTAGAGTTACATTAACAAAGAAGGAAATGGAGTGATGAATTACCTCATAGAAATAATAGAATAATTAAAAAAGTAAAAAAAAATAGGTTTTTGTAAAACATTCGAACAACATGCAAAGGTATTGGCTGAATGGAGAAAGTTCAAATCTCCTACCTTTATATTTCGTACAAGGTTTGAATCATCACCTTAGAGGATAATTTCTAAAATGATTATAGGCCTTTTCTTGTTTACTTCATGTGCAATTATGTTGCATTATATGATATTCATTATTACACCTTTCAAAGCACCTATGCTTATAAAATCCCAACATCATAAAAAGATGTTTCACCTTGCCTTTGTATTGCTAACTTTGCTTTGGAGGATTACCTTAGTAAAAATCATATCATCTTGGAGTTGGAATTTCTAATTAAAAGAAATGGACATTTATGACAAGCCATTATTCACATTGGCCATAATTTGGCAACATTACGAATTTTGTTCCCATTTGTTTTAAAGCATAATTGTTAAAAATACTAAATAATCACTATATGAAATGTATCTATAATTTATAACATAACATCATTAAAAATACTGTCATGCTAAAAATCCAAAAACTTTTCATCATCCTTAATGCCAAAGATAAAGTAAAATATCCATAAAATCAATAAACCATTTTAATGTACTCCGTTCAATGGAAACATCATGAATAACAACGAAAGTTTAGTAGAAAAACTAGGCAACAATTAAGTTTGTTGAATAACATCACATGTCATATAAAAATAAAATTCTTGACAAATAATATGAAATCTACCAATACTAATGATGAAATGAAGAGGATGAATCATCAAACTTATGCACTCATTTTGAAGATCCCTTGCTTGATTATTACTCAACCCCACATTATATACATATATATATGTACATATATAATATCCTTATGTTATGGCTAAGTATTCGACATTGACTCACACACTATTCTATCCGCAAGAGTCAAGTTAAGGGGTTTGTTTTTTATTACACTTTTTAATTTATAATGTGCTTTCAAAACTAATTTATTAAACTACTATCTATTAATTGATATTCAAAATATAATGGTAAATAATACTTAAGTTTATTTGGAACATACACTCTCCTAATCTTCATAAACCTTAAGCCATAGTCCCATATGACCTTTATTAAAAAAATTAGAAAGTTGGGGGAAAATTAATTAAAGGGTGACAAAACATTTAAATTCAATTCATGAATAATGATAGGAGTTGTTTGAGTCATAACCCTTGTTGTAACTCTTTGTTGCACTTTAAAATTGTTATGTTATGGTAACATTTAATGTTAAGGATACAAGAGATGGTTTTTCTACTGGATTTGAAAAAATTGCTATAAGAAGGCTTGTAGAAACCTTTGCCCTGAGAAAGCATAAGGAGGAACCCCAAATATGATGAGAAAAAGAAAAAGATCCAAGCCAAAAGTAAGGTAAAAAAGGAGAAATCCACTATTTTAAAGAGAATGATACTTTTCCATTGGTGTTGAAAATTATAGAGCTAAAGTGGTAGGATCATCCACAAAAATATGTAGACTAAACCTAGAGCATATTATGCAAAAATTATTAATTTCAATATAACATGCATGAGAATAGGTTTTGATCTTAACAAAGAGAATTACTATTATGATTTCCCTTAACAAAGAACTAGTTAAAATGATTGAGATGACTCCATGATGCTATGAAAAACTTCATAACATGGTGGTCATATATCATCAGAAAATGAAGTATGATAAGGGAAAGTGCTAATTCTTATAATATTATTAAAAGATCTTGTATTTCCTTATGCTCTTTGTACATAAAAGATCACAATTTTGATCTTTTGGCAAACACTAATTCATGACTTCTTGTAGAAAATTTTTTTTTTATTACATCATGAAAGAATTATGGCTTGATTTATTTTCTAAACTATTGTTACATGAGGACTTATTGACATCTTATGAGATCTCAAATTGGTTTATGATAGCAAGTACATCTTTGTCTTTTAGGTTTGAAACTTGGGATTGTAAAATTTATGCCTCACAAAATTATATTGATTTATGAAGTATTTGGGTAGGCCAAGTAAGAAAATGTTGAGTTAAACCACAAGCAATTGTTAGAAGTTAAGATTATGGATGGGTTTGCAAGATGGAAGGTTGCCATTGTGATCCATAATTGTTGAATAGAGAGGTTTAGATTTTCTTAAAAATCGAACAAAGTTTAAGTATATGGGTTCCGTTACATTTATCTTGGCATTAAAAAAAATCTAGGGGTTTTGATGAGTTCGAAGATTAACATTTGAAAGAAAATGAGGCCATAGAGAGCTACAACAATACAAATTTAGGGCTGAGTACCTCCCAGATAATGGATATTGTGGTAAGGTGTGAGGACTTATTTTGGATTGGCTCTTGCTTTTAACTTCAAGTGATAATTATGTTGAGGGTTGTCTCAGTTATAACCTTAAGAGAGACGTATGAATTAGCCTTAGGGAAAAGTAGATCTCATAAAGTTTAGCAATGACAAATGATGGAAGTATGAGGAAGTTGTTATGGGTCTACTAATCTTAAAAGGCATCTATTAGACACCTTAAATGATATTGTAGTGATATGAGTAGCAAAGATGAGACAATTAAAAATAATGAAGTGGCTCATATTATCTTAATATGTTGTAGAGTCACTAATAGAACTTATATAAACAAAAGGTTTGAAAGGAATGGCTATGCCCTTAACTGGTGTCTATGCCTTAAAGCCAAGTTTATGGTGTTAATGAAAGATGAAGTGCAAGGTTAGATAAGAAAAAAGACCTCAGTGATTATTCAAATATACGAAAGGCTGAAAAGTAAGTTATATGTGTAAAATCTAAGAGGTTTGGAAAACCTAAATAGCTAAGTAAGGTTTTAAACCTTAAGATCATTTGAGATAAAAAATTATGGTTTAAGAAATAACTCAAGTTAACCTCAAATAGTTTGTTAAGGGGCTTTTAAAATATTTCCAAATACATTATCATAGGTTGTCATATATAGTAGTAATCTTTTAGATTAAAGCATAAAGCTAGATGAACTAGACTAAACATTTTGGTGTCCATGGACTAGGCATGAGATTAGATGATATTATGGGTATAGTTTTGATAATTGAGGTACCACAATGAATGAGTAGAAGCCCTAGATATAGTGTACCATATTTAATGATCATATACTCTTAAGTTTTGCTAGGTTGTCAATTTTCCCTTACGATTCACACAAAGGGGAATTACATTTCAAATGATTACACATCATGGATTTTGGAGTATTAGTCATTTGATTACATACTCACAAAGTGGTTAACTACCACATAGCTATTAAGGATATCTTAGAGACTATTGAATTGCGACATTACATTATAAAGGAGTACACATGTTTATTGGTAACCCTTTAGAATTACTAAGGTACTAACTATTTTAATTAAACTCCCTAATTACTTGAAAATATATTATAAATATGACTAAGTGTTAAACATTCTTCTAAGCATCATGGGACACCACATTGATAGTGGGACACTCGTCCTCATGTTTATCTAAGTCAATAAATAAGATTGTTACAACAATCAGTGTTGTTACAATTGATACTAAATAAGTTAAGGATCTCAGTGTTCATTGAAGAGGTTAGATATCGATGAAATTATTTTGTGACAACATCATAGTTTTTGTATTTTTTCTTCTTGGTAAGGGAAAAAGCTCTAATGTGATAATTTAACAAAGTTTTTGTTTCTTAATAGTATTGATGATTTAGCATTTTATTTCATGAGGTCTTAGTTGTAATGATTATGTTTCCTTTTTAGTAAATGTTGTATATATGTCTGATAGTTATATCAAGCTTTCAATAGGTTCAATTCTTAGTTGTGTACATCTTTTATATTTTGCATTTAAGTGGTTCATATTTCACTATGAATGGTTTGTGCATCATAGTGATGTGTTCACACTATTTCTTGTGTATGGATTTTATGAAATGTTTTGGTAGGATTGTATTATTACAATGTACAAATAGTTGTGTTTAGTATATTTGTATAGGAAAGGTCATCCCATCTTTTGATTTGTTAGGTTATTAGCCCATGAAAGATTGGGGTTCATTCAAGCCCAGACAACTTGTCCATGATTACCATATTTCAGTACTATGATTTCTATTTTGAAAAGAATGCAATTTAGGGGAGGATTGCTCAATATGCACATCAATCGGAACATGGCTTTCACTACATTGGACAATTTGTGAAAAATTGCTGCTAAAGGGGTCATGGTGTGATATAACTTATGGAATTATTAAACATTTCCTTTGTGCATAAGTGGAACTTAAATTATAGTAATCAATCTTGTGTACATAATTCTATCTTAATTTCTATATATCAAGGTTAGTAATACAATATGCAGGCAATTCAATATTAAGTACTTAGATTCAAAATATGTGCTCATCCACATTTTGCTCAATTTATATTGTACAAAATAAGGTAGTATGTCCTTGGGTAATTTTTGCCTATTTACCAAATAATGAAAGGATCTAGGATAAAAATGTTATAATGATGTCATGAAAATTAGTTCTTATTATCTTTTTTTAGCAATTGTTTTGTTAAGCTTAGAAGTGTAAACTTAATAAGGTAATTATGTCACGGGTAAAATTTAAGCAACCACGTTGTACGATAGTTAATAAATAACAAAAATGTGTTAAAGGTTTACAACATCATATAATATGTTCATTAATATAGTAATTGTATGATAAATTTATGAATTTAAAATGAAAATATTGGATTGACAGTTTGTCAAAAACAAGAACCTCTATGTGCTTATCAGCTTCATATGATCTATTTATTTTACTTGTATAAGCAATCACTTGGAAATTTAACTATCATTAAAAGTATGTTGGGATTAATTCCAATCCATGCTTCATAAAAATAGGTCTACCCCTCATTAAGAATTGCTCATTCTTTCACTTTGAGATATTTCACCTTAGTTTTTTAATTATTTTGAAAGCAGATATTTTTCTTTAAGTTAGTTTAAAGAGGACAATCTAGATATTTAATTGGAAGATTAACTCTTTAAAAGTAAAACTTTTAACACAATTTATTCTAAAACCACCATACACATTTTTGTTGAAACAAATAACTTTCCTTTTTATATTTATTTGATGTCTAGATCTTGCTTGATACTCTTTCAATGGAATCTAAATGCTAGACATTTAATCTTTAGTCCCATTCAATAGAATGTTGCCATTTTCCTTCAAGTGTAATTATTTTGCAACCCTCTGGTTATGCATTGTGTGAGATGTTTTCCATGATTTTGGAATTGGGTGCCATTACTTAAGCCCACTGAATGCATTCAAAAAAACATTGGGCCATGATGATTTAGATCTATAAGATGCCAAAAATATATTAAGAACCAATTGATAAATGTTTAGCAAAATTGAATTTTATGAGATCCATAGTTAAGAAATCTGAAGTGATAGCAAGATATGCAATAATTAAATGTACTTTAACATGCAATTCTTCTCTCTTAATTTAATAGTCAATGACCTAATTGAATAATATTAAAAATATCTCTTTTTTTTTTCTAAAACCTACTGATTCAAGGGAAATTTTTTAACAAAGAAAATGCAAAAGGGCGTATGTGAAGAGTTTGATAAATAACTTTTTATGAAATTATGCCAAAAATTGTCCTATAATCACTAAAGGATTTTAGATTCCTATTACTTTTGGATTCAATGCTAAATTGTCAATTATGATTCCATTAAGGATGGTTGAGCCTCAAAACTAGAACTCCATTACAACTACTGCATCCTTAGTAATGATGTCCTAATTTCTAAACAAAAATTATCTTTTAAAACAATCCATATTAGATTGTTATGCTAGTTCATTTAAAACACAATCTCTTTAATCTAATCAATTATAATATATTTCATTAACTCCATCATGTCAGACTCAGTAATTTCTAAAAGATGCAACAAAGAAGATTTTCATTATCCAAACAATTGAAAACAAATATTAATTTTGTATAATTGTGAGTTGTTGTCTAGTTTTCTTTTTCTTCCTACAAAATGAATAGTCCCAAAATATCTTTAATGTAATTTAATTAAATTGTGTCCTTTTTTGGACTTCCACAATTATGGAATTTTCACTCTTTATCCCAATATATGAGCGATTTCTTTTTTGCTTTTGAAACCAACACATTTTCTCATATGTAGTTGCATCCAATAAGTAATAATTGCCTTTAAAATGGTCACTTCTTACCCTCCCACTTTGGTAAGATTTAGATTTTTCATCTTTTACATTTAGAAAATTTTCATCATATTTTATAACCTAAAAAATATTGCCAAAATTTCTATTTATTCCACCTTCAAATATTCTTTAAACCTCTTTAGCTTGATGGACAAAGCTTTCCAATGTACGTAATCCCAACTCCTAGCAATAGTTTTCATGAATGTATGATGTCTGAGCCACTTATTTTCAAATCTAAATTGCTTCAACATTGATGCTAACATCATTATCAATTTTAGCACTTATGAAGTGCAATAAGAGCCTATTTGGCAAAGATGCAATTTAATGAATGTTAAAGATAAATCTTCCCAACCTGTATTCCTTAAAGCTTTATCCACCTTCCCATACCCATCCCCTACTCGATTTCCTAGCCTATTCGAATGAAGAGGCAATGAATAGTAGACCTTTTGGCCTACATTAATTTACTCAATCTAAGGAGTCCCACAGCTCCTCCAACCATATGAAGTAGTTTCCCTTGTATTAATCCATTTATGCCAATATGTTGAAATCTTCTCCCATAATGGAAGAGTCACAAAAAATCACTACCACATTGTAGAGGTTTTCCAAAGGCTTTCCATTTCTTGCAAGAGATTTTTGCGTAAATGAAGGAGTAATGAACATATAATTTTCTAGTTGATCATTTCATTAGTTAATGAAGGAATTTTTCATTATTAATGATTATTCTACTATCAAATTCATCCATAAAAAACGCCCAAATTTTACTAGATGTGTTAAGAGCATAATGGTAAAATGTCTACTTTCTTATAAACGCCCAACTTTTTTTACATTGAAAAAATGTTCAACATGGGAAACTAAGTTTTTGTTTTTACTCTTTTGATATTCCTTCTTAGACTATTATCCATTCTAGACTTGTCTTTAACTTTTTATTAATTCAACTTAAAAAGCTTTCTTAGAATTGAATGAATTCCTCCTCTTTTGAGTCAATTCGTAAAGGAACTTTGGTCCTTTCTTGGAGCCCCTTACTAAATCTTTTCCAAGATTGAGCAAAACCCAACTAGCTACTTGAGAAATACTGAAAAATCAAGAGAAGCTTTGAAGTATGGGAAGAAAGGTAGCATAAGAAGAATGGTAGGTCTTTGAGATCATCCAAAGAATAGGGGCTAAGAGGGTTAATAGCTCTAAATAGGTTATAAGAGAGAGATTCCTAAGAAATATAACAAATCCATAAGCTTCAAAATGATGAAGAACCATTTGGAGGAAACCTAAGCATCAATCCTTTAAGAAGTCCTTTGTTATGGACACTACAATTGAAGAAGTTTTTGGATAATTAAACAAATAATAAGGGACCCCTGAGAAGAACAAAACAAAATTAGTTCAATGCAACACCCAAACAGTGAAGGCCAAGATATTACAAGTATCTTGATGCATCTATTTGATTCAATGAAAATTAATTATTTACTATTAGAGTTAATCTCAAAATCTTACCTATTTGACCTATGGTGGTTTATCCTTATATTTGAATTTGTATTACATCATCATAAATAGATTTTTTGCAATCCTTTTTTCTTTTGTAATTCTATCATGAATTGATTATAATTCCACCAATTAATTATACTAATTAGTAACACTAGTGTTGTGTTTCCACTATAAAGTTATGCTTTCCTAATAGTAGCCTTGATAGTAACTAAGCGTGTTGTCATATTGACCTTTTCAATGAAGAAATTTGAAACACCATAATTTTTTATGATTCTTATTCTAGTGTAAAAATATTTAAATAAATCCACCTCAATTCAAATTCGACCAACACTCAGCCACACCATGTTCGGCAAGGTTGCTTTGACCTTTAATCAAGTTACTATGGAAGAAGTAGTTTAATAGATTGCAAATTTGTTGATGAGGTGAAGTAGTAGCTACTCACAAAAAGTTGATACTAGAGTTAGATTTTGTTCCTTGTTAAAATGAAAGTCCAAATTGCACTTGAAGGCTTTCCCTTTAAAATCAATATTATTCCAAACTAAAATTGAAAATGCAATGTAGTTAGCTTAACTCACAACAAATATTATTACGACGTATTGTATTCAACATATTCAATTATGAAGTCCTTAACAAAACAATCTTGCTAAAAGCTAAATAGATTGTTTCAATTATAGAATTTAATGAGAAAATTTCCCATTTAGAGTATCTTGGATAGGGCTACAATTTTATGAATTTAATCCTCAATAAATATGACCTCAATCTCGCCTTTAAAACCTGTTGTAAGTTTGATTCTAACTAGTGTTGAATTGTTAGTATTCCTCGAAGTATGTTCAATAGTGATCTTAATCATACACTATAGGATGTGCTTAGTAATGTAATATAATAAAAACAAAGGGATGATGAAGAGCTTACAAGTACAATATGAGGCTACGAATTTTTTTATTGGAAAATTATAATGCTTTGCTCCCACCCAATCACATAACCACTAATTTTCTTATTTATATTGAAATATATGACATATAAATTACAAGCATCTAACATAGATAAAAAAAATTCACTGGTATAAAAACATAGTGTGATAAAAGTTAGTTACTTTTTAATGTTTAACCCTATATATATTATTTTAACAAAAGGGCAATTAACTAACAAAAGATTGTAAACTATTAGAAACATTAACAAATGAGAATATACGCAATAAACATGTGTTGGTCATTATCAAGAAATTCCTTTCCAAAACTATGGTCTTGCATTTTATTGGAGGATAGCTTCACTAAAAAGGGATAAATTATGAAAATTATAAACTTATATATTCTAAAATATGCAATAATGGAACGTTTCTTCTCTTAATTAATGGCTTTTAAAAAATTTCATTATTAACTTTTAAAATCATTGTGCGGAGGAAATATAATGAAACATTAGGAAATGAATATCAAGTCGTTTAATTCACGTAGATTTACATTCCCTCAAAAAAAGATATGAAAAAATTCTAAAATCTTTCGTAAAATGTGGTAGATTGATACCTAAAATTATGCCACAATATTCTACATCCTAGCCAACACGACCATATAAATATGAGGCAAAAAGGCGCTACAGGCCATAAAAAAACTTGCAACACTTGTCATATGTACTTACAAATATTCATGCAAAACCCTATGGTAAAAGACAAATACAATAAGCAATACATTACCAAAAAATTTTGACGAAGGAAATATGTGCAAAGCCTAATGAAAAGATCTTATAACCCAAATCAATTTTAGAAAAGGGCACACCAAATTACAATTAAGGAAAATTGAAGGTGTTAAACAGTTTAGCTCAATGGATTTAACTATGTAACAAAGTGTAAACTAGCTCATTATGGAATGAAATGATAACAGCATATTGAAGGATAGTGATGAAAACATCCTTATTCTTCTTCTAATTCTTTTCTTTAATAATGATTATCTTCTAAGGAAATTTTTATTCAATGATATGCAAGTTCAATAATATCCTTTCTCTTTCTATTTGCACCAATTTATACAAAAAGTATAATTCATTGTAATGCAACAAAACAAATCATCATATGAAAATGAAAAAAATTTCCAAATATTTGTGAAATTAATCACTAATAATAGGTCATGAACAATTGTACTATTTCATCTAGGTAAATAAGTATCTTGGTATAATATGCATATTATCCAGCCAATTATATAATTTATAACGATGTATTTATCGTTAAAAAATAGAGGCATAGACATACAATGAACATATGATATATGTATGAGCATCATAACTCTATAAATTTAGTTTTTCATCACTTGGGTTTTCACTAGTTTATGTCATAAGTTGACAATTTGTTTACATGTTCTAAGCCTTTCCCTAATCCCTAAATAAAGTATTAGAGACGTACAAAAATAGAATTGTGCTTGCATAATAAAAATTAGGTCACTTAATGCTGAAGTTCTAGCCATCACGTCCATGGAAACTTTTACCATAGTAGTATAGAAGGTCATACCTATACATTAACAAAAACAATATAACATGTAGAATTTCCTTATCCTGTTTCCAATAAAAGCTTTTGCAGGTGTTTACAAACTAATGCATTTTACAAGACTTATCTAAGGCATATTTACATGTAGATATCCCAAGTTTAAGGAATTAATAAAAAATGAATGAAAAAAATAATATTATGTTATTTAAAAAATACAAGCATAAAAGTTATCCATATCAAATATAAATGCAAAATAGTAACTAAATAAAAATATAGTAAAAATAGAAAAAAATTGTTAATAATTTTCACAAAAAATTTCCATTTATATATTTATAACACAAATTTTATTAAAATTCCTTTGTTGAAAACTACCAAAAGGAGAAAAATCTTATTTTCAAATTTATTTAATTTAACATCCACAACACTACGTGTAATTTGATGTCCTTCTTGGTAAGGTAATATTGTTTGACCCCTTGACAAAAAATGGAAGGGAATTGAAATTATATTTAAAAAGTATAAAAAAATAATGAAACATTTGGAAATATTTAATTTCTTTATCATAAATAGAAAATAAAAAAGAAAAAAATATGTTATGGGAAAACTATATTCTAATCATGATATTAAAACATTCAAAATCTATGAAATTGTTTTAATAGTTTTTAATGAATATTTCAATAAGTAATACAAAAATATTTCTTAATAAATATATATTAAAATCCTTGAGGTTAGAATCTTTCTTAAAGAAAAAAACCTAAATATTCAAGACGATGTGGTTGTATATCAATTTAATATTATAACAAAATAAACTCTTTTTGTATATATTTTCAAAGAAATAGTAATGTGACGGAAAAAAGATAATACATGATACAAATAAAATATTGTAGAAATAAAAAATATGTGAATGTAATTATTTTTAAGAAAATTTTAGATGTTCATACCTAACAAAAAAATTTCCATTGTAATTTTTATTTCCTCATAATGCTTATGATACTTTTTAATTTGTTGTAATTATGCATATTTGTCACATGACTAAATTTTATTCACATATTTTCTTAATGAAAATAATGTCTTTGTCTGTGACTATGGTTGTCGTCAACACATGAAGCATTACAATTTTCTCAAAGAATAATCAAGCAATGTGCTAACCATTGGACAACTTGAAGAACAATATGAATATAATAACTTATATCAATCGATCTATTATTAATGAGGATAGTGCTAAGCCTTGTAATTGCTTTGGGCTTTTGAAGGAGAAAGCCAATACTAAGGTGCTCTTGTTGTCATGATTGTACTAGCAATAAGGTGTAAATTGTTTGATTTATGTCATGATGTTTAGTGATTACATTAGTCTTACAGTTTAGAACAAATTGAGAAATGTGACATTTTAATCATAGTATATAAAGACTATAATCAATATCCTCAATAGATTCCTCTCACCAAAAACAACTTGCTATCCCACTTTCATGTATCTCTTAAACTAAGAAATTTGTAACTAATGTTGGCAATTTGAAAAGTTTCTTACTACAAGAGTGATAACCCTCTTTAATCTTGTAATCAGATAAGCTCCTAATTTGATTGGAAGCTTATTCCCTTTTTATAGGCTCCATGACAATGCTATTGGGGTACACGTCAAGGATAGATTCAATGTTGAAGATTGAGACAGACAATATGAAGGGTTTACATTTTTATTAAGAGCAATAGCTACCCTTTTTCAATACAGAGCATATCTTTGAGGATAAAAGTTTATCTTAGATGGAATTTATCCAAGTTACTATGCTGTGGCATTTTCGTCTTCTAGGACTTGAGATACCTTAAACCCCATTGGTCACAATAAATTAGGAATTTTTTGTAACGCCTCCAGCTACTTGAGGTTTAGATTATCGTAAAAACCTCTTTGACATACGCTAAGTATTTCTTGTATGACTCATTTAATTTTTTACAAAAAATTATTATCACTCATCCTTTTTAGTTAATAACTACTTTTTTATATCTTTCAGACATTATAAAACACTTCAAAAGAAAATAAAGAAGTCATGAAGTTATAGTGTAAGTGCTTGGGTCATAGTTTTGTTAATCTTTTCAAATTCTTTCTCAATTATAGGCATCCACTAAAAATTCCTATTTGTGAAACAATCAGTTATGGCTTTGTGATGCTACTAAAGCCCTTAAGAAGTATCCTTTGAAGTTCACTGAGGTAAGAAATCTCTTAACATCATTAGTTAATAGAGTTGTCCACTAATATACTATAGTCCTAATCTTGTTGAGATTTTTTTATAAGTGATTGCTAAAGGCTATGAAACCTAGAATTTTTTTGTTTAATAAAAAGGCACATTTTTTAAGGTTAATGCAAAAGTGTTTCATTTCGATTATTTTTTCAAAACTATAAGTATAACAAATGGAATATAAGAATGTCAAATTCATGTATAAATTAAATTATAGTCTCATGAAAACTTTTATCATGCTAAGAAACCAGGAGTCAATAAACCAGTTGAATTAATCAAATCTAATGCATTTCCATGAATATCTACTAAAATTTGATAGAAAAAGTAAAAATAGGAACAAATTCAAAATAGATTGTTCAATACAATCAATGCAAAAATAGCACTTCTAAGTCTCCCAACTACAAATCAAGGGCATACACACCTTAGAAGCCAACTAGGTTCTCCTAAGTGTTACAAATTAGAGTCCCACAATCTAATCTAAGCATGATTTAATACTTCACAAGTATATATGAGAAAAGGATGCTTGGTTACAAGCTTTCTTATGGCTTTGCATAAATTTTGAAGTGTCACTTCATTATTTATCTATTAAGCTAAGGCTTAATTTGTCCACAATGAATTTTACAGACCACTACTCATGGTTTTGTAACTATAACTGACATCTTAAACATGACATGTCAATCAATCAATTTGTAGGCATTTTGAAGCTTACCGATGGTATTTGGACACATACTTATCACAAAACTAGGATTTATAAGAAACCATAAACATTATCTCAGTTTTATACTTTGTAGTTTTGCGATGCCATAAAATTCTTAGCTAACTTTGCTCTACACAAACAAAGTGAACATTTTAAATAATCTATGTTATCATGGATGAAAGTTCTATAGAAGAAAAGAGAGATCGTTAAAGATCTTTATTTCCAACAAGATATAATAAAAGAGCATGTCTGCCATGTCACAGTAATGTCAAAAACACTTAATAGCTTTACTCTTTCATTTCTTTAATTTGCATGATAGCAGTCATGCTAAACCAAACATGCTTGTGTTATTCACAAATTAGTACTTTCTTGGTTTGAAGACCTTACAACATTTTCCATGCCAAGAATAAAGTTAATTTGCATAAATGTTGACATAATAGGCAAGGTGTTACAATATATTAGGCTTTTAGTGACAAATTATGTATTAATTAATAGAGAATTTGGACGAAATACCAATGTTCTAAGTTCAACAGTTGAATTCACATGTACCTTAACATTGTTAAGCTACCTATGCAAGGAAATTAATCATGAAATTACCTTTTAAATTTTTGAATATTACTATAGTAAGAGACAAGAATTGAATTCCTTCAAAGCAATGAAAGGATATAAACAAATGGAGTACATGATATGTCCAAAACAAATCTCTTTAAGGCAACTTTTACAAGTACAAATAAATTATATTTTCCAAAAGAGCTTACATTCATCTAATTTTATTTATATTCATAGGTTAGACATTAAGGTGTATTTTTGCATAGCTACTTTTTGTAAGAGGATTAGATAGCTATTATCACATTTAATTCAGAAAAAATTTCACATTCAATGTAACAAGATAATCTTTTTAATCTTTACTTAAGACTTAGATAACTTTAGTGTGTGATATCAATGGTTATTCTACTTTATAACGATAAAGTAATACATCTCCAATAGCAAGGCTTCATTTGTCTTGTTTGGAGACCATTTTTCTTACTAGTGAGGCTCTTTATTCTTTTGCTTCTCTTTGTTTTCCTCCTTGTTGTGCTCCATGGGTAGGGTTTTCATTATTCTCAACCTTTAGACTTGGAGCATCTAAAGTTCAATGACTAGAATGGAGAGTGGTTACTTATGAAAAAATTACTTATTCAATGTCTACATATCCATTTTGTATGATAAGGTATTCATACAACCTAGTTATCTAAAATCATAGTCATAAAAAAAAACGTCCTTAAATTGTCTTATTTGATTAGTTATCCAAACTCGTACGATATTTTATGAACAATGCCACCATCAATGCTTCACTAACAATATTTGTAAGATGTAAAGCATCTCATTATACAATCTTTATCTCTTACAAAATTTTAAAAATTAAAATATTTCGCTTCCTTTATTGTCTTGATTTTTGCTTCATGTAAATATGATCAAAACATACTTTTTGCACATACATCCCATTTGTGTCAATTTTTCAATTATTGCATATGATTTTCTATATCATACAATAAAATATTCCTATTTGAGTGAGGTTGCAATTTCTTCCTCACTTCATGCCATATGACATACAAACTATGTACTACAAAAATCCACATCCAAGGCATAACTATTAGGAACAAAATTTAGTTAATCAAATGTTTCATGCATTAATTTATCAAATAATATAGCAAGCATTGGTAAGCTAAATGGATGTGTGACAAGTATTTCAATGTACTCATACACAAGTTTTATCACTAAGGATTCTTTTAAAGTTTAGCATTTAACATCATAACCTTAACTCATAGTTGTTCTCATCTTACTCCTTAAGAGTGTGATGAATATTAATTATGACATGAGATGTAATGTTTTGAATCATATGGGCCACATAAAAAGATTTTAATATGTTTTAAGAATCTAACATACTAGAAATTCATAATGATTAACCTTGCAGGTTGCTAAACAATTAAAAGTAAATTCCTATGCATTGGCACATAATGTTGATGTTCTTAGACTATCCCTCATTAGAAAGTCATGGCTTCAAATCTTGCAAAGCAATTAATAATTTTTATTTCCTAAAACAATAGCTTACACAAACTTTTAGTAATAATAGAATATGTTTTTATTGTATAAAAACTACAACAAAGGGTCGAAGGGTTAACATTATGAGCCAAAGATGTCTTATGTAACTAAGTTTGTTACTCAAGAAGATGTGTAGGCATTTCTAATTAAGAAGGACAAGTAGTGCCAAATCTTTAGTTTTGAGATCCACATGAAGCTAACATATCAAAATTTAAAATGTACTATGAAAAATAGTAGTTGTCCTTTATTATTTAAAGTGAAATAGGGCAAATTTGATTATGTATGTTTGTATATATGTGAGCGTATGTACTTGTGTATAGAATTAGAAAAGGTAGTGAAATGTAGTGGCAAGATAAAGGCTCCATTATCACCATAAGTATTTGTTAAGAAATATTCAAGCATGGATGAGTGCTTTCAACACTCACAGGTAATATCATGTTAGAACATAATCATGGGTTGGCAACATTCTTGTGGATAGTGGCATGCAATAAGAAATATATGCAGCTTGCAAAAGCAGCTCATTAAAACATTAATTATTGGTTTATATGTGTTGTTATTGAAAAATAGTGTTTGTCATTTTTTTACAATATCTCTTTGTAGATTAAGTACAAAATATTTTTGTCGTAAGGGTTTTGATGTCAAAATGATAAGCACTTAATCGTTATAAAATAGTTGAAGGTATAGGTGAGGCGTACTCACTCTAATAGTTAATTTTACTATCCAACCATAAAATTCGAAAAGTATAGGCACATAACAAGTACAATCCAACTAAACCTCATAAGAAAAGAAGTTTACTGTGAATAAGAAAAGTGTTACATTGATTTTCATAATAGTATGATCAATATATTAGAACATCTACTTGGTTAAAAGTCTAGGAGACTCAATTAAACATGCCTACTTTCATGTTCATCCTCACATGATTTCTTTGCAAGTAGAATTGAAAGTATAATTGAAAGTAGGATTGAAAGTAGGATCTCAAGAAATGAATGACACAATAAATGGAAATAATATTAAGCTCCATTACTAAGGCTTAATTTTTTATGATTCGAATGTTTCTTCATTCTTTCATCAATGTTTTATTTTAAAAAATCTACTATTTATAAGAATTTCAAAATAATTTAAAGGAATTACCAAAAATACGAATTTGTTGTTATTGGGTGGGTGACATGAATTAAAAAATAGCAATTCAAAATAAGACATTAAGAAAAAATAATAGGCTAGCTAGCTTGATGGTGCTTAGAAAACAAACACTAAAGCTCATTAAGGTCTGGATGATTTTTATTTCAAAATTGATAATGGTAAACAAGAGCCACACAAATTATTAAGGAGTTAAGATTTAGTCTAGATTATTAGATAACAAAAACTTGATCAAATGGCTATATTCCAATTTGATAAATTTCAAAATGCTAACAAATTTTTTACCATTTGATCATGAAAATGCATGATCAATTGATTAGAATTGAACATATGTTTTTTAAGAAGGTAATAGAATTATTGACTATTCAATCAAAAAAATCTCATGAAGGAGTGATTGGATTTGATTTATAGTGGATTAGAAAGACGTAGGAATCTTTTGTATTTTGATCTAACCACAAGATCTTATTGTCCAAATTCACGTCTACGTTTGAGAAGTGAGATGCTCAAACTGTGTCAAGAATTTTTATGACACATTAACTATTTGTGTGAGAGATATCTATATATAATGTTTTCCCTAGGTGCAACCAATCAACAGATCATTTTCAATTGGTTGTGTACTAGTTTGCTCGAGAGATCAAGACCTTGCTGGTTAGCAAATATATAACACGTTCAAGAGTTTTTCATTGAGCCAATACTATATAATATTCATTTAGAAATCAAGCCCTAACTTGATACTACCATAATCTATTAGAATTTAAATTAACTAGAAAAATAGGCTATTTTTTAAAATTTTTTTTTTTTAAGTACTCATTACGCCGAAGTTCTCAAAGAAATGACGAAGGTAGCATGAAATTTATGATGATCAAAGTTTTGGAGTCTTATGTTTCTCTTTAGGTGACTAAATTAAATAATGATTTCGGTGATAAAGAAATTTAATATTGTGAATTATCAAAAGGATTTCGATCAAACTTAACATTCTAAAAAATGTAAAAGTAAAACAAATAAAATTAAATTCAAAATAAACTTTTAGCATTCTACCAATCCAACTTAGTTGATCTTCATAATATCTAAAATTAACTCTTATTCTTTAAATTCTACTACTAATTTAAATGTCAACTATCTAAAACTTCATAGATTAATTTCATAAAAATATTTAAAGTTTGTTATCACAAAAAAGTGGCATGATTAGGTTTAAACATCACAACAATCTTTTTTTTTTCATAACATTAAGGCCCTTAAAGAATTTAATAAAGATATAAATTATTATGAGAAAAGTATGGAATATAATTAGAGATTAACTCTAGTTAAATATATGCAATATGATTGGAGATTAACTCTCCCTTTTGCTATCACTAGAAGGGATTTAATGCTCCTAAACTTAAAGTATGTTTTGTAAATTTTTCAAACTTTCAAATTTTAATTAAAATTAAATGGTATAGATCATTAAAAATTACAAATTCTAAGTAAATATTATTAAGTTCAATTTTTTCTCTTATTAAATGATAAATAAAATCTATATAGTTTTCTTGCAAATGACAACTTTAATTTTTCTTAAGTTTATTATTCTTAACTTACCATACTAAATAACAATTTTTTCTAGTGTAACACCATAATCTATCAATTATTTTTTATCTAAAAAACTTGTTCTACAAAAGAACATGTATATATATATTAAAAAAAATTAGTAGATTGTGCAAAATAATTTTTTTTTCTTTTATTACTTCAAATTGTGAATTTCCTTAAAAGAAACATGTTTCATTATCAGCCTTTGCATTTTCACTAAAAAATATTTTTGGCTTATGTATAATATGGCCATAGAGACAAAAATATTCACAATGTTCATTTCTTATTTGCTTTTATCTTTTACATGGATTTCATAGTTATTGTGAACATAATGATAAAGATGTGCTAATTGTTCATTAAATTAACTTAACTTTTCATTACATGAGGTTCTGTTTTCTACTTATTCATCTCTGGCCATCACAGATGATAGTCATTCGTCATTCTCTTTCTCTGCACCAGTTCTAGTCTCGACCTAATGACCTCATGGTGCTTTCAATGAGTTCATCTTAAGACTTCTTGCCCATCTTTAATTCTTCCTTCTTTGTTCTAATTCTTTCCTACACAATAAGACATACAAGTTTCATTTGTCATTCTTTACACTTTCATGGAAAATGACCCTCTTGTTACTTTCTGTGCTCATCTTGGACCTTTGATTTTGATATGTTTCTTAAATATAAATCACTTTAACTATAGCCATTGAGATTATATCAATAACATCATTTTCTTATAGACAACATTATTTAAGTGCCTACCTCAATCTTTAATAATAATTTTGCTTTTTCTTCTTTACATTATTCTTCTCTTTCAACCCTTCTACTTTTTTTTAGTCCCCATCTCTGGCTTGTTTGTTGTGAATTCACTCATCAAGTCATCTGTTTTTTTGTAGAAATTCATTGCAATCTTAATGGAAGTGGTCAAATGGATAATACTACTTTAAGAGAATTCTATGGATGTTCTTTGCCTACTCATTCATAAATGTAGGATTTAAAAAATTAGATAGTACATTTTTAATGTTTGTATTTCGAGTAAACATACTTTCAATAAATTCATTGGAAAGAATTATGAACAAATTATAATCAGCTGTCATAATATTTATTTTTACCATTAAATAAAGATGTACTTTATAAAATATCACTATTTGTTTTATATTTTGAAAACTATTTACAGCCTTTTTATTTAATTTTACACTGCATTTTTTCTTCTTATCCTTCTACTAATTTGTTTCTATATAGATACACCTTTTGATGTTTTATTTTTAGGAAATTTGATCAGATTTTACATTACCTTGCCAGCTAAATTCAAGTGAATGACCATCATAGTTTTCTAATACAAATAGCATTCACCAAAAAAGAGTTGTACCAAATTAAAAGGTGCACCTTCACTTGAATTCACAAAAGACATGGGTCTTGCAATCTAATTTCAACTCACAAGAAAAAGACATCTTTGATACAAATTGAAGTAGTTAAGCAAAAGAGGAGTAAATTACATGGAATAAAGTATTTACTTTGGAAAAAACTTATTTTAAAACGTTTTTTAAAGGAATTGTTTCAGGTTATCTAATAAGCTCTAGTAAATCATTACAAGTGGTATAGTAGAAATTTAAATTTTTTTAAAGAAAATTAAGTTTCTTTTAAATTTAAAATAAACTCTATTCTATTAAAAATTTGAAATAATCACAAACTTCACCAATGATTTTTTGTAGTTCTACTCAAATTCAAGCCTAAATAGGACCCACCATTTCCTTGAAAAATGATAAAAAACCCAAACTAACAAATACATTCCTTCCACCCCATAATAATTATATCTTTAATAAGCTAGAAGAGTCTTACAATTAATATATTCTAGCTAAAAAGAAGAACTATAGTAACCCAATTTGAGTTTGATATGCAAAAGAATAACATGCTTACTGAAATATTTATGAAAGAGCAATTGCATCATGCTTTATTTGAATCAATTAGGAAACGAAATTTCAAAAGCATAGGCCATGGTACTAGAAGTAAGTGTTGGAGCTTGAAGAATGAGTTGTGTAGTGAATGGAAATAATAGTGAACACTAATTGCTAAGGCTTAATTTTAATAGCATGATCTATTTTAAAATCTTTAGTCAAGCATCCATTTTAAAAAAACTATTATTTGTCAACAAATTATGATAGTTAATAGTAGTTACCAAACATTCAAATTAGCACATATTGGTGTTCAAACAATAGCCATTACAATTCATGAAGGTCATTATGACAATCCCTTTTCAATTTGATGATGGTAATTGAGAGTCTTGTGAATGATTTCGGTGTTAAGGTTTTATTTTGATTGCTATCAAAAAAATTATGAGATCTCTAGATTGAAATAACCACTCTATGTGTCTTACTTGGTGGTCTTTACAACATTTTGATTTGGTTGAATTATATTTTCTCAATTTATCTTATTTTTAGCTTTAATATTAGTCACATAAGATTAGCATAATAATTTGTTATTAGCTTTAATACTAGTTGGACAATTCTTGATTACTATTATCAAATTAAATATTCATATCTATAATTTTAGTAAATTTTGATTCCAATATCTTTTTATTTTTATGATTTAAATCACATTGTACATGATTTGATGATTAGGGGTATTACAATTAATCTACTTTGTATCTTCTAATGCAATTTTATTATGCAATTTATCTTATTAATTTAAAATTTTTTTTAGTGTTGTTGAAATTTTACCTAACTCTAACTTTCTATCATATGACATTCGCATCATTTTTGTTTGGTCATATTACAGTGCTTTGTTTTACCATATTTCAATTTAATATATATATACCAAATATTAAAATAATAATTTCTTATTATATATTATTATCTCTCTTACAATTCAATATAATTCCAAACAACATCTAATGAAGATAAAACAAAAGTCCTTGGACCCATCTATCAAGCCACTACCCAAAAAAAGATTTATTTTTATTTTTATATATATTTTTAATTTCCAAGCTATTACTTTTTTTTATAATATTTAAATTCTCATATGAGTTGATGTTTAGAAATGTTACATCAAATCTCTTTAGCACCTTTGAATTCAACTTTCAAAAAAACTTATCTCATTTTTTTAAATTATTTACTCTGATCTAATTAAATTTATAATGAAACTGAAGTTGTACTCTTGATTGACTTCTGAAATGTTTAAATTTTTTTATATTATATTATTTTAATATTTCTTGTTTCATCTTTAATGTATATTTACTTAATATTAGAATAATTACTTTTTTAGTTATGCTAAATTATATCTATAATTTGTTGAAATTCCAAACAAGGCATAATTTAGAGGAAAACAAATGCCGTTAGAGATGTGTCTACAAGCTCCAACTAATTAGATATTGATTTTTATTTATTAGAACAAAGAATGTTTGCATGGTTTACAAGATATTTTGATTGTTATTTTATGTGATGATTGAAATTATACATTTAATCTTCTAAGCATCTTGGAATGCAAATTTCCTATAAAATTTATCTAATTCTCGTCAAATTTTTTTTCAATATATGTCATTATATTATCAATATTTATTTAATTAGCTTTAAAAAAATATTTTTATTTTGTTTATTTTAATTACTTTGATAATTCCCATTAAATTTTAAATGAGCAATGGTGAAGAATATGATTGAATGTAATTATTTCTATTTTCTAAATATTAAAAAAAGTTTTATTATTTTTTAATGTTTAATTTTGAAATCCATCGTAACTTAAAAAGAGGTTTGATGAAATGATAAATTGTTACAAGACTCCACACGAAGAACTCCATCCAATTAACTTTTTGAATTTTTTAAACTAATTTATTTGTTTTTGTTTTCTACATGCATTATGAGCTGTTTCAATTCGTACATGACTTGACAATTAAAGTGGATATTATAATTCTCCTTAGTATCTTGAAATATAATTTTCTCATGTAATTGTGTATATTTCTTTAAATTTTTTCCTTTGACAATGTAACATTATATGATACAATAATTATCTTCTAATGATATTCACAATTTTTTTATTTTTTTACATTGATTTGCTCCAACATATTTAATTTAAGGTCTATTATACGTTTAATTAATATTAAAATAACAGTTTATTAGTATTTATGCTTGTTTTGTTTTGTTATTTATAGTAATAGTAAATAACATCTAATCGAGTTGAAATATGTCATAGAAAAATGCTTCAATGAGCTCTATTCAATTAAATATTTTGATTCTTTTTAAATGTTTTTCTTTTTATGACTTAAACAGTCTTTCAAAAATATTTTAATTTGTAAAATATTTGACAATCGAAGACTTTACACTAAATCTCCCTAGTATCTTCTATGACATTTGCATGGTCTTTATTTGTTTTGTTAATTATTTTTAATTTATTTCCTTTGAATTTTAATATATATTTAAATAATCTTATGACAATAATTTCTTATTATTTATGATTGTTTTTTTTCTAATTAGGAATAATAACTAATGAGATGACATTGAGATGAAGCAAATATCCTTGGACTAGGTTATAAAATTCAATAGATTTGAGCCATCAAATCAAGTATAGATCACATAAGAAAAGAAAAATCAATCATGGTTGTTTGTTTAAAGAAAATACAATATTGGTCATCCAAAATTGTCATGAGCAAGTACTTGTTGTTGGGCAAAGTTTCCATCATCTGATTGATCATTTGACGATGAGAAAAAAACAAATCAAATTCTATGATGCTAAATGCAGGAAAATGTTTGGTCCTACATGGTAGAATATAAAAAAGATTTTCTCTTCGTTTAGAATTCTATAAGAAAGCATTTTCAATTGAAACATGGGACTGGATCCCCTCATGTGCATATGAGATTTCAACACTTGGGCCACTCGTATGCATATAAGTTTAATACAATTGCAGATATGACACATGACAAATTCACATGCTTTGTTTTAGTTTTGACTATCTCTATCATTTTTAAATCTTACCAGTCTAGTTCGAGACTACACCCTGACTAAGACTAGGAATGACACAACTTGGTTCTGGTCAGTCGCCTTACTTGAGGTTTCCCAGGCCTACTCAAGCTTGGTCTTTGCCAAAGTGCTTTTAATTTAGGCACATGCTTGGGCTGTGGCTAAAGCTATTAACATAATTATTTTTTTAATTTAAGTAAACAATAACAATTGACATAACACGAACTTAGAAAAAGATTTATGAGTAAGATTTATCAAAGGAAAAGACTAAATAACTAAGAAATGGAATTCTATATGTTTCTTAAATCAAGAAAATGTTTGAACACTTTGGATGCCTAAGTGACCTTTGAATGGATTGGATAGGGAGATATCCTTCAAATTAATAGTCAATAGGTTGACATTGTTTTCCAAAAAAATAAAACCTTTTCAAAGTTCTTATAAATTTCTTCAATCCATGAAGTTTGCAAAACACCCCAAGATGCTTTGAAGATTACTCCTTCACCATTTTTAGAGGTGGATGGCTTCTCCTTTACAACTAAACGTTTTTCACAAAAAAAGCTAAAGATTTATAGCATGGCGCACAAATCACAAGCATGACTTAAAAATTAAAACACTTGAGGATCTGTTATTTACAACATTTCGACATAATACACTACTAAGGTTAGTCTGCTTAACTATAGCTTTTGATTGACTCAAGGAATATTCCTTCTTATATTAGCTAATCAACACTTTTAAAATAATTTATTAAGCTAGGTATTATTGTTTGATATAGAATGGTTAGAATTTAATTTTAGCTAAGGTAGGTTACTCATTGTATTTTTCTAATCTATCTGAGCCATGAGCCATACCCCTAACTAACATGAACTCCTTAAATTTTAGGATATTAATGGAATGTTTTGAGAATGGGGAGTTAAAATTTAAATTCCGATTCAGGCATGACAATTAGTATGTTAATTTTATGAAGCCCTAACCCTAGCAATGACACCTTGTAGCACATTAAATTAAGAAAGTTGTAGTAATAGAGAATATTAAGAATATTAGTGGTACTTTTCCTTGAAAAAGAAAGCATGGAAAAACTCGAGTTATATGGGCGATAAATTCTCAATGCCAACAATCAGGAACTAAGAAGGTACTCTTAGCCATGAACAACACAGCAGAAGGGAAAACTATGTGCCTGATGAGGAAAAGAAGACTTGTCCATTAAAACACAACACAATTTAAGAGAAAAAATGAACCTTATCACTATGTTCCTAAACCAAATAGTTGCCACATCAAAGTTTCTTCTTTTTCTATTGCATGCATGACACTTGAATTTGATTTTTCTCTTAAGAATTATTGTTATTATTTTTTCACATAAAATGCTAAATTTAACAAATAAATGATTTGAATTTATGATTCCATGAATAACATCGAAATGTCATGATTTTTAGTCAAGATGAAATCATGAATAATTAATGGAAATTCTAATTGTTTTTTTGACCAAATGGATATCATTATGTTAAAAGTTGCAATCCAACGCGAGTGTATGGAATGCCATCTACATATGGACATCATGTTATATCTTAACATTTACATAACATATTGTGATGGTTTGCCAATAAAGATGTGTAAACAATGTATTACATACTGCTTTGCATGCCCTACAACACTTACCTAGTTTGGAGGTGATAAGAGTTTGTTGAATTCGAGCATGGAGACATATCTATGTGATGTTGCCAAATGGGTTGTATATAAAAATATTTATCTAATCCATGAGGTAGGAAGTTTTTCTAGTGGTGGTGAGCACAAATAGTGAAAGGTACCAACTCCATATCAAAGCAAATTGAATTAGTAGTTGCCCATGTCTAAGGATGTGGCATGTAGGATAAAGACACTATTGGCTCTATTGTTAAGAGAAGGATCGAAACCTTGCGAATAAAATTTAATTTGCTATACAATGTCATATATTTGAACATTGTTGTCTAATTTATGGAATAGCAAAATTGTCAAACGATGATACATGCAAAATATAAACCTCATCAACCCATTTTCTTGAAGAATAAGGCACTAGTAGCTCATGCATGAATGGATAACATTGTGACAAATACCTTATTAGGGTTTGTTGAAGCAAAACAATATTTGATTAAATGTGTTTGATGCAATCACCAATCAAATTTTTCGAAGTGCAAAAGTGCTAACCATGTTAAAATAGCAAATGTTTTTAAATTATGTGTTGTGCTTTCAACTTTTGACCTCATAATATTTTTCTAATTTTATTGAACAATAATATATGATTTGCTACCAAAACATTTTATTACCTAAAGTAAACCTTATGGCTTGATTTCATCGTTCTTGTAGATAATAAAAACTCTAGGTTGGAAGATTTGGATTCCAAGATATAGTCCTTAAATGAAAGAAAAGGATTGATGTAAGACATTTTGATTTGCTAAAAAAAATAAAAATTATCTTTAAATTTAGTGGCTTAATGACAATTATCTGAGGTTATATGTCAGTGGTGGACTTGGTGGAATCCTTAGATTTGAATTTCAAGGTCAAAGAAGGCATGGTTAACTAGGAGAATAGAGACCTTGGGTTTGGTAGCTCTTATGTAAATAGATGTTAAGTAAAAGTTAGTATAAAGTTTTGTTTATAATCACGCTTAGGGTTAAAGTTTTGTATGTGGAAACCATAAAGAATTATTTGAGGGTATTATCAACAACATTGTCACCCCTTGAGTCCTTTAGCAAGCTTTAGATGTAGCATTCGTTTTTGAGGGGATCCATGTTTAGACCTTAGATGATAATTTTGTTTAGAGAGGTCTTCTTCATAGCATAAAGATAGGAGCAATTGCTCAGCCTAAAAACATAGTTCTTTACATAAGATTTTGTGAATCACTAGACATGACTTGAACATATTACTAAGATTTTGGTGGCCACTTTAGGCACATAGGTCATAGGTTGGACTCCTTGGGTGATAGTTTAGGGTTGTGGATAGCCCAAATCTAACTTCTATGATGAGGATAGTGGTTGAGGTTACCTTAAAATGCATGAAGAGTCATCAATGGCACCTTTGTGAACCTTTGTTTTGATATAATTGCTATGAACTAGACTCATAACTAAGGGTTAAAGCCAAGTTAATTGAATCATGTAAAATCTTAAGTTGAGGCCCTAACATTTAAATAAATCCTAGTTATTTGCCTAACATAGGATAATGGTAAAGGCTAGTAATATGTCTAAAATATCAATAGTTTGGATAAACAAAATAGCTTAGTGGTTTTTTCAAGGAAAACTTAGCTTCACTTCAGATACACAAATTAATTTTTAACATGTTACCCAAGGAAATTTGAAAATCTTGGTTATAGTGCATTTAGAGTTTTACTTAATGTATTAGATTTGTTGTTATATTTAGCAACCATCCTTGGAGGTAAGTATAATAAAAAGAATAATAGAATCGTAACATGCAATTTGCATGAGCCCATATGTTTCTTTATAGGACTATGATAGAATCGACAAAACCTTTTAGAATCTTAAGAATTAAGAGAGCATAAGGAGCTGTTATGTGTGAACTTTTTTGTCATTGTAATATCATTTCCTAATATTAAAATCCCAAATTGTCGTGTGCCATATTTCTTGATCATGTACTCCAATGCATTACCTAATTGATTTCTTATTAAGACTTCCACCAAAAAGGAGACAAACTATTGTGCAATTTGACTCCAAATTTTATTGGGTGCCAAATTAGTTGATCACACACTTCATGTTTAGCTATGTTTCATTAACTTGGTTAGGACATCCCAAGGGCCCATGGAGTTATTAGAGTACATAATGGAGGAGTGTCACATGCTTATTTAGGATACTTGCAGACCATGGAAGTGTTGTCACATGCAATTGGACTCCCAATTGTGGAGTACTTAATTACTTGGTCACAATCTCAAAGTACGACTAAGGAGTGCAAACTTTCAAGCTAAGATTATAAGGCCTAGAGCTATTCTAAATTTATTGTGGGAAACTAGTCGTCTTATTTAACTGCATCACAAGAACATGAGATCATAAGAGTTAGAGAGCTCACAAAAGAAATTAAATATGTCATGATATTAAGAAATATGTAGTGAGTCTAGTGATCACAATAGATCTTGTATAGTAGTATCCTAAGTAATGTATTAATTCATATTAGTAGGATATGACACTCTTATGCCACATTCTAATATATTATATAAGGTTTCTTATTATACTATTATACACTAGTTACTTCTATTTTCATGTTACCATTGATTTCTTTTATGGAATCACTTGTGAATTCCATATTGACCTTCTCACCTCAACCCTTCAGTTATGTGGAAGTCCAAAGAATTATGAGCTCATATTTTGAGTATGTTTTAGGCATAAAAAAGGCAACACATCTTATTTGATTTATCTCATGATGTCTTACTCTCTACTATTACGCTTCTTTTAACGTACTGATATTTGTTCTTGCAAGATTTCCTTGTGGTATTAAACATTTGTTTGTTTCAAACATCTTTCGTTTGGTGTATATTAATATGTGGAAAGAATGTTAATCAAGATGGTGTATTAGAACCATTTGAACCCATCCATCAATTAGTGTGGTGATTAATTTGTATAGGATCAATGTTCAATTAAATTAATACACCAAGGCTATGACGATCATATTAGGGGATCATGATGAAAAATTTGAACATCAAGAATAAGAAATGAATAGTGGCCAAAAAAATTAATTTTAAAGTGTTGTTGAACCTAGGAAAATTTAAAGGAAAATTTTGCAAAATATCGTGGTCTCATATGCAATATATCAGAGTCCATGTGAATTAGTCCATTATTTGAATACTAATAACAATTATTAGGTGGACTTGTCTAATTTGTTAGCTGGTATTGGTTATAGCTATATCATGAGATATTTATTGATAATTCTATCATACTTGAAACACAATTAAAGAAGCATAGGGAAGTGGCTCAATTATTGTTCTATCAAGCATTTTAAATTTAATTTGTTAATGCCATGTTGGAAGAAACGTCACGATATGAAGTAAAAAAAAGTGACTAGTGGGGGTATCATAAAGTATAGTGACAATTGTATCAATATATAAAACATTCATATATAAATAAAAATCTCCAATTTGTTTGCATTGTATCTAGACTAGTCATCATGGATGATGCATCAAACCATATATGAAATATAACTGCATGGGAATTAAACATCAACCACATTTTTAGTGCCCCATATAATTAAGGAATATTTTGCAAATTTTAGGTACCTTCATTTATAAATTTTGTTTCTATTTTTGTACTATGGTTCAGCACTTCATTGACCTCTTTTAGAATGTAAGAAAGCTATCTCATTATTTATCACATCATCTTTTATTGAACATTGTTTCATAACTTCTAAGGCTCATTTTGCTTATCCAAATTATTCAATGAAATATTTGCTATCTATTTCAACCAAAATGTTATAAATTTTATTTTCAATTATATTTGGTTAAAAAAGGAGTAGACACATTCCTTTATTTCTAATAATGATTTGTGACCAAGAAAATAAGAAAAGACTTCCATATTTTTGCCCCTATGATTACGAATGACTAAACCATTGCTAGTAAGGCCATTATTGTCGTTCATGGTGCCATAAATGTTTAGCTAATAAGTTTGATGTGTTATGGAAACATTTAAAAAATTAACAACTTTTATGCCTCAAAAGAAAAAATGGAGAAACAAAATTAAGTTGAACCAAATCAACATCTCCCTAGGAATTTTGTGTGAGCGAAAAGTTGTTAAAGATGTTATAGCCATTGAAAATGACATTATTGATGATGCTATTTACTAGTTAATGAGCTTTTATATGGATTCCTTGGTTTCATGTATTCTTTATTCTTTGGCAAAAAAGTGATCGAAGGTTGAGAATAAATTTTCCTCTACTAGACTTATAATTTCCTTGGTTCCACTAATGATGTTAAATCATCTATTCAACTTGACTTGGTTTATTAAAAGTGCATCCTATTAGGTCATCCTTGTGTTTAATGGGTAAGGCCACAAATATTTAGCATAGTTTTCTAATGGCCTCGTTTCGTACGAAAAGAACAAGTCAAGTGCATTCAATGATGCTGAATTAGTTTTCTTCAAAACACCATGTAGTAATCAATAAGCTAAAAGGATTGAAAACATGCATATCAAATTTAAGAAGGTTCTTCTGTTATGAAATAGAATATTAGCTTAATAATTATTAATAATAATGTACATCTCCCCAATCATGTTCTACTTAGCCAACCAATGTTTTAACTTTTTCCTTGATTTTAGATACATCTCAAATTAAATTGTTTGATCAATTATTTTTTTCTTTTGTTAAATCATTCTTATGCTTCTTTTCAAAATTTAACGGTAAGTCCTTTATTAAAATTTCGTTAAACTAAAAAAGTAATAGCATTAAAGTTTTAAAATTAAAAATAAAGAAAATATATTTTATGCCACACTCCAAGTACGAAGCACTCAGGTCGACCAAGTAGGAGATGGCTGATGAAGCCTCGAGTTAAGAGAATAGCAAAAACTAAGTTGTGTGAAATGAATAAGTGGTCCTGAAGCATTCTTAAACAAAATTTGAGTAAGACAAAGGAAGCATCAAATAAGGCAAGATTCATACTAATTGTAGAACATGTAGGCATGGACCTAGAATATAACTTGTAGTGCTATAAGAATTCTAATGGCCTTGGAGATAAATTGCAAGAACAGAAGGGAGCCACCTTTTTCCATTCCAGCACCAACACATATAAGCAGGACAAATGTAACATTTTTCACTATTTTGATTATCGATTGGATCGAAGAGATTTCATTTATCATAGCACTTGATGATGACTCAACATTAGATGACCAAGATCAATGTCAAACTTAATTAGATAACCTTGAGTGATTCAGCCTATTCAAATAATCTATCCTTAAATTGCATGGCATAGATCTCTTCATTTTTTAATCCTACATGAAGGATTTGTGCTTACCTTTACTTTTAATTTTTGAAATGATCCAAATCTCATCAAATGAAATCAAATGGGCCTCATTTAATTTTCTTAATCTAATCATATATAACTTATCTACTTTTATGACCTTTAGCCTAAAGGTCAAGATCCTCTCTAGCTGGATCCATTGCTTCAAGTTTATCTTATCTAATTACTACTTTGATAGATGTTACTTAGGCCATTTTGCAGGAAATTTTAAAGCAAAAACTTTTAAGATGCTTGGAATATTTTTTAAAGCTACTTTGGCAACATTTCATGAAATATTATTTCATTAACTTTGCAATAGTTTTGACAAAAATGTTTTTATGAAAGCTGAACCATTAGGATTGAAAAGCTAATAAATATTTGTCATACCTTATGATCTGAAAGAAACATTCGATCATATTCTACTAGTGTAAAATCCCTTGGCGGCACACTAGGGCTTAGTACTTCTCGAAACCCAAAATACTTTTAGCTAAACTTGTAACTTTTAAGATTTTATTTTATAACTTCTCTTCATAATTTTGAACTCTTAGCAACTTGCCCTATTGATCAACATGCATAACAAACAATGTGAACTTTATAAAAAAAAAATTTACTTAGTATATTTTCCTTTACTTCTGGTTTGTAACCTAAAATTTGTAAAAGATAAAGTTTGATTTGAACTTATAAAACTTGAGTTGGGGTTGATCTACCAAAATCTTGGGATATAGGTTAACCTATAAAATCTCATAGGATGGGGAGAAATTATAATAAAAAATACAAAGTAGGTTGGAGGTGAAATATAATGAAAAACTTCACGTTAGATGTAAAAAAAGAAGAAACACCATAAATTATAATTTTCTTAAAAATTGTGTATCTCCTAACCTCAATTTAGGGTTCACATAGGTTCTTAATTCTTTGGGCATACCATTTGTGTTTTTACTTTCATCTTTTTTACCAAATATAAATATATATATACACATATAGAAAATCAAGTTTTTGACAATCATAAAATTATTTCTACAAAGAAATTTAGAAAAATAAATATTGTCGGAAAAATAATATTTCAAAACTAATAATTCTCCTTCATGTTGTACTATTATCACACACTCATTGTACTTTGATTGATATCAAACATGGTTCCCTAAAATGTGTGACTAAAATCCTTATAGTGATCATTTATTTATGAGTCCAATTTAGTTAAATTATTATTATTAATTATTAGCAATTTTGTTGACCTAATAATAAAAATTATGATCTTGACATTTTGCTTTATTATTACTCTACTATTCTTTCTAGTGTTCTTGTTTTTTCTATTTTTAAACAATTGTTTCATAATTAACATTTGAGAATCTTAGAATGAAGGAATTTCAACATCATCCCATTGTGTTGAAGGGAGGAAACTCCCTTATTTGGAGAAACACTTAAAAAACTATTATTTTAAAGATTGATAATTAATTTTGAGTATGTCATGTTAATTTGTTTTTAGTTTCCAAAAAATAAAATAATAAATCAATAATATTAGATTAATTAAATGCTAAATAAATGAATTAATGATTTTGTCCCTTATCTAAAAAATAGTTCTGAGAGTATGTTTGGCTACTTCTTTTAATATGTTGGAATGAAACAAGTTGTATTTTCTAAATGATTCTAATGTTATTGGTGATGCCAAGAAGGAAATGATAAAAAAGAGAAAAACAAGAAGAAGTAGAAGAAGATGAAGAAGAAGAAACACATCATAGAGAGGAATTATTGAGACAAATTTGATCAAATATATCACATTCCATTCCTCAAACTACTTGTGATGAAATAACAATTTGTTTTAGTGAATTTGCTATTTAGCATAAAAATCCATTTAACATTTATGATGATCTTAAAAAACTTTATTCTAAACATTAATGTAGGTATTTCATTTGCATGAATAATGTGATGCACTTAAAAAGGAGAACACTTCCTTAACTAATCAAGTTTATCCCCTTATGTTTAATCTTTAGTTCTTAAAAGCATCAAATAAAGATTGTGAAAAACAATTTCTAAGCATATTACATGTAATGATGCCTTAAAATTAGAAAAAAATAAATTCAATAAAAGAAAAATCTTTACTTAAAGGAAAACTTATAAAGTTTTATTTAATTGCAAACGAATTACAGGATTTGAAGACAAGATATTATGGGATATTTTCTCATTCATCTACTCATAATCATTCACATATACCTCTACATGCTAGTTCATTCAATAATGTTAAAAAGAGTGATGTTTACTTGAATGCCACACTTGTACTTAAACATGCTTCATCTTACAATGATGTGACAAGAAAAAAGGTATGTCCACATGGTAATTACATATTGAAAAAGTCATATATCCATCTATTCAATGAATCATTTATTCCTTAATTCCAAGCATCTAATTAACATGTGAAATTTAGTGTTCCATGTGCTTACTATTCTAAATTTTGATATCTTACATTTCATTGCCCAATTAAAAAATTCATAAAGCTAAAGCATAATGGGCATAAGTTGGTTCACAACATCCATACCTTACCATTATTCAACCCAAGATGTGTGGTACTTAAATTTAAAGATTATGTAGTTTGCATGTGTGTCTCAATAGTTTAGGACCTATTAAGCTAACTTTATAAATTTGTGAGACTCACTTGCGAAATATTTGTAATCCTTAGCACGTTTAGATATGGTCAAAATGTCAATTATTTTTTAGCCTTACTTAGTATTTATCAACATTAATCATTTAGAACTTGTTAGTAAAGTTATACAATTGTTTTAGAAATATTGAAAAACTTTTTGAAAGTTAAAACCAAAGTTCCACCATGACGTTTATTGAGAACTTTCATTATTTTGACATATAATTTATTTTTAAGAAGGAAAATTTTTTAATTTTATGAGCTTTTAGTTAATTCATATTTCACTTAGGAGTTCATAAAAAGTGGAAAATTTTGATTAAGTCTGACAATAAGTTAAAATGACTTAACTTTTAATAGGCCTTAAAAGATAACATATTTAAATAAGTTTTGATAGAAAATTCTTAAGTATAGATGAAAAGAGACATGAATTTGCAATTTACATTATTTTTTAAAATTTTCTTGAGTTTTATTTCATAAGAACAAAAAATTCATGGGTTTTGTTGAATTGATCAGAGTTAGAAAGACAAAGTAATTTTAATTTTATGGAAATCAATTTTTAGAAACATATATATCATTAATATGCGAAATAGAGAATATGACTTGAATTTATATGTCCTACGTTAGACAAAAAAGAAATCAAACGACACATGTAATGCATGATGAGTAAATTATAATAATAATTAATAAAAGTTCTAATAATTTGTTAGAGGCAATATTGAGCTTATAAACGAAGAAAGGAGAATGCAAATTAGAGAAGACAAAGTATGGAGAAGAAGCTAGTAAAGAACTCACTTCAGTTTGGAAATGTCAAAATACATAGGAATGAATTTAATTATATAGTAGTCAAGTTGTTAGAATACTACATTTGTATCCTTCATAGAACCAAGATTTGTTGAAGAAGCTTTTAAGGATGTATGATCAAGCCATGAACTGATAGTTAGATAGACATGAGATAAGTATGATAATTAGTCCCTAAACATAATGAATAATAATTGATTAGAGGAAAACAAACATTTATAAATAATTATATGAAAATGTAGTAACCACTAGAGACTTGGCTAGTTTTCTTGATATGAGCATATAAATAAATTCTTCATTATAAGAAAAATAATAATGATGTTAGATTTCATTTTGTTAGAGATCATGTCGTTGAAGGATGAATAGAAACATAATGTGTCACTTCAAAGTAAGAATTGGACCAAATATTTTTAAAACCTCTTGAATGGTACAATAGAAATTTTATAAGTTGTATAACCCACTCGATGGTAAGAAAGGGGGAGAATAATCATGGTTTAGTTAAAAGTTAGAAATGTAACGAAGTAAGGGGGAGCATATAATAAAAAGGAGTATGAAGTTTTGGGGAGGAAATATTTTTTATTTTTAACACCTCTTGCTTTAATAATATTTCTTAAGTATATGTTTTTACATCCTATAATGTTTTCGTAAAATTTTTGAATGTCATCATCAAAAAAAGGAGATTATTAGGTCACAATTATGTTCGATGTGGCAAGTCATAAATATTTTGTATTTAATTTAAACAGGCTTACTTAGCATAAAGTAGCTTTCATTGTGAGGAACAAGCTATGCACTTTTGAAGATGGAGAACTTGTGGTCCTTAAAGCACCTTTGATTGTTTAACATGGTTCAATGATTAAGACATTCAACAATATTTTAAAATGGTTTCCTTTTTATTATGGAATGTAATGATGTTTTATTTATTAATAATTGCACGATAGATATCTCCATTTAAATCCTATTTAAGAATCTAAAGTGTTCAATCATTTTCTTAATTTATGAAACATCTAGGATTTTTTTTATTCACTTAATCTTATCTTTGGCAAAATATACCTTTTTCTTCTTGGCAATATTTGTTGCTAAATCTATTGTTAAATTTTTGCTTAAATAATATATACTTTAAATTTTAATAATTAAAAAAACTTTTAAGCCAAAATAGAAGTACAAAGCACTTGAACCATCCAAGCCTTTGAGTACCAAGGGAACCTCAAATCAGGTGACTAGTTAAAACAAAGTACATTAGAAATAAATCTTGATCAATGTGTAGTATTGAAGATAGTTTAGGTTTTACAAAGGAAGCTTCACTTCAGAAATGATTCTTACTAATTATTTTATGGAATGGCATGGATCAGCCATATAATCAATAATCTTGTCAGAATGCAAATTGTCGATGTTTCTACTCACTATATAAGTCAACAATATATAGTATAAAGAGCAAAAAACTCGTGCAATTGCATAATGTGCTACTAATGTTTTATCTCTATTTAGCATCGACACACACCAATAGTGTTTGCACATTATTTCTCCCCATCTTATTGTCTATTAGATTGGGGATATTTCATTTAACTAGGCAATCAATCAAGTCATAACATTGGATGACCAAGGCCATGTTTGACTTAGTTGGACAACCTTGAGTGATCATGTTTTTTAAAATAATCAATCTTAGAATTTCATGGCCTAAATGTTTTGAATTTTTAAACCAACAATTGAGATCAATTTTTTTCGTTACCATTCATGGTTTGTTTCACCCAAATCTCATCAAATGTGATTAGGTCAACCAGATTAATCCACATTAATCAAGTCATCCATATCATAACCAGTTTTATAAAATTTGATCTAAAAGTCCAAATCCTCTCGAATCGGATCTAATGGTGTTGTTGATCCTGCCTAACTACTATTTTCACAACCATTCTTTAGGCCATTGTATTTTGGTTTTGGAAGAAATGTTTTAAATTATTTGGAAGAGCTTTTTAATATTTTTGGTAGTAACTTATGAAAGAGGGTTCGTTAACATTGTAACAATTATGATGAAAATGTCCTTAGTAAATCCAAATCATTATTACAGAAATAGCTAATGTTCACGAAAAATATTTTAAGAAGTTAAAAATTGTCTGCATGACATTCTACTGTGCAAAATGCCCTTGCTGTACACAATGACGTAGCAGTTCTCAAAATGCAAATTTTTGCAAGCTAAGACTAACACTTTTAAGCTCTCATGTTTGTACATTTATTAATGAATTTGATCTCTTTATGCTTTATCTATTGATGAACAAGCAAAACAAACATTGTATTCTATTATCAAAATTTTATTTCATTACTATATTTTCTTTTTCATCCAGGTACGACTTCTTACCAATTGCAAAATGTAAGTCTTGTTAGATCTCATAAAAATTGGGTTAGGCTTCATCTCACAAATTTGTGCTTTATAGGTTAACGCACAAAAGCTAGAATGTCACAGAAAATTCTCGATTAGACATAGATGTTGCTTATAGATCGATCTGATCGATCGTAAAATTTGGTGTATTAGTTTAATTGTTTTTCATCTTGCTTGATTAAAAAACTAAAAAATAATATATATATATATATATATATATAATTAAGGTTCTCAACAATCATAAGTTTGCTACTATGTAGAATTTTTGAAGAATAATTGCAATAATCAAAATTGCTTCCTTAAATAATCTGGAAATGGTAGTAATATATTTATTCTGTTAAAAAAATTGATTTGACAATTAGTATTCTAGATATTGAACCTTATTTTCATTATCAAGTCTTTGCTTCTAAATTTTTTCCAACCCATTTAATTGATGTTTCCTTCAATTTTGATAGTCTATATGATACTTTCGTTATGATTAGACAAATCAATACTATTTAAGATCATCTCTTCCATTTCTCCATGTGTTTCCTAAGAAACAATGTGAAATTTCATTCCTAATGTCTTATTCTTTGCTTTAATGTAGCTTAACCATAATGGTTTATTTTAAATTATCTTCTAATAATTTATCGATAAGAATGTAGACAATACTATGTCAAGCTTTTTTTGGCACCAATTCATTTTCTTTTTTTGGATGGCTAACTTTTTCATATTAAACCAATGGAGCGTATGTAAGCTCTAGGAAAAACTGCAAAGGAAACCATTAATGAATTTCTCTTTTGTATTTAATGTGTCAAGTAGGTGATTAACTATAATTTGAGAGAAAATAGGTATTTAAGGAAGACCAATCTTCATAAGTGTAAGTTTATTACTAATAGTAAATAACTTGTTCTTTCAAGTTAGCACTTTTTTATTACTTTCATCTAGTAAGAATTAAAAATATGCAACTTTCTATGTACTTATGGAAACAGAATAACATAAGAAATTTATGAGGTGTTTGATTTAAAGAATTTATGTCATTGCATTGCTTAAGGCTATTGTAAAGTTTATGTTTTTTCATATTGTTGCCTTTTCAAATAATGGTGTAATGTGTTTATCGTGGAGATTTTCAAGGCGTGAAGGCAATAATGGCCTCAATATGTGATGGTCATGTTAAAAAATAGCCCAACATAATATTACATGTTAGGGCTATCACTTCTCAAGTGCAGCTTGAGGCATAAGGGGGAGCAACTTTTTGAAGCTTTCATGCATTTAAATCCACAGATATTTGTTGAAAAATAAAAGTAATTATGGCAATATAACAAATGATTTAGCTGATGTTTAAGTTTTACTTGATTCCTTGTGGTGCCGAGCTAAGAGGAATGTTTCCCTTGTAGAGTTGGTCCTAAATTGAAAGTTCACTAAATGCTAAAAGGGTAAGCCTCAAATTATGGAGATACCAAAATTGAGAGGTGCCATTGATGAAGTTACTGAAATTATGTATGGAGTGCTATGCACTTAACATACCCAGTTCCTAGAATATGAATTCGTTTACTCATCTTAATAAAAAATTGACAATAGTTACTAACTATTCATATTGATTTTTAAATCTAATGTGTTACTCTTCTATGAATGCACAATGTAATGATACTCAATGTTAATATTTCATGAATGGACTTAAGAAAGAAACTATTGCTTCTCAATTTACTAAAGATTAAGACTTCATGGAGCTTATTAAGTTAGTTGAGAAAGTGGAATTGCACGTAGATTATTTGGAGTGGTTGAAAAATATGGAAAAATCCTACATCATCATTGAATATGAAGACTAGAAGGGTTCATTACAAAGGATGGTAAAACACGTCCATTATTTGATAGCTAATTAGAGAGCAATAGATATAAAGCACAAAGGATTAGCTTTTGGGTGCAGTGGATGTGTTAGTGGGCATGGTGCTTCTTTAAGTTGAAGATTTGTTTTGATGGTTTGAATCCTAATGACAAGATATCCACTTATCTTGATGGGTAGAAGATGATTTAGATCATCAGATCAGTAGGAGATATTTATGAAGGGTAATTTCAAATCTATTAACATACACAATAATAACCAATAAAGCCTTAGATATTATCATCAGTATGATTTTATTATGGAGGTTTTTTAACAATCCATTTCATACTACTGCTTCACATTCTTTTATTTTTGAGATTTCATTAGATTGGATTGTATATGACATGCTTGTTGTAACCACTTATGATGGTGAAACTACTTTTTAATGGTGCATTATAGTTTCTTGTAGATTTTAAGAAGGTATTATTGATCAGTGTGTGAGTTTTGAGGCAATGCTTATTATAAGGATGAATTGCACAACCTTGTTGTGGTTGGTGATTTTTGTTCTAAAAGTAAGGTCCAAATTTTAGAGGAAGATATACCATAGATTACATTCAAACTAAGGAACAAGCATTTTTAGTACACTATGTTGCCCTTTGGATAGCCTAATTCACTTATTGTATTTATAGATCTCATGATCAACATGTTGCAATCATTCATAGATAGTTTTATCTATTTTTACTATTGATTCATATTGTGTTCTAGGAGCAAAATAATTAACAAAAAAATTCTAAAGTACTCCAGTTTCTTAGATCAAGAAGTGTTCCATAGTCATATTGTTAATGCTAAAGACTCCAACGGATCCCATCAAAATTTCAACTATCATTGAGTGGGAATGATTGACTCTACTTTACATACCCATAGTTCTTATGTTTTGTGGATAATTACCATATTTGCTTTTGTTAAATTTCTATAGGAGAGTAACAACTATTGTTAAGTAATGTGGTAAGGTGTGGCATTCTCTTCGACAAATCACTATGGACAAAGTTTTTGTGAACAAATGCATTTCTTGAACCTCAATTCTGTGGGTTGTGCAACAAAGGATCCAATACTAAATCACTCTCTTTTGTAGGAGTAGTTCTTATTGAATGTTATTGAGTGGAAGCTTATGCATCTAGACACTTGAATGGACATAAGCATAACTGCTTATTGCTTGACTGGATTTTTTAGAAGTGGTGTTTTCTATCATGTTATGGCCATATTACTTGTATAAGGTGTAGGATTAGCTTTTAACTATTCACAAAATATTCAAATATTTCTTCTCTAAAGTAAGTTTAACTTTAGGCAGAGATGATAGTTTGATCTCACTAAGGTATATCATTTTGACACTAAGTATTGAAAGTGAATGAAAAATTATGAGTTAATGCTTTGATTATGAGCACAACTACGATGACTTAAATTATGAAGAAATCATTAAGGGAGTCCATGATGAATATTAGTACTATTCAAACTTAGTTGCTTGTGCAAACTTTGGTTGCTCAGCCTAGTACACTTAGCATTCATGTCAATTAAATGGTTGAGCTTAGGATACTTTACTATGGACACCCTATGCTTTAGATTGAGATTTCCATATTGCAACATAGTGAATCTAACGATTTTGCCATAAAGGATCGTATGTTAACCTATCTTGTTAACTGGTGCATTGCACAGTAGTAGAAGTTCAAAGAGTGGTTTTTTGGGTAGGATCAGGATTGCAAATTTTTTATTCATCCAAAATAGACTGACATTATTAAGAACCTCAAAACTTTATCTTTATTGAGTGGTCTAAAGAGGGATGTAACTCAATATGTTTGGAACTACTAAAAACTAAAGATAGTGATAGTAAAACATCATAATTCTTACAATTTTGTGCTAACTCTTGCAATATTAGGTTGGAAGTTAGATGGGAACATTTTAGAAGTCATCTTAGACTGACAACATATATTGAAGATAATGGATAATTGTCTAAATTGACTAAGCCTCTTACTATTACAAGTACTAATTTAAATGACAATATCACTGAGTATTATGTGTAGTAGATTATCTAACAACATGGATTACCAAAACTAATTAGATTTTGTAAAGATGAGGCAATAACTTCTTAATTCTATAAATCATTTGGATTGCCATTTTTGAAGCATTGACTAGTTTAGTGTTGGTTAATATCCTCAAGCATATGGACAACCATAGAAATTATTCCAAACTTGTATATTCTTCTTGAGAACAAAGATAAACAATAGCTACAAATAGATGCAACTTATTAGGTGTACTTAGTGTGTATTTTTCAGGTTAATAAAAGAAAGCTGAAGTGTAAGAGCTTGCCTATAGTTAAATTGCTACGGAAAAATGAGGAAAAATAAGAAGCTAACTAAGAGGAAGAGAGCAAAATCTAGTATAGATGGTCAAAGCTATTTTCTTGATTTTAGCGATACATTCTAGTAGTTCTAGGAATAAAGTTAAACAACTCAGGTTAGCAAGCCCAAATTGAACATTTAGAAAATTGAGTGTATGTTTTTTATTAAACTTCTTCATTTAATAATGCACTTCTAAAACTAATTGAATAAACTAAATTTGTTATTTGATATATAAAGGATAATGGTAAAATATACTTAAGCTTGTTTGGACCATACATTCTGTTATTCTTTTTAAAACTTGAGCTATAGTCCCAAATTGCTTTTATTGAAAACAATTAGAAAGTTAGGGAAAATTTTTTGAAGGACAAAAAATTTAAATTCCAATTCATGAATAACAATAGGAGTTGTATGAGTCATAACCCCAGTTGTGACTTATTGTTGCACTTAAAATTATGATGTTTTTGCAACATATTTTATTAAGGATATAAGAGTTGGTTTTTCTATTAGATTTGAAAAAATTACTATGTGAAAGCTTGTAGAAACCTTAGCCATGAGCGACAGCAAGGGGAACCCCAATTATGTTGAAACAAAGAAAGAGATCCAAGCATAAACTAATGTAAAATAGAAGAAATCCATAAGCTTGAAGAGAAGGATACATTCCTATTTGAGTTGACAGTCATACAACTCAAGAGGTAAGATCATCCAAAAAAATATGTAGACAAAAACTAGAACATATCAGGGCAAAATTGTTTATTCCATTATAGCATGCATGATAAAAGGTTTTGGCCTTAATAAAGAGAATTACAATTATTATTTCCCTTAACAAAGAACTAGTTTAAGTAAATGATTGAGATGACTCCATGATGCTATGAACAACTTCCTAACATGATCATGTTATATCATGATGAAATGAAGTATGATGTAGGAAAATGCTAATTCTATTAATATAAAGAAAGCACAAGTGTTACCCTATCTTCATTGAACAAAAAATCCCAATTTTCTAGATCTTTTGGCAAACACTAATTCATGACTTCATGTAGCCAAAATTGTTTATTGCGCCATTCAATAGTTATGGCTTGATTTCTTTGCTAAACTAAGGGTATAAGAGGACTTATTGAGACCTTATGAGATTTTAAAAGGCTTTATCATAGCTATTAGAGTTTATTTTCTAGGTTAGAAACGTGTGACTCTCAGATTTAAGACTTACAAAAAATAGTAGTATTTATGAACAACTTGGTTAAGCCAAGTAAAAAAATGTTGAGTTCGACCACAATAAATTGTTACGAGTTAAGATTAGAAAAGGGTTGGTAAAATGGAATATTGTTTTTATGATGCAAGATTGTTAAATAGAGAGGTTTAGATTTTCCTAAAAATTCAAACGAAGTTGAAGTATGCAAGCTTGATTACATTCACACTGGCACTAAAACAAATTTAGGGCTTTTGATGATTTCTTAGATTAACACTTCGAAAAAAATGAGGCCATAGGTGTTTATAAAAAAAGAGACTAACATTTGAGTTCCTCTTGGATAATGGATGTTTTAGGTAAGGATGGTTTTGGATCTTTTTTATAATGATCTTTAGGATTCGATTTAGTCATGTGAAGCGCATAAAAAAAGAAGATTTTTAGGAACATTAGTGCTTGGCCTCATTTTGGATGGGCTCTTGCTTTTAACCTCAAATGATAATTATGTTGAGAGATAGCTTAGTTATAACCTTATGAGAGGTGTTATGAATTTGCATAGAAACAATTTAGTTCTCACAAATTTAACCAAGACAAACCTTGGAAATAGTAGTATGTTCTTATTGATCTATAATGTTAAAAGTCATATGTTATACACCTTAATGGTATTCTAATGATATGACTAGCAGAGAAGAGACCATTCGGAATGATATAATGGCTCATATTATCTTAATAGGGACAAAATGTCACTAATAGAACTTATGTAACCTATATTTTGAAAGCAGTGGCTATGCCCTAAATTAGTTCATATGGCTTAAAGCAAACTTTATGGTGTTGGCAAAAGATCGAGTGCAAGATTAAATAAAAGAATGGACGTTAGTGACGATTTAAATATAAGAAAGGCTAAAAAGCAAGTTATATGTGTAAAATCAAGGAGATTTAGAAAACCTGAATACCTATGTATGGTTTTGACAAAACATTAAGATCACCTAAGATTAAAAAATGGATTAAGAAGTAACTTAAGGTGACCTCAAATATTTCGTTAAGGAGCTTTTGAAGTAGTTCCCAATATATTATAATAAGTTGTCATATATAATAATAATTCTCTAGCACTTATATAAAGAATACAATAAGTGAAACTTTATAAAGCATTTTATTGACTCCCAAGATTAGAGCATAATGTCGTGGTAAAGTAGACCACACATTTGTACTTAGATAAGGAACAAGTTCAGATATTTTTATGGGCATAGTTTTCAAAATGGAGGAACCAATATGCACGAGTAGATTCATTAGATATATTGTCTCATATTTCATGATCATATACTCCTCAGTTTTGCTAGAGTTTCAATTTCCTTTTAGAATTCAAACTAAGTGGTGTTCCATTTCACTTGATTACACGCCCTAGTTTATGGAGTGTTACTCATTAACTACATACTCCCAGAAGTGCTAACTACCACATGCCTATTGAGTAGATCTTAGGGATAATGGATATGTTAGATTATATTGTCAAGGGGTGTACATGTTCTTTGACAACCCTTTAGGATCATTAAGGTACTAACTATTGTGATTAACCTCTTTAATTACTTTATACTAGATTTCGAATATGACTAAGTGTTAAACATTCCTTTAACCATCAAGGGACACCAAATTGATAATGGGACAGTCACCCTCATCTTTAGCTAAATCATTAGATAAGAAGGTTACAACAATTTGTGAGGCTAGAATTTATGCAAAATAAGTTAAGGCTCTTAGTGTTTGTTGAAAAGGTTAGCGATCAATGTAGTTCTACTGTGACAGTATCACAGCTTTTTTATCTATCCTTTTGGAAAGAATAAAACTCTAATATGATAATCTAACAAAGTTTGTGTGTCTTAGCAGTGTTGATGAATGGGCATTTTATTTCATGAGGTCTTAATTATAGTGATGATGTTTCCTTTATTGTAAAAGTTGTACATAGGTTTCTATAAAACTTTTAATAGGTTCAATTGTTAGCTATGCACATCTTTTATATTTTTCATTTAAGTGGTTCATCTTTTTGTAGTGAATGGTTTGGGCATCATGATGATGTGTTGACACTATTTATTGTTTATGGATTTTAATAGTTGTGTTAATAGATTTTTATAAGCAATGTGATGCCATCTTTTGATTAGTTAGCCGACTAGTCCATAAACAATTGGATTCATTCAAGCTTAGAAAACATGAGCATGGTTATCATATTCAAGTATAGTGACTGGTATGTTGAAAAGAAAGTAATTAAGGGGAGGATTGCTCACCACATACATCAATTGGAGCATGGCTTTCGTTACATTAGAGAATTTGTAAAAAAAAATGATGCTAAAAAGGTCATGGTGTGATACTAGTGAAATTATTATTAAACCTTTCCTTTATGTATAAGTGGTACTTAAATTATAGTAATCAATCTTATGTACATGTTAAATAATTAGACCTTCATTTCTATACATCAAGGTTAGCAGTACAATGTTCAAACTATTCAATATCAACGAATTAGATTAAAAATGTATGCTCTTAAACATTATGTTCTATTCATTCTCATGGCTTTTATATCATACAAAAGAAAGTAGTATGTCATACTTGTATGATTTAGTGTTCTTTAGAAATGTGAAAAGATTTAGGTTAAAAATGTGATAATGTTGTAATAAAAAAATGTTGTCATTTTTCTTGATATAAGAATAATTTTGTTAAGCTTAGAATTGTAAACTTAATAATATAATTGTGTTTAACATGTTAAATTTTAGAAATAATGTTGTAAAATAATCAAAAAATAAGATAAATGTGTTGAAGCTGTACATCTTACAATATTTTCATTAATATCATAATTGTATGGCAAATTTATGAATTTAAAATAGAATTGCTAGATAGATGGTTTGTCAAAAATACCACCTCTATGTGTTTATCAACTTCAAATGATATATTACTTTTACGTGTATAAGCTATCACTTAAATTTGTAATTGCTAGCTAAATCAATTTGGTAAAGTAAAGATAGTTGTTGGACTTATCCTAAACATTGAGGTTCATAAAATTGTAAATATGAAATTTTTATATCTTATAACAAGTGGATGAAAAACTTGTTATGCCTTATAAAGAGTGTCTTCAACACAACATAAAAGATTTCCTGAAACATTGTAATTCTTTATAAAACATTATTATACCATTGTTTTGTTAGATTTAAAAATGCAGAGGATGCTTTTGTAGTAACATATTTCAAATGTATGTGTAAGCTAAAAAATTTAATTAGAAAAGTGAGACACAACTTAAAAAGTTAAAACTTTTAATATTTATAAGAATTTCTAGGTAGGGAAAAAACAAAAATGTTTTGTGCTATACATGTTTATGTGATATTTTTTGTTAGAAATGGTTATTAGTTGCACATTAAATACTCAATGACTTTTTATTAATAAATAAAAAACATAGTGCTATAGACCAATAAATAGCCCATTTCCCATTTGTAAAAGTATTTTGAAATATTTTAAAGGCTTAACCTTAAAAAATACTTTATTATGATTTATGTTTGATGCAAAACTAAACAATTACTAAAATCCAAAATACATTAATAAAATAAAAAATCTTTATAAATTTGTGATTTCTTAATTTTTTAAATGATATACTATTACAAAAAAATGTTCGAAAAAAACTATAAAAATAAAAGATACCATCAAGAAAATTAAGCTTTCGGAAAAATGAAGCATACTCTTCTTAACTAATTTATAAATTACAATACTCGTAATGCCTCAATATTTTATAAAATAAGGATCTATGTCACACATCAAAAAAATATTAACCACGCAAACCATTTAAAAAAAATAAAAAGTATAATATAACAAATCTCAAAAAATAATCCTACTCATTAATTCCAAATATTCTACAAAAAATTAATTATAATTAAACAGTAGAACATAAGAGCTTTAAACGTTATAAATGAAATACCATGGTCAAAAAACTTAGATGCAAAGTAAATATTGTCATAAACCGCACTTAAATAAAGTAGAAAAAATATATTGTTTATTAATTAATATAATTAACTTCTTCATGAAAAATTTGATTCCCTATAAAATAAATATGATTAAAGAATTTAATAACAGAACATTTATTCAACGAAAAGGAAATAAAACTATTAAAAAATGTAAGATTCAAAAAACTTTTTGAAGTTATCATTACAAGACATGTCAATAGATAATATTTTCACCAATACAAAACAAAAATAAGCATTAATGCAAACATAAAAAAGTTAAAAAGTTAAAAAGCATTTATTTTTTGTAGTAAATAAATTTTAAAAATTTTATTAGTATGCTGTCTATTTTAACATGAATTAATAATAATAATGTAAATTTACTAAATGAAAAAATTTGTGAGAAAGGCTTAATAAAAATGTTGGTGACGGTTGTAGGCTAACAAAGCATACAACTAAAGAATAGTCTCCTTGATCTTGATGTATTATGATGGTGTACTAATTGTGATAACACATTAGTATGCATCTTTGCAAAGTGTTACCTTCAGTCAAAATGATATTGCTGCCCATAGTTGCATTCGCCATGCTTGTTTGTTCTATTTGACATAACGAACAAATGTCGGCAATGCGCTCTAATAGCAAACAAGGATGACACTACCAATACCTTAGAATAAATGACAAAATCTCTATAAATTAGTTACTTGAGCAACATCTCTAATAGCAAGTTTGTTTAATAAGTGATCAATTCCAAATTTGAGATTGCACTAAAATGTTAAGCTATTCAACAATTCCCAAGTAAATTAGAAATGAATCCTATGTGAACATTGAACAACAAAATAGTACCTACAACTAACTTACATCATCCAAGTCTTACTTGATAAAAATGGTACATCTTATTTTGTATGATGACTGAATGTATAGAATTTGTGCTTCAACCACCTTGACGAAACCTTTGTAATGTTTAGAAAGGCATAACATATTCCAAGCTCAAGAGGTATATGTTTTTGCTACATTTCCCTAAAATTGGAAACTTTGTTACCCTCTTCATAATTGTAACTCCAACAAATATGGGATAAATTTTATATGTATTTTGATGTAATTATCTTAATTGGGACAAGTGTAATTTTATTTTAACTTGACATTGGATTACTTTGATCATTATCTTGTAGCCCAACAAATTACTTAATAAATTGTTTTTTTTTAATTTTATCACATAACACCTTGTAGAAAATATCCAAATACTGAAGAAGACTTCAACTATTTTAACCATATGATTTCACATATTCCTCCAAAACTAAAAATCAAACGTTACAGTTTGAGTAGCCAAGATTGTTAAGTTTGTGGTTTTGACGTTGGGGTGGGTTTCATTGAATTACATCCTGTTGTTTATTTCTTATTAAAGTAAATTGTTGTCCTAATTCAAACAAAAATATAAAGTTGCCTTTTATGCCAATTACATGAGCTAAAAGCATCAAGAAGTGGGGTAATTTAGATTGTTGAACCAACAAACAACATTTGGAGGAAATTAATTTTTTTTTGATATTATAGAAAACTTTTAGCTTTCCAAATTTTCTTTTTTTTTTTTGAGAAATTGAAGAATATGTAAAATTTTCTCTATAGTCAAGTGATAATCCACTTGCTTCCACAAATTTTTTAATTAAATCAAAAGAGGTAAATCCTTATGCTTTTTTAATTTTTAGTGAATTAGAAAAGCTTGGAAATACTTTTTAACCTTATCATTGAATTCAATTGGAAGACTAAGAGAATCATTTTTCAAGCAAAGTAGATAATTGTTGTCACAAGAACTTCAAACTCCTAAAAATATTAGGAAATAAAAATTTTTTTAGGACACCTGAAATTAGAATTCAAACCATTTGTTGACATTTAGAGTTCTAAGAGAAAAAGTTTTCATTCATTATGAAATCTTACTTGTAATTTTATTGAATTTTGATTTGAAGTTGAATGTGCATTTTTCTTTCAAAGTCTAGTGATAAGTATTTATTATTCTACTATAATGTATATGTTTTGAGGCATACTCATTAATGCAATGGGTCCACTTGCACACATCAATTGATCTTTTTTCTTGTAAAAATTATAGTATTTAAATGTCATATAACTTGGACTGATGAAGCTCGAGCTCTTCAATGACCACAATATTTAGTTTAAATATTTAGCCATTGCATACTCTATGCTTTTATGTCCATTATACGATACTTAAAATATTACTTGGAAATTTAGTTCTCATTAAAAAATTATATGTGGATTGATGCCATTCCATGCTTGATAAAAAATAGTCTACCCCTAAAATAGAATAGCTCGTTCTTCCAACATGACATCTTTCAATTTGGTTTTTTAATTATTTGTTGGAAGAAGCCATTTTCTTTATACCAACATAAAGAGGACAATCTAGATATTTAATCGAAAGATTAACTATCTAAAAGCAATTTATATTAAATGTAATTGATCATGATATTTAAGAGGATTGATGTCCATTGGTCTTTTTCTTCTTACAAAATGAATTGTCCCAAAATATCTTTATGATAATTTATATTAAATTGTGTTCTTTTTGCTCTTCCATAACATTAAAAGTTTTGTTATTTTTTTTACAATCTGTGAGCTATTTAATTTTTTCCATTTGATACCAATATATCCCCTCTTTGGTAGCTCCATCCAATAAGTAATCATTACCTTTAAGAAGGTTACCTATTGCACTCACTTTGGTAAGATTTATGTTTTTCATGTTTTACATTTACAAATTCTTCATCAAGTTTGATAACCTCAAAAATATTATCAAAATGTCTATTTGTTCCACAACTTTAAAAGTCCTTTACACCTCTTTAGCTTGATTGACAAATCATTAGAAATTATGCAATCCCAACTCCTTGGAATAGTTATCATGGATTTATCATGTCCAAGCTACATATTTTAAAAAAAAAATTGTTTCAAGTATGAGCCTAACATCATTATCAGGTCTACCTCATATGGAGTGCAATATGATCCAATTTAGTAAAGGTGTTCTATAGTGGATGCTAAAGCTGAATATTACCAAGCTGTATTCCTTAAAGCTCTATCCACCTTCCTAGACCCATCACCTATTCCATTTCCTACCTCATGTGAATGAAGAGCAAATGAATATTAGACCCTTTAGCCCACTTTGATTTACTCAATACAAGAAGTCGTACACTTCCTCCAACCATTGGAAAGAGTTCCCTTTGTATTCATCCATTCATGCAAATATGTTGAAATCTTCTCCTATAAGTGAAGAGTTGCAAATATTCACTACCACATTGTAGAGGTTTTCCATGGAATTTTCCTTTTCTACCAAGAAATTTTGGCTTAAATAGAGAAGTAATTACCATATAAATTTCATGTTGAACATTTGATGAGTAAATGAATGAATTTCTCATCATTAATCATTACTTGGAAATCAAATTCATCCATGTAAAACACCCCAATTTTATTATATGTCTTACAAGAATAACGTTAAAAATTGTAACCTCCTCGTCAACTCAAACAATTTTTCCCTTATAACATAGGTACAATGCACAATTAAACTTAACTTTTTTACATTAAGATGAGGATTAACTTAGCAAACTAAGCTTTCGTTTATTAATTTTTTTGAAATTCTTAACAAGAATGTTATTCATTCTTGGTTAATTAGATCACAATTTGAATGTAATGAGTACTTTTATGGAATGCATTAGACATCCTATACATGCCTTGAATGTTTTATAGATTTCACTTAATAAGCTTTCTTAGAATGGAAAGAACTCTTTTTAAGTGAATCAGTATAGGAACTTTGGACCTCTCATGGCGATCCTTACAAAATCATTACAATGAATGTGCAACACCCAAACAGCTACTTGAGAAAGATTGAAGAATGAAGAGAACCATTGAAGTATAGGAATGAGGGTTGCACGAGAAGGATGGTAGGACTTCTAGAATATCTAAAGAATATTGTCGAAAGGGTATAATAGTTAAAAATAGGCTATAAGAGAGAGATTCCTAAGAAATATAATGTTACACCCCATTTTTTCCTAGGCTGATTTTTGGCATACATTTTTTTTTTTTTTTTTTTACATATAGACAGCTCAGATCGTCCCATACCAACCTGAGTAGCCTACGAAAAACATAGGATATAACACATCATTACACACCTACTTTCCTTAACAATGTGGATCCCATCTCCCGGGTACACAGTCAAATCAGGTTCATGACTCCTGAATTAACAGATGGACTCGCGCAATGTTACTCCTACTAGACCCAATACTCCTAACCCATACCGATAGGAGAACCGGTCTAATAGAAGTCTGAACCCCCAATGTTAAGTTCCATAGTCATGTAATGACCTCACCATCAAAAATAAAATACATAACATCCTCTGATAAAATATAGCACTCCACACACTATACCATCAAGATAATAAAGTAAAACAGTGAATGGAAACTACATCACAAAAATAAGATCCAAGTCCAACAAATACAATATCATCCAACTAGATACATAAGTCAGAATTACCCTCACATAATACAAGACATAAAAATAACAGTCTCACTGAATACATCCAACAGCAACAATCAACTAATCGGAATATCTCAAAAATCACAGATCAGATCTGCTCCACTAGCCTACTGATCACGATCCCACCTAAAGCTGGGTGGCGTCAAGTCTGCCGAGCCACTGGAAAAATATAGATAAAAAAGGAATGAGCTACGCCCAGTAGGAAAGACAGCTAGTAAAAACTCACATGCAAAAGAAGGATAATAGCAAGAGTATAGGAATACAGCATAACAATGTAGGGTGGAAAGGCACTCTCAGTTCCAGACTCTGACCATCCACAGTCACCCCCAGTCACAACAGAGTAGCTCTCCTCTGTGCTCCCAGGTAGCATGCCAGCGGGACACGCCCATCTCTGCGCACGCATGGCGCCTAGCACCCGACACCGCAGCGTCTCTCGTCAATCAATCTTCTGGAGACTATAGACAAACCCATCACATAGATCTCTAGCCAACGTGAGACACCCTGGCTAGCCACGGCGAGTCACCCCTGCCGCTGCCACTCTCAGGCGCGCAGGCCTACACTCGTGGACCAGAAGAGGTCGACTCAGCCACCGTCCCAAGGAGTCCTCTACCAACAACTTCCATAGAAGCTCACGCCCCTACAGTCATTGTCAATCTCTAACTGCAAGATTCGGCAACATGTGTCCAGGTACGACAAGGCGCATACCAATCCACATGTATACTGTGGAAGCTAAGTCTGAACCGCACAGTTACCTACCACAACTACCCTAAAACATCATATAGGGTCTATAGTAGTCCGATCCAGTATGCCAATCCATAAAATATGCCAACACTGAGTAAACTGACTCAATCCATGCCATTGCCATCCAAGCAATACAACTATACCAGTTACTGACTGTTCTGGTAGCATCCATGTACCATACCTCTGTATGACTGCTTTCAACTGTACTGTCGTCACTGATAAAATTTTTCCCTACTTCAGGAAATTTTTAAATTCCGTAATCAATTTCCGTCTTTATCCATTTTTCGAAATTCGGAATAGTTTCCGAATTTAAATTCCACATATATCCTTTTTCCAAAAATTCGGATTAATTTCCGAATTAAATTTTTCGCTTATCCTTTTTATTTCCGAAAATTCGGATTAATAATAAATTTCCGAATTTTCCTTCCGCTTCTCTCTCCTCCGCGCCGCGCCGTTCGTCCGCGCCGACTCCCGCTGAACCGGTTTTCGCTACCGGTTCGGCTTTCGCGCCGTTCGTCCGCGCCGAATCCCGCTGAACCGGTTTTCGCTGCCGGTTCGGCTTTCGCGCCGTTCGTCCGCGCCGAATCCCTCTGAACCGGTTTTTGCTGCCGGTTCGGAACTCTCGCGTTGAACCGCGACACCGCCGAACCAATTTCTTATTAATCCGTTAATTGGATTATTTTAATTACTAATAAAATAGCGTAAATACCATTAATTACTTAATTAAATTTGTAATTATCTAAACCCTTCTCCTTCCTCAGTCCGATGCCCGCGAAACCCTAGCCAACGCAATCGCCGACCAAATCAAATTCTTCCGCCGATTTCCGGCGACCGCGAACAAGGAGAAACAAAATTCTATGTTCGTACTATCCTAATGTTTCAATAATGTCACTAATTTCTAAGGATTCAATTAAAATTTTCCACCAAAGGATTTTCATCCGATCCCCAATTTGACAATTTACGAAATTAAACAATTCCAGCATACGATACTACCTTAACATGAATAAAGCACATAATCAATTCAACACATGCTTGGTAAAATTCCCGAATTCGGCGGGTATAATTTTCCGAAACCCTAAAACCTAACATGCTAAAATTATAATACTGCAATGCATTTCCGACTTCAAATTTTCAATCACATGCTCAGATAGGCATTAACAAAATATTCCATGCTTTAATTTTGCTAAATAACTAATTTAATTTCTGAATTTCCTACCTTTCTTCTCCGGCGACGGTGGCGACGGTGAAGCTCGCACGCGACCAACCGCTGCTCCTCGCCGCACGAAACCGGTACCAATCGATTCTCCTCGATCACGCGAACCTCCAGGTATAAAAAACCCCTTGAAAGGCTGCCGGAAAATATCGCCGTCCGCCGCGAATGCCTCGTCTCCGGCCGCCGTTCGAAACCCTAAGGGCCGAAACGGTTCGGGTTAAATACCCCGCTTAAACCGGTAATAACCCGTTAAGAACCCATTAAGCGCCGGTTGACCTTCTAAAACGCCGCTTAACACCCGATCAGCCGGTTAATCTCCACCGCTGATCTCGTCCGTCCGATCCGCTTATCCGCGGCTTATCCGAACGCACGCGCAAACGCACCTCGGCGAACCGCCCCCGCCTTCGCTGAACCGCTCCGGTCCGGTTCACGCGCGGTAAAAACCAATTTCCGGTTTAATTTAAATGGATTTTCGAATTTCTAAAAATCCAATAAATCAGGGAAAATTACTTAAAAATTCCTCGGTGCTCCGAAAAATCCCCAGAAAATTTCCGAAATTCTAATAGCCTCCAATTGAGCTCCTGGCTCATCCTACTGTCGATCTGAAATCATCCAAGCCAAAAATTAATTTATTAAAGATTCACATAAAAATTTTTACTGGGTATAACATATAAGTAGTCCATAAGCTTTCAAAAGATGAAGAACGATTTAGGGGAAACCTTGGTTTCGATCTTATGAGAAATCCATTGTTATAAATACTAAGAAATTTTTGCATAATTAACCAAATATTAAGGCCACCTTTCGAAGAACAAAACAAAATTAGTTTAATGCAACAATTAAATAATGAAGGCTAAGATATTAGAAGTATCTTGATACATCTATTTGATTCAAATAGATTCTTTAGTATTAGATTTCCTTAAAATCTATGCAGCTTTTCCTTGGGCATGTTTTTGAAATTTCGTTAGAGTTGATCTCAAAATCTTACATATTTCTCCTTCGCTTATTTATCCTTACATTTGATTGTGAATTGCATCATTATGAACTATTTTATTTTGAAAATCCTTTCTTCTCATGAAATTCAAACACAAAGTGATATAATTCCCACTTTTAATTGTACTAATTAATAATGCCAATGTTATATTTGCATTATTTAATATTATGTTTTTTTATGATAGACTTGATATTATCTAAGCATGCTATCATATTGCATCACTTGATTGCAGCAATTTGAATCTCCATAATGTTTTATGATTCTTCTTCTAGTTTAAAAATATTTAACTAAATACACCTCAATTGAAAGCTGACCAACACTCAACCTCATCAAGTTCAACATTATTACTTTGACCTTTTACCAAGTTACTATGGAAGAGGCAATTTAATAGATTGAAACATCGTTTATGAGGTGAAGAAGTAGCTACTCAAAAGAAGTTCTTACAAGAGTTAGAGAGTGTTCCATGTCAAAATGAAAGTCCATATTCCACTTGAAGGCTCCCACTTAAAAATCAATAGTTTTCCACACCTAAAGTAAAAAAGTAATGTCATTTGCACAACTCCAAAGATAATCTGATGAGAATGTGTCAACTATCATGATATCCAATTATGAAAACGTTGCCAAAAGAATCTTACTAAAACGCACATAGAATGTTTCAATCATAGAATTCAACAAGAAATTTTCTCAATTAAAGTTTGTTGAATAGGGCTAAAATTTAAACATTTCATCCTCAATAAAGATGACCTCAATCTTGCCTTTAAAACTTGTTATAATTTTGATACTAACTAGAGATGAATCCTTTGCCTTCCCCAAAGTATGTTCAATAGTGATAACAGTCACTACACTATTGGTTGTGCATCTTAATGTAAAAGACAACTTATTTTTCTCATTGGAAAATTTGAACTATTTGTCATGCACGTAACCACATCACCACTCAACGTCTTATTTATATTCATGTGTATGAAAATTAAAATATCAGTATCTAAGATAGAAAAAAATATTTAGGGGTATAGAAACATAGTGTCATAAAAAGTTAAGTCATTTTTAATATTTAACCCTATATATATTAAGTTAACGAAAAGCTAATCTACTAAGAAAGGACTGTAAAATATTAGCAACATTAACGAATAAGAATGTACATAATAAACATGGGGAGTTCATTATCAAAAAATTCTTTCTCAAAATGGTAGTCTTGCGTTTTTTTAAAATATAGTGTTACAAAAAAGGGGTGAATTATGAAAATTATAAACTTACACAATCCCAAGTACACTATAATGGAAAGTTTTCCTTTCTATTAATGGCTTTTAAAAAATTTTCATTTAGAATAAATTTTTGACATTAAAAACAAATGTGTGGAGGTCCAATATTGAAACATTATGAAATGAATATCAAGTAGTTAAATCCACTTAGATTTACATTCCCTCCCAAAACAAAATTCTAGGCAAAAATACTAAAAATCTTTTGTAAAATTTAATAGATTAATATCCACCACAGAAAAAATTTGTGCATGCCAGCCAAGAGGACCTTATATTTATGAGGCAGAAGAGCCATACAAACCATAAAAAAATTTACAACACTTGTCATAAGTAACTTAAAAATATTTCTACATGACCCTTACAACTTTGTAAAAGACAAATAAAACTTATACAAAGCTTAATTGTAAATTCTTATAACCAAAATAAATTTAACAAATAGGCAAAAAAATTTATAATTAAAGAAACACGAGCGAATTAAATAGTTTAGCTTAATGGAATTAACTAATTAATAATGTGCAAACGAGCTCGATGTCGAATGAATTGATCACTACACAAGGAAGGATGATGATGAAAATATCCTTATAGGAAGTTTTTAATTCTTTTCTTAATGATTGATTATCTCCTAATAAAACTTTTATTCAATGATATAAAAATTTAATAATATCCTTTATTTTTCTATTTTGACCTATTTATATAAAAAGTAATTATTTATAATGGAACTAAACAAACCATCATATGAAAATAAAAAAAGTGCCAAATTTTTGTCAAATTAGTCACTAGTAATAGGTCATGAATAGTTGTACTTTTTCCTCATGGTAAGCAAGCATGTTGTTACTATATACACATTTTCTAATCTATTATATAATTTATAATAATGTGTTTCTCTTACTAAAAACAAAACATTACTATATAATGAGTATATGGTATATGTATGAGCAACATAACTCTCAAATTTTAGTTTTTCATCTATTGGGTTTTCCCTACATTGTGCCATAAAATGACAATTATTTTTCATGTACTAAGCCTTTCCAATCCATTATTCTCGTAATAAATAAAGCTTTAGACACATAGGATAGTTGAATTGTTCTTATATAATTGAAATTTGGTCACTTAATTCCTAAGTTCTACCTATAAAATGTTATCAAATAAGTATAGAAGGTCATACCTATATATTAACAAAAACAATAAAACATACATAATTTCCTTATCCAAACAATTATCATGTTACTTGGAAAAATAATTTTATACCTATAAAATATGGTCATCATGCATATGAAAATAACATATTCAATCCAGTTAAACTAAAACGACACTTGTCTAACACTCTTACCAACCTCAAGTCTAATTACTCATATTGTATGATGAGTTCATCTTACAAGTGTAATTTAATTGATTGTTGCATTTTTTATCTAACTAAACCATTTTCTAATTCCAAATTTATTGGCATTTACAAATTAATGCAATTTAAAAAATTTATCTAAAACATATTTATGTGTAAATAACCCTAGATAAGATGACTTCAGCTAAGAGCAATGTTGATGGAAATAACTGCTTTAAACATTTAAATATCCAACATAATGCTTTTGAAAGTTAGTGTCTTTGGTAAATTGTTATAGATTTCATGTGCTAGTACTAATAAAGATAACACAACAATGTCCTTCATCAAGTTTATTGAACCTAACATTTCACATAGGTGAAGTGAATATGATCTTTCCACATGAAAGACTTATTTGCCCTTGAGAAGCAAGATCTAAACACACCTTAGGAAATCCTTTAGTAAAATAACATAATTGTTTTTTCATACCAAAATAATGTTGTAAATATCAATGGATTATCAAAAGGCAGATAGTGCTGCAAAAATATAAAATGTAAATTTTGAACAAAATGTAATTATGAAATTATACAAATAGAAAATCAATGAGATTTAAAAACATATTTTCTTAAAAGAAGCAGATAAGATTATTATTGAAGCCATTCATAATATATGAGTTAAATAATTATATTACTTCATTAAAAAAAATTCAAGTTGTGTTTTTTTGCTGTATTTTCCTTTCCTAAATGGTTGGACAGCCCAACATTTGCAAAAGTGTGAGATTCATTTGGTCTGATAAAAGCCTTAACAGAGGTTGATCTCACAAAAGTAAGAGTGACGGTTTAACCCACAAAAGGTAATAGGTTGGAGTTGTACACACTCATTTAACTTCACAACTACTAGCCAAGATAAACCATGCTTTACTTTCTCTTTCCTTGCTCAAGCGGCATGCTATATTGAGTCTTCATTTTCGAAGTTTCATCACTTTTAAGACTTCAAAATTTTAGTTTCCTTAAATACTTTAGAAACTATAGTGTTCTAATTAATATTCTTCAAAATAAAATGGATATATTCAATAGAAATTTAGTATTTTAGATATGTGACCTTGTTTCATAATCAGACTTTTCTTTTGATTGCTTCTTAACATAATTAATTGTTGGAATTTCCATCCACTATGAGTGTCCAAATGTTGTTTTTTTAGATTAAAGAATTTTTTGTTATTTATGACAAGTTATTTTTCTTTTCTTTCAAAGTGTTTCCTACTATTAAAAAATGTTAAATTTGATTCATAATATTGAATTCTTTGCTTTCATGTAACTCGACCATAACACTTTATTTAAATTCAATTTCTCATTATGTTTTGTTCAGAACATAGTCATTAACAGTTAAAGCAATTTTAGCACCAATTCATTTTCTTTTATTACATTGCTAATGTTTTCCCAATTAGTTTATTAGAAATACAAAGGGAATTATTAATTATTTTGATAACCGTATTCAGTGTTTTATGATAGCAATTAACCATCGTTAGGGAAAATTGGTATTGAGAAAAAAACTTCATAAGAGCAAGTCTACCTCCTATATTAAACCACTTGCTCTTTCATCTTACCATTTTGTTATCACTCTTATCAAATATGAATTAAAGCTATGCAATTTTGTTTCAACTTATAGAAAGAGATTAACATAAGAGATTTATGGGGTGCTTATTGAGAGAGTGTAATGTACATATGATTCCTAACACCTAGATTATTATTTTTTTCACACAACTTAATCGAATTTTGAAATGTTTAATTGACTATGCCTCTAGATTTTTAAATTTAATATGTCATTCTTCTATGCTTTCACCTTATAATGACAGTAAATGTGAACTTGTCATGAAAAGACTTAGGCAAGCAAATATTGCTTCTCAATTTACTCAATATGAAGGCTTGGTGGACTCCACTAAGTTACAAGTAGGTAGAACACCATGTAGACACTCTGAAAGCAACTAGAAAAAAAAAGAAAATTTTAAACCAACATTGATTAAGAAGATTACAAGGTTCATTGCTACAGTTGACCATCCCCACTTATATGCATCAATGCTTACATAACAAAATTGAAAGTGCTAGATACAAAACTGGAAGGATTACATTTATGGTTGTGGTGCTATGATAGTGAGCATGGATGGAATCCATGGTGAAGATTTGCTTTGATGAGTTGAAGCCTAATCATAACATGTCCATTTTTCTAGAAGGGTAAATGACAATTTAAAGCTTTGGATGAGTAAGAGATGTTTATGGAAATCTATGCACATTCTCGATGGTAAGATATAAATACATTAGATGTTATCATCAGTATGATTTTAGTGTGGAGTTATTTTTAAAATCATTTTTAAACAAAGCATGACATTCCTTTTTCTTTCTTTCTTAGGATAAGACTACAAAAGATGAATGCTTATTGTAACCATCAATAATGGTAAAACTAATTTTTAATGATGAGCTTATAGTTGTTTTTATAGTTTATAGGGATATTATTAATCAGAGCTAGGGCTTTGAGGCTAAGATAATTATGAGCATCAATTAAACAGCCTAAAAGAGGGTGGTGAGATATAGTTCTAAAGTCATGCAATTACGAACCTTAACCTTTTTAGACATCCTAATTTAATGAAACTATGTTGTAGCTTTCTTAGATTATTTGGTAGGTACTTTGTTGGAGCCTTAAATTGAATTATTCACTATTCTATAACTATGTGCTACCTTTATTTCGTGGTAAGTCGACCAAATAGAGCATATAGAAAAATAAGAATAAATATTCAACTATGAGATTTTGCTAATGAAGGCATGATTAGGTATTGTTCTTCCCCAATTGAAGCCGTTGTCCTTTTGTCGAAAGGACCATGGTCAATAATAGTTTCTTGATGACTAAGCACTTAAGGAAGTATCAAGCAAGAATTGATCACCTTTACCAAGAATTGTTGATTTGATGTATCAACATTATTTTTTGAAGCCTTCATTAAAATAGATAGCCAATCACGATATCGTGAGATCTGAACTTTAGAAGAAGATACACCATATATTACAATAAAAATTAGGAACAAACATTTTTAATAGAAGATGGATAGTCTAATTCACTTATTGTACTTGTCAATCTTATGATTGACACCTTCAAATCATTCTTCGATAGTTTTATCTATGAATTTATTGATGAACCTTCTTGTATACGAGAAGAAAATATTTTGTGAATTATCACATCCTCAATGCTAAATACTCCAATGTATCTCATCAAGATTTGAATTATCATGGAGCGGTAATGACTTATCGTAGTTTTATTTAACTATAACCATAAGTACTTTACATTGTTACCATACTTGTTCTATGATGACTCTTTAGAAGTATAACACCTCTTTCTAAGCTACTAGGTTATGACATAGTTTTCTCTTGGATAAAATGATGATTACAAAGATTTTTTGACCAGTTGCATGGTTGGGTATAGCTATATTCTTTATTATATGGGAGATTCAACAAAGGTTCCAATGTTGTATCACTCACTTCTTTAGGAGTAGTTCTTATGTTGTGTTATTCAGTGGAAGCACATGCGTCTCGACAATTTGCATGAACATTACTCTAACTACTTAATGCTTGACTTAGAGTTTATAAAAGTTGTGTTTTCTCTTATGTTACGGCCACATTGCTTTTATATTGTGTACGATATGCTTTTAACTAATTACAAAAGCCAAAAATATTTCTTCTCTCAATGTGAGCTTTACTTGAGGTTGTGACAATACTTGGAGCTCACTGAGGACTATGAACATAACATCAAATATTACAAGCACAAGATAACTTAGGTGGTTAATATTTTGATTAGGAGCACAACAACGAAATCTTAGCCTATAGGGAGATTATAGAGAGTGGTTGTGATGAATATTAGCAATGTTGAAACTTAATTTATCGAACACTCTTTGGTAGCTCAACTAAGTGCACTTAGCATCCATGTGAATTAGATTGATGAGATAAGGACACTTTATTGATGGGACCATAAGCTTCAGGTTGGGATTTCTTGATTACAACATAGTGAGTTTAAGGATTTTTCTTTGAGGGGTCGTATGTTAACCAATCTTGGTAAGTTGTGTGTTACACAATAGTAGAAGTTCAAAGAGTTGTTATTAAAGGGAAGCTCACTACAATAAATTATCTACTCATCCATAAGACACCAACATGTTTAGGAACGTCAAAACATATTTTTATTGAGTGTTTTAAAGAAGGATAGAACTCAATTTGCATGGAACTAAATAATATGCAAGGTATTGAAACTAAAACATTATAAGTTCGAAAATATACTTTAGAATCTTGCAATATTAGGTTGGAAGTTGGATGGGAACACTATAGATTTCATCTTAGACTTACAAGACATATTAGTGATAATAGATGACTGATTAAATGGAGATACTTTCTTGCTATTACATGTACCGATTTAGATGGCAACATGGTTGAGTTCTATGCCAAGTGGATTGTTTAACAATATGAACTATAAAATATAATTATTTTTATGAAGATGAAATAATATCTTCTCAATTAAAAAAAACCTTTCCATCTGGCTTTGGGAATCACTACCAAGTTTAGTGTTGCAAAATAGCCTCAAGAATTTTGTTAGTCATAGAAATTAAAAAAATTAGTGGCATATTCTTCTTAAGATCTAAGATGTACAATAGCTACAAATAGATTCTTCTTATTAAGAGTTCATAATTGGTTTTCTAAGGATAGTATGAGAAATCTTAACTATAAGAGCTTGCCCATATTTAAATTGCTATGGAATTGTGAGGAAAAATAAAAAGCTAACCAAGATGGAGAGAGTGAGAATTATTGTAGATGGTTGGCGTTTTTTACTTTATTTTGGTGATAAAATTGAAGCATTGATGGTAGAAAGTTAAACAATGTAGGTTAGCATTCCTAAATCATATTTGTGTCCTTGTGAATCCTAAATGCTTTTTTAATAGTTGGGAGCTCCTTATTTTCTTGAATAAAACATGGGAGTCTCAAATTAAGGCCTTACAAGAAAAATAATGATTTATGAAGCTCTTGGGTAAGCCAGGTAATTGAATGTTGACTTCGACCACAAGAAATTATTAGGAGTTAAGTTTAGGGTAAGGTTGGTAAGATAGAAGATAAACATGGCGCATGATTGTTGATTGGTCAAGTTTAGATTTTTAAAAAAAAACAAACAAGGCTTGAGTTTAGGGGCATGATTACATTTATCTTAGAATTAAAAGAAATTTATAGCATTTAAAGAGTCCATAGATTAACATTTCAAAGCAAACAAGGCCATAAGTATCCATAACAATATAGATTTTTGGTTGACTACTCCTCTGGTATAGGATGATTATGGTAGTGTAGTTTTGCATTTTGCCTATAATTATATTTAGGGTTTACCTTAAACTTTTGAAACACAAAAAAAATATTTGAGGAACATTAGTGCTTGGCAATTGGTTTGGACAGGCTCTTGATTTTGTTCTCAAATTAACATTGGGTTGAGATATGGCGTGGTTATAATCATAATAAAGGGGCTATGACTTAGCCTAAGGGCTATGTAGTTCTTGTACGTTTTAGCTAAGGTGAATCTTGGAATTAAGGATAAGTTTATGAGTGGTCCTCTTAGCCTCAAAAAGCATGTGTTGGACACCTTATATGGCATTCTAGTGATATGAGTAGCAAAGAAGTGGCCTTAACAATGTTGTATTTACTATTGTTACCTTAATACATATATAGAGTCACTAATAGATCTCTTGTGAACAAAGCTTTTGAAAGGAATGGCTAAATTCTTAACTAGCACTTAAGGGTTAAAGGCAAGTGGATAGTTTTAATGAAATTTCAAGCCAAAGTTTTAATAGAAAAAAAGATCTTAGTTATGTTCCAAATATAAGAAAGTTTAAAAGACAAGTCATATATGTCAAATCTTGGTGGTCGAAAAAGCCTAAATAGCTAAGAAGGGTTTTGATAAAACCTTAGGATCACCAAAGATAAAAAATTATAGTTTAAAAAGTTCCTTAACATTATAGTAAACGTTTTGCTAAGGTACTTTTAGAGTAGTTTCAAATATTATGTGAATGGTTGTCATATATACTAGTATTCTTCTAACTCTTGTATAAATAACAAAATAAGAGAATCTTAAGCATATTATCTCCATGACTCTCAAGGTCATAGCACAAGGATGTGATGAATCAAACCAAACATTTTGAACTCTTTAAATTAAGAAGAAGGTAAGATGACACAATGGACATAGTTTTTGTAATGGAGGTACCATAATGCATGAGTGGACTTTGTAGATATAGAGTTTCATTTTACACTATCGTATATTGCCTAATTTGTCTGAGTTTTAGTTTCACCTTATGATTCATTCTTGATAATAGATGTCCCATTTAGTGTTACTAGACTCTCTAGTTTGTGAAGTGCTTGTTATTTGACTATATATTTCCAAATTGGTGAACTACAAAAAACTTATTGTGCACATCTTAAAGACTATGGATGCATTAAATATGATTACCAAGGAGTGTAGAAGTTTATTTGCATCTCTTGGGAACCATTGAGGTATTAACAATTGTGATTAGACACCTAATTACTTTATCATAGATTCCCAATATGACTGAGGTGTGCTAAATATCCTTTAAAGCATCATGGGACAAAAATTTATAATGGGACGATCATCATCATGTAAAGCTAAGCTATTGGATAAGTAGGTTACAAAATTTAAAGTGGTTAAAATTGATATTAAATAAATTTAGGCTCTTACAATTCATTGATGAGGTTAGCGATCAATGCAATTCCTCAATAATAGTATCTTAGGTTATGTACTTGTTATTCTTGATAAGCTAAGAAACTATAGAGTATTAGTTTGACAAAGTTGGTGTGTTTTAGTGGTGTCCATGATTGAGCATTTTATTTCTTGAAGTCTTACGTTCAGTGATGACTTTTTCTTTATAGTAAACATTGCACTTCGATTTCCTAGTTGTATCAAACTTTTAATAAGTTCATTTGTCAATTATGTACATCTTTTATATTTTGCGTTTAAATTGTTTATATTTCACTATGAATGGTATGTGAATCATGGTGATATGTTGACATCATTTATTGTGTATGTATGTTATGAAATATTTTTTAGGATTGCATCAGTACATTGTAGATATCAATGTGTTGTTTAGATATATCCATTCAAGGTGAACCACTCTTTTGATTAGATAAGTGATCATTTATAAAGGAATGAGGTTCATTCAATCCAACACAACATGAGAATCATTATCATATTTTGTTATTGTGATTTCTATTTTGCAAATAAGTTATGTGAGGGTAGGTTTGTTACCATGTACATCAATTGTGCATGGGTTTGATTGCACTAAAGAATATGGAAAACAAATGCTACTAAAATTATCACAGTGTTACACAACTAGTAGAACTACTAAACCTTTCCTTTAAGAATAAGTGGAACATAAATTAATATAACAAATTCTGCGTACATGTTAACTTATTCTACCTAAACATCTATACATCATGGTTAGCATTGCATTTGTACAAACCATTGTATATCAACTTATTATATTAAAAGTATTTGCACATCAACATTTATTCTATTTATTCACATAAAAATTTTATCATACAAACAACTTAGTACGACATACTGACATGTTCTTTTTCTATTTCCAAATAAGTTAAAGGACTTAATATAGAATTTTTATAATGATGTCATAAAATTATGGTTTTATTTTTCATAATAGAATAATCATTTTGTTAAGCTAAGAAACATAAACTAAAAGTGATAACTGTATTATACATGTAAAATATGAGAAAGAATGATGCATGGTAACTTAAAAATAAAAGAAATGTCATTTAGTTGTGCACCTTACAATACATTCATTAATATCATAACTGTATGATAAACATTTATATTTAAAATGGAATTGTTAGAAAGATGGTTTATCAAGAATACCATGTCTATGTGCTTATCATATTGGTATGATTTATTTATCATATTTGTATAAAAAATTATTAAAATTTGTAATCTCTAGCTAAATCACTTTTGGAATGTAAATAAAGTTGGTTGGCTAACACTAAAATGGGACAGTTTACTAAACAAAAATAGAAATATGAGTGTTTAATATTTTACAATAATTGAAGGAAAACATTTGTCTTATGAAAGAGTGTCTTGTACCTTATGTAAAAGATATCCTAAAACATTTGCTTTGTGAGTTCTAAAAATATACCTAGCTCTTTTATAGTGACATGTTTAACATGTATGCATTACTTAAAAATAATTATAAATAATTTTATAAAAATAAAAAAATTTCTTTAAAATATGTTAATTTTCTTTTAAATTTAAAATCAACTTCGTTAAACAAAAACATTCAAATAATAAAAAAGTACACCAATTACTTTTTGTGGTTCTACTCAGATTCAAGCCTAAATCCACTAAACCCTCACCCTCGACAAAAACTAGGAAAAAACCAAATCAAAAAATATATCACTTTATCTTAACAATAATGAATTAAAATAATTGAATAATTAACACATACAATGAATAAAAGAAAGTAGAGAGAGACGAATTGTCGCAATGATAGATTTGAGTATGATGTATAAAAAAAGAAATATGCTTGTTGAAATATTTAAGAAAGAACAAATCTATTGTGGTTAAATGATTCCATTAAGAAATAAAATAATAAAAGCTTATCCCATTGAATTTGGATGGAGTGTTGGAGCTTGAAGAATTAATAATCTAGTAAATGGAAATAATAATGAGAGCTAACTATAATGGCATAAATTTAATAGAATGGACTATTCTACGATCTTTATTCGATCAAACATGTTAAAAAAACAATTTTTTCCAAACACATTATGATAGTACATAATAGTCACCAAACATGCCATTTAGCCATTATGGGTTGAAAAAAATTTATTTCAGTAATGCCTATTCAAAAATAGTAACAAAAAATAATAGGGTGGTTGGCACAATGGTGATTAAAAAATAGCCATTACTATCAACTGTCATTAAGTCTATCCATTTATTGATTCGATGAAGTTAAATGAGAGCCACACAATTGATTTTAGAGTAGTGGTTTAATATGAATTGTTATCACATAAATTATTTGATCGACAAGATGAATATTAATCTGTTTTGCTTAGAAAGCTAGAGGATGCACTAACCATTGGATGACTTAATTTTTGTGATTCAATGATTACATTTTAATTATGTGATTTATAAGATAGATGAATTTTAAATTTTTTTATCATGATAATTACATGATGAAATGGCTAGATTTCAATTTATAAGATTTAAAAAATAAAAGGAACTTTAGATTATTTGATCTCACTATCAGATCTAAAGCACACATTAACCTCTATAATTTGGAATAGGCATGTGAAGAAATGCATTATAATTTTAATCACACACTCCTTTCTATGAGACATGAAAGGATATAAAGTATTACATATGTCCATACAATGAACCAAACATATAGGGTTATTTGCTTCCACATTCACTCTGATGATGAATACCCTTGCTTACTAGTAAGTGCATAACAAGTCTAGGAGGGATTCCTTAACTTGACACTATATCATGTAAAGAAAAGAGTCATGCTTTGATAGAGGTTTAGGCTAAGGTCAACTAGAACTAAATTTTTATAAATTTATGTTTTCGAACAACTCATTGACAGAAATTTTCATAGATGTGATCAACAAAACGTGATTTCTAATATGATAAAAGTATTTAAAAATGAAATATAGATTGAATTCATACATATTGATCAATTTTTCCATTTTTCTATAAAGAAAGATGAAATTTTGATAATTAAAATTAGTCTAACATTAGGAACCCTCAACTTCGACTAAAAAAATGAAATTCTTTTATTTTATATTGATATTAATTGCCATAAGTTTCTCGTAAGAGTAATTTAAATCTAGATTTTGGTGATGATGAAATTTAATTTTGTCTGCATTAGAAAAATCAATTTAATTATTGTCAACAATGTTATCAAAATAAAACTGAAATATGCAAAATTAATATCAAAATGTTCCCTTTGGTGGTGTAGCACTCCAAAAAAATCTTCCTTGCATCTTCCATTTACTCTTTTCTTTGTTCTCCCAAGAAGATAAATACCAACTATCTTAAATTTAAAAATTTACTCAACTAACTTCATTATAAATATCTAGCTTTTCATATAATCAAACAAAAACAATGGGTGTGATTGAATACCGTGATACCAATGGTGATGTACATGTTTCTAACATCAATCAACTTTCTACCAAATATGTTCATGTATTTCCGCATGCTATATTAGATTCTTTTCTTTCCTTTTATCTATTTGGCTTTTCTTCTTTTATCATGCATATTGATTTATAGTGTGTAATTCCAAATAACAATGTATGTAGTAGTTCATTGAATTTAAATATACCAATAACCATAATGAGCACAATTAAAAATTCAACATTTGCAAAAAAAGGGCAATGCCATACAATGTCATGTCACCAGACATTCCATGATATTATAAAGGAATATTCTTACATCATTATTAATTTGTTTTCCTAACTAACATTCATAAGGGGTCTTTTTATTATTCTTTTATTCAATTTATGTATTCTTCTCATTCTTTACCACATTTCATATGAATTTTTTTAAATTGAAAATTAATTTTCCTTACAATCGTACTCTCCAAAAGCTTGTTTAAGAAAATGTCCACTTTTATTTTTTGTCATTGCGTAATATAAGAGGATTTAGCTTATCATACAGTATGGTAAGGGCTTTGCAATGGTTAAATCATGTCATTTCAATAATCTTGCTGGTTTAATATTAGAATTATACTAGTAAAACCTAATGTAGTGAGTAACATATATTGTAGATACAACAGATGATCATAATAAACATGTTCAATAAATAATTTTTATAGTCAAATTTTTTTCATACAAAACAAAACCTGTCTTAATCATTTTCTAATTGCCAATCATGTGGAACAATTTCTCATATCATGCTTTACAATTCAAGCATTATAGTGATCAAACAACTAGTCATACACTAATGTTTATTATGTTAACAAAGTCCATTTTCTACTAGTTCTGTCCGTTCTTTAAACAATTTTGATCTATCATTTAACATGAAACACAATACCTCAATCATATTAAGACTTTAATACTTTTACGATAGGTAATATATTTATATGCTCAAATTGCACCATCATAGTAGTAGGAAATAATCACAAAAATATGAATTCAAGAAAATTCCCTTTTTACACATAACGTGGAAGCCTTCCAATGCCATTAGTCATTAATATATCTACGATAAAGTTTAGCTAAAAGTTGCAAAAGGTGCCAACCTCTTTTGACCCCTGTTCTACCACACAGAGAGCCTTTGTTGGGAAAGCTTAAGTAGCATCCTTACCTATAGAAGTGGCATCTACAAAAAAAGCTTAAATTCATAAGCTCACTCCTTCCTTTCCTTATCTCTTTGTTTTTGTAATAAGTGATGGCATGGTTTTCATTTCATCTTCCTCAATAGCTATCCCCTATCTCTCCTCCTCTCCCACTCTCTCTCTCACTTTCCTAATGTTTACTAGAACAAGATTAATTTACACTTTGATAACAAAGAAGTTTTTTCATTTATTAAATTAATGGGTTAAAATAAGTAGTTTCATTCACTAATAATAACTTTATAAATTCATAAAAAAATGTGATTCCAATCAAATAATTCTAATATGCAAATTTGAACATTCTAATGATGTGACATCTGTAATTGGGATGACTTACATAGAAGGCATAATTAGACAATTCAATGATTGACTATGTCTGACTACAATCAAACTTTACTTCAACATATCAATTGGGAGGATTAGCTTCATTAAGCATGTAATGCACAATTGAATTAAGTAAAGCTTGTGTAAAGCAGCACAACAATGACAATCATTTATGACATTTCTTAAGTTTGATTTATCGGCCTTGCCACTACTTCTTAGACAGATATTGAAAACTAGAATTGTTACTTCTCATACTTAATGTTCTTATTTGATGCATATTATGATTAGCAAAACATGACGTCAAAGTGTCCACACTGTTTTTACAATGCATATTATATTGAATTAGATGCATGGAAACAAAAATATTATTGTGCAATCCTTCAAATCATTTTTCTTATAAATTTTTATTTTGCTTTAGGATCTAATGTAGATGTTTCAAAAAGAATCAAAATGAATAGTACAACCTTTAAAGAGACATTCAAGGATGATGTTGGAGTCTCCAAAATTATCATAATACAATGACCTAAAAAAGAGTTTTTTTAACACACATATAACCTAGAGTGTCAAATTGCATTCATAATGATCTAAAGTAGACCTAACGTGAACAATTTATGCTATCTGAGAGCATATTAAACTTAAAATTTAAAAGTGAGATCTCAGTACTATTATACTGCACATTCTTGACCAACTTATTTCAATTTAATTGACCAGGCTGAGACTTTTTTGTGAATTATAATTTGAAATTCAAATTGAATAAATTTAAATTTCTAATATGGGAAAGTTAAATTTTTTATTTTTGAATTTGAAATCTAAAAATTTGAAGTATGCCTGATTTGAAATAATTGAATTGTAACACATAAGTAATGATAGCATTAAGCTTATTGTTTTAAACTTAGCTTATAATTTGATATATATTATTAATATCCTTTATCATTATTCTTATCAAATAATAATCAAACAATGAAGTCATGGATAAGATTCCTAAAAATTAGATGTTAGTTGATCTGTCGAATTAATATAATTAAAATGAAGAAATGGATTCTTTTGCATATAGGTATGAATATCTTAAGATAAAATATATGAGAAAGAAGAATAGACACAAAAATATCTTTTTGCATGATTATACATATATTCAAAAATGAATGTGGAAAATATGGCCAATTAAAAATGGCATAATTAAGTGAGGTTTAACTTGAATTGGAAACCTGCGTAATAATACAAACCAAACATGTTTTTTTTAAAGCAAATGTGTGGCTTAAGAAGGTATTTATGGTGCAAATTAAGCCTCTATGATGTTTTTGCATTGGTATTAGAATACTTTATCCACAAATGAGGTTTGGAGTGGCTAACAAAAGAAATACTTGCATGGAAAGTAAGATAAGGCATAAGAAATAAAGAGAAATATGGTTCATGTTTTGATGCCAAGAAAGACATACCCAAGGAGAAGACATCTACATGAAATTATAGCTAAGATAACCCTTCAAAAGATACATTAAATTATAGATATCAACTAAATAGGACTTAAGAGGCACTATCATATTAAAATGGTATATAGTCCTTAGAAAGTTTTTTGGTTAATGGCTAGTGGATCTTCTTCAATGAACGTTATTTAAAAAAAAAGGTAAACCACTAATACTCATCCATAAAGAGAATTTTATTATCATATAAATATTGTTCATCTTTCCATTATTTTGCATTTATGATAAACAAACTATTCAAGAATTTGTGGTACAAACTAATTTGTTAATATAAGTGAAATTTTTATTCATATGTTGTATGTTTAACTTTACTTTTCAAACTAACATGAAGATGGAATGAGAAAAATTATTTATAAATGAAAAATAACTTACCATTTAGACATGATCATAAAGTATGCTAATGCTAAATCCAAGAAGATAGTCAAAATATGTTTTCAATATGCAAAGTCTAATGTGATTGATGTCATAAAATTGTTAAACCATAGTATAAAAGAATTCTAATATATGTGGGTCTCAAAACTAAGTAATTATTTCTCTATGTTATTGTATTTCTATGCTAAATATCAGAGTTCAAGCTTGCATGTAAATGATTTTCTAAGGATTGACTCATAAGAAGTTTGAAATCAAAACAAAGCGAAAAGATATACTCTATTTCACTTCATCACATGATATAAATATGTACATGTGTTGCAAAACAATGCATGAAAGTATTCCATAAATTTTATTAAAAATTTAAGACTGATATTCAAGGTTCAATAATGATTTGAAACTTAAAAATATAGCCAATACATTACATCAAATATTATTACAAATTATGCCTTGCATTCGGTTTGCATTGAAAGTGCTAAACCAAGGCTTGTGCAAGTAATAGGAGTCCTTATTTTGAACACTTAAGATAATTTAGAACACCTCTTTTTTTGTGTGGCCCTTGGTTTCTAGTTCGACAGCTTTGGAGAGCTCAGTTTAAGGCCTTAGAAGAAGGCTAGGTTGGGGTAAGGAAATAGTTAGCAACAAAAGAGTGTGTTATGACTAGAATATGAAGGTTATGGTTACACATTAAGGATATATGAATAATCCTTAATAGGGCATAAATTATTAATTTTAGGTGCTTGGATATGCATATGTAAGGCAAGCTTAGCCTTGGAATTAATCATAAGGGCTTAGAATTAGTTCATCAAAAAGGAATCTATAATAAAATGTTTTAACGATGAGCTAAAAAGGTATCATTGCGAAAACTCTAAGCACATTGTAAATTAAGCTTTGGTTAGTGATGCTCCCCATTGAGGTCTTGGGAAAAAGTAGAATATCCTAAAATAAGACCTTGAAATACATTATGCTTAATCTCTTAGGCCATGTGATGAAACCATATGTGGTGATCTTGGGGACATGTGGTGGCCTAAGAAAGGATTTATGATGGATATGGTTATTTGGGTTTACCTTGGGGGCATATTGGTCACAAATGATATATATGTTAACATAGACATTGTGTAAGGCAATGAACTATAGCTGAAACATAGGAGAAAAAGTAAAGGCATTGTGAACACGAAGGTCAGCTTACATAAGAAGTTGTCTTAACCAAAAAAATGGTAAGAATAAATACAAGAAAAATTTGTTATGATATTATAAATAGCTAAATTACAGCTTAGAAGAAACCTTATGGTATTAAGTTAATAATATGATTAGATTAATGAAAAGCAACTAATGGTGCAAAACATAAATTAACACGATGCATGAAGAATCCTAGATAGTTATGAAATAGAGTTAGTAGGAAGCCGCAACTTAAGATCATAATTTTGATAAAGTAAAAAATTAAATTTGGAGAACACTTGACCATGCATGCATATTTAGAAGATAAGTAAGTAAAGAGGGTTGCATGATCTCTATGATTGGCTCTTTTCATTATATTAACTATCTCATGAGGGAACTATTGAACATTTAGCCAAATAAGAAATCATATGATATCCTATATTTAGGATGAGAGTATATATGATTGTCGAGGAATTCTAGAACTATATGGGGATAGCTTATATGATTGTATTACTTTGTGGAGTACATGAATATGTGATGTCATAGAAGTGTGAAGTCTAAATGTTCTATTTGGGCTTGCTAACCTAAGTTGTTTAACTTTCTTCCTAGAATTACTAGAACATTATAACCAAAACCAAGAAAACAACCATAACCATCTATAGCAAACCTTGCTATCTTCTTGTTGGTTAGCTTCTTATTTCTACTCATTACTCCATAGCAATTTATCTATGGGAAGCTCTTGCATTTAAGCTTTCTTATATTAAATTCGAAAACACACACTAAGAACTCTTAATAAGTTGCATCTATTTGTAGCTATTGTTCATCTTTTTCTCAAGAAGAATATGCAACTAGTTTGAATGAATTTCTATGATTAGCCACATTCTTATGGATATTAAACAACACTAAACTAGTCAGTGGTTCCCGAATGCCAATCCAAATGACTAACGATTTGACGAAGTTAATGCTGTAACTTTATCATAAATAATTAGTTTTGGTTGTCCATCTTGTTAGATAATCTACTACAAAAAATACTAAACCATATTATCATTTAATTTAGTACTTCTAACAGTAAGGAAGTGAGTAAATTTAGTCAATCATCCATTATCATTGATATATGTTGTCAGTCTAAGATTACTTCTAAAGTGTTCCCATCTAACTTCCAACCTAATATTGCAAGATTTTAGGGTATATTATAGGAATTATGATGTTCTACTATCATTATCTTGCAGATCAAGTAGTTCAAAACACATTGAGTAACATCCCACTTTAGATTGTTCCATTAAGTTAAGTTTTTGAGGTTCTTAATCATGTCAGTCTCTTATGGATGAATAGATAATTTGCTATCATGAGCTTCCCTAAAAAAAACTCTTTGAACTTCCACGATAGTGGAACGTGCCACTTACCAAGAAAGGTAACATATGATCCATTAAGGCAAAATCCTTATAATGACTATGTTGTAGTTGAGAAAACTCAACAGAAAGCATAGGGACTTCTTAATAAAGTGTCCTCAACTCATCCGTCTAATTGACATGGATGCCAAGTGCACTAAGTCGAGCAACAAACGTTTGCACAAGAAAATAATTTTGAATAACACTAAATTAATCATGAACCCTCTCTATGATTTCTCCATAACTTAAGACTTCATAGTTGTGCTCATAATCAAAGCATTAGCCCCATAATTTTTCTAATTATCATCTCTACCTCATGCAAAGCTCACTTTGAGAAAATAAATATTTAAATATTTTTTGATTTGTTAGAAGCCAATCCTGCACCTTATACAAGTTGTTTGTCAATAACATAAGAGAAAACACCACTTCTACAAACTCAAAGTCAAGTAATTTGTAGTTATTCTTATGTTCATGCAAGTGTCTGGATGCATATGCATTTGCTCAATCACATTCAATAAGAAGTACTCTTAAGGAAGTGAGTGATTTAGTATTGGAGCCTTTTTTGAGCCACTCATAGAATTAAGATTCAAGAAATCCATTTGTTCACAAAAACTCTGGTCATAGTGATTTGTCTAAGAGAAAACCACACCTGACCATATCAACATAGTAATAGATGTTATAGTCGTACAAAAATTTCACAAAAATGAATATGGTAATTATGAACAAAACATAACATCTTTGGATTTGTAAAACTAGAGTCAATATGTCCCACTCAATGAAAATTCAAATGATAGTATCCATTGGAATATTTAACATTGATAATGTTATTATGGAAAACTTATTGATCTAAGAAAAAAGTGAACTTAAGAAATTTTTTGTTAATTTTTTTCTCCTACAATGCAACAAGATTCAGCAATAAACATAGATAAAACTTTCTAAGAAACATTACAAGATGTCAATCATAAGATACATAAATACAAAAAAAGAATATTTTATGCAAAAGGGAACATGGGATACTAAAAATGCTTGTTCATTATTTTGAAAGTAATCTTTGGTATAACTTCCTCTAAAATTTGTATATCATGATATCATGATTGAGCATCTACTTTAAAGTAGACTTTAGAACAAAGAAGTTGATGCAACAAATCAACAATTCAAGGTAAGGCTTATTAGTTCTTGCTTTTTATATTATTAAGTGCGTAGTGGTCCACATACATACTCTGAGGCCTGGATAGCAAAAAGCATAGAAGCCAATTAGTCAACTCTAAACTACATCACATCAAGGGTTCTTAATTTATAGATTTGGACCTTCTTTTTACACCAGTAAAACACCAACTTCTACTATTTGTGCAATTCATCCCTATAACAAGCACAGCCTTAACACCCTCACACTGATTAATAATGCCACCTTAAAATTTATAAGAAACAATAATGTCAACATTTAAAAGGTAGTTTGACACTTTGGTTACAAAAATCATTTATAATCTACAATCTTATGTTAAGAAAGCACAAAAATTAAAGAATGTGAAGATGTAGTATCAAACGCATTGTTAAAATACCTATAGAATAAAATCCTATTGGTGATAACCTCTAATGGCATTGCAGCTTATTTTTTATTATGTGAATAGATTTCTAGTTACACTTCATAAATATCTCATACCCATCTGATGATCTAAATCATCTTCTACCCATCAAGACATGTGGATATCTTCTGATTGGGATTCAACCCATCAAAACAAATCTTCACCTTAGAGAATCATCATGCTCACTATCATATACACTAAATCCCTATACCCAATCCCTAGCCCTTCATATTTACTACTCTCTAATTAGCTATGAAAGAAAGGATGCACACTATTCATGATGATCAAAATAGTTTTACCATCTTTTGTAATGAACTATCTTAATCTTCACATTCAATGATGATGTAGGATGTTTTTCTTTTTTTCTAACCATTTGAAAACAATCTACATGGCATTCCTTCTACTCAAATAACTTAATAAGCTCCACGATGTCTTAATATTGAGTAAATTGAGAACCAATTACTTCTTTCTTGAGTCCATTCATGAAGAATTAACATTGAGTCTAACTAGAAGGTGCTTGCATAAAAGGGTAACAAATTCAATTTGAAAATCTAGAGGAATAGTTTGAAACAATTATCAACTTTTGATTAAGATGAGTAAACGATCTCATAGTCTAGGCCACGGGCATCTTAGATACATAGCACTGCCTGAATAAAATCTCTAACTTCATCCATGGCACCTCCTTTTTTAGTATCCCGAAACATAGTTTGAGGCTTGCCTTTTCTCCATCTAGTGGACTTGCAATTTAGAACCAACTCTATAAGAGAAACTTTCCTATTAGCTAGGCACTACAAGAAATCAAGCAGATCCTAGACATCAATTAAATCATCTGCTTAGTGCTATAACTTGTTTTGTTTTTTCGTCAAAGACCTATGAACTTAAATGCATGAAATCTTCCAAATGTAGCTTGATTTGAGCCTCAAGCTTCATTTGAGGTGTGATAGCCCTAATGTGTAATACTATACCGGGCTTTCTTTGAACATGACCATCACACATTGAGGCCATTATTGTCTTGATGTCTTGACCATTACTACAACAGATACACTGCACCATTATTTCAAAATGCAACAATGGCAAAACACATAAACATACATAAACTTATACAATGAAATGACTTAAATTCCCTACACAAAAAAGCCCATCAATTTCTTGTCTTACTAATATGAAGATTGGTCTTTCCTCAATACCTATTTGCTCTTTAATCATGATTAATCACCTACTTAACAAAATAAATAGAGTTAAGAAAATCATTAATTGTTTCCTTTCTAGTCACTCCAAGAATTTACACAAGCTCCATTGCAATAATACGAAAAAAGTTGGACATCCAACGAAAGAAAATGAATTGGTGCCAAAAAATGCCTGAAATGGTAATGTCTACATTCTTAGCAATACATAGTTAAAGTTAATTTCAGATAAACCATTATGGTTAAGCTACATGAAAGCAAAGAATATGACATTTGGAATCAAATTTCACATTTTTGGTAGTAAGAAACACATGGAAAGAAGGGAAGAGATGATCTTAAAACTTACTAATTTGTCTAATCAATATGAAAGAGGCATATGGACAATCACAAGTGATGGAAACTTGACCATTTTATTAGGTTGGGAACAAATCAAAACAAAAGGCTTTATTATGTAAAGAAGGTTTAATATCTAGAATATTAAATGTCCAATGAATATCTTGATTTTTTTTTGAAAAAAGTTAAATAGATTACTACCATTTCTAGAGTATTTAAGGAAACTCAACTTTTTGAGTCATAAAAAAAAAGTAAAGCATAGTTTATCTTTCCTTGCACTCTGTGAGGCAAAATAACTATGTGAATCCCACAAGTTGGTGGGGGAAGGGGGAATTATGAATTGCATAATATTTTTACTTATTTTATCGCATTTATTTTTCAAAAATTCTTTATTGAAAAAATCTTATGTTTGTTGACAAAATTGATTATATATATATATATATATAATTTTATTGTAAGAAAGATGAAAAAAGATTGAAGTGATACATCAAAATTTTTGGGTTGCTTGGATCAATCAATAAGCCACATCTACTCCTAAACGAGTTTAACAAAACACCACTATTAAGAAAATTAAAACTTGGGATTTTCCCTTACTTTTTACCTCTAACTTGATTGTGGCTTTCTTTAAGGAATACAATGTTTCTTACACTTGTTCATAAATAGATAAATCTATAACGAGTTCAAAATCATTAATAGAAATAAGAAAATGAAAGCTTCAATGTGTTAGGCTTAGCTTGAAAAAATTTGCATTTTGAGATCTACTATGTTATAGTGTATTGCAAAGGTTTTTTGCACACGTAGAATATCATTCAAACCATCACTAACTTCTTAAAATATTGTTCATAATCATATGTGATTTCATTAATAATGATTGGGTTTTTGTAGGAACAATTTGATCATAGTTGTTAGAATGTAAAGGAACTGTCTTTCATAAGTTACTACCAAACATATTAAAATTCTCTTTCAAATAGCTTAAAAATTTCTTCAACAACAACAATGCAATGGCCCAAACAATGACTATGGAAATTGTAGTTACTAGAATCAACTAAAATATTAGATCTTATTGGAGAGGATTTGGACTATTATATCAAAGTTTTATCAAGCTAAATAAGGTATGGATGATTTGATCAATGTGGATTAAATGTGGCCCATCTAAACACATTGGATTAGATTTGGGTCATTCAAACCATCAATGGTAGCCAAAAAAGTTTGTCATGTTTGGGATTAAAAAATCAAAAGATTTGGGCCATGAAATTCTAAATTTCTTATTTGAAAAAGTAAAGTCATTCAAGGCTTTCCAACAAAGTTAGATATGATCCTGGTCATCCAATGTCAAGCCATGATTTATTTCTAAGTAAACCAAATATCCTCCATCTGGTAGACAATAGGATGGTGAGAAATAATGTGTAGACACTACTGTATGGTTTGGTGCTAAAATAGGATAAAACATTAGTGCTACACTAATGGATTCCAAGGATTTTTACTCTTTATAGTATCTATTGTCAACTTATAAATTATGTAAAAACTTGGGCCACCTTTATTACTATAGCATTATAGATTATATAGCTTATACATGCCTTCCCATGAAACAATTGATATGATTCTTGTTTGATGTGAAGCTTTCTTTCTCATACTAAAACTAGGTTCAAGTGTACACACTGATTAAGAATTAATTCAAGTGTACCTTATTTTAGCTAGTCTCCTTACCTGAGGCTTCCTTGGTCCTCGACTGTTTGGTTGGCCCTAGCACTTTATACTTGTAGCATAGATTGAAAAATTTTTTAACTATGAAAGTTTAATAATTTTATCTATTTTCCTTTAACCAAATTTAATAATAATTTAGCAAGAAATTATGCAAAGATGGAGAAGGTAGTTTTGGCCAAAAATTAGATTAATTGATTGAAAAATAAAGTCCTAGATATTTCATAAATAAAATGATTAAACACTTTAGTTGCCCAAGTGGGATTTAAATGGAGACATGTGCCCTATGATTAATAATCAACAAGCTAACATTCATTTCCATAATAAAAAGAAATTTTTTTAATGTTTTGGTGAATTTATTCATTATTAAACCTTGTTAAGCAATCAAACATACTTAAAGGACCTCTGATTCACCATTTTCAAAAGTGCATAAATTGTTCCTCACAACTATGCGGATGTACCCTAAGTAAGCCAATTTGAATAAAATGCGAAAAATTTACTACTTGACACATCAAGCATAATGGCCACTTGATAATCTCCTCTTTTTATGATGAAAATCTACAGTGGTTACTACATTTTCATATATTTATTTTTGAATACTAATTTTTCTCTAATCAATTATTAGTCATTATTTTTAAAGACTAATTATTATACTTCTCTGATATCTTTCTAACTATCAATTCATGGTGTGAACTTATATACATAAGGGCTTCTTGAACAAATCTTTGTTTTGTGAAGGATACAAATGTACTATTCTAATAGCTTGATTAATATATCATTAAATTTTTTCCTATGCTCTTCAATATTTCCAAACTAATGGGAGTTGTATACTAGCTTTCTCTCCATATTCCTTTTTGTCTAATTTTCTTTTTCTTTCTTCATTTATAAGTTCATTATTGCTTCTATCTAATTATTAAAACATTTGTTAATTATTCTTATATTTCACTCATCAAGCACTACATGTGTTTTTTGATTTTTTTTCCCTATGTGAGACATAAAAATTTAAGTCATATTCAGTATTTCATACAATAATGATATAGATTCATTTTTTAAAAATTCATTGCCATTAAATTAAACTTATTCATCTTTCAGGCTCTAATCAATTTAACAAACCTATTATAATATTATTTTTTAATATTTATGAAAGCAAATTCCAAAAAATTTTAAAAAAATCAAAGGAAATGACAAATTAATGTCTCTTTGACCTAGGTTTAATATTTTCCTATCAAAACTTGTTTAACTATGTTATCTTTTCACGTCTATTAGTAGTTAAGTCATTTTATGTTATTATCGTACTTAACCAAAAATTTCCTTTTTTTATGAAATCCTATGTCAACTATGAGTTAATTATATGCTCTTAAAATCAAATAATTTCATTCTTATTAATAAATTATATGATAAAAAAAATGAAATTTCATCTAAAAATGTAATGTTGCAACTTTAGTCTTAACTTGCCAAAACTATTTGAATACTTCTACAGTAATTCTTTACATTTTCTAACAAGTTGGAAATGATTAATGTTGAACAATACTAAGTTAGTCTAAAAAGGTTTAACAAGCTAACCTAATCTAAATGTGCTAAGGATTACAATTATTTTGCAAGTGAGTCAAAAAATTCACAAAGTAAGAGTTGCCTTAACAGGTCTAAAAATTTTGAGACACTTACAAAACAACATAAAGTTTAGATTTAGTAACCACACAAACTTTTGTTTGATAATGGTAGGGCATGGATGTTTTGCTTTTGCAAAGAAATGTCTAATGTTTGTTTCCTTAAGAATCAACTCATGTCTGTTACCATTTTGATTTATGAATTTTTTGATTGGGCAATTAAATTTAAGATATTCAAATTTAAAATTCTAATTACATAAAGCATTAGATTTCACGTTATAATTAGATTTACAAAATGATGGAATAAATGATTAATTGAAAAGGTAGATTAGTAATTTTTTCAATCTATAATTACCATGTGAGCATATCTTTTTTCTTGTCGCATGGTTGTTAGATGAAGCATGTTTAACTACAAGTATAACATTCAAGTAAACATTATGCTTTTTCACTTGATCAAATGAAGTAACATATAGAGGTATATGTGAATGATTACGAGTAGTTGAATGGGAAAATATGCCAAAATATCTTTTTTTCAAACCTTATAATTCTTTTTGAAGTAAATGATGTTTTACTAGTTTTCATTCAAATAAAGATTTTTCCTTCATTGAATAATCGTTCTCTAATTTTAATGTATCATTAAATGTAGTATGCTTAGAAATTCTTTTTCACATTCCTTGTTTGAGGTTTTCAAACATTAAAGATTAAACATATATGGATGAACTTGGTTAGTTAAGGAAATATTCTTCACTTTTACTGCATCACATTATTCATGAAATTAAAATGTAAACATTCATGTTTGGAAAAAACTAGCTTATGATCATCATAAATGTTAATTAATTTCGTTTTTCTGGACAACTAATTCACTAAAACAATTTGATATCTCATCACTAGTAGATTGATGTGTATAATTTAATGTAATTGGTACAAATTTGTGGCAATAAGTCATCTCTATGATGAGTTTCTTCTTCTTCTTGTCTTTCCTCTTTTGGTTCACTTCCATCTTGTCATAACAAATATCATCAGAATCACCCTAACAATAAGGCCTATTTTATTTTTACATCTTAAAATACGTTGTAGTCGTACATACTCTCAAAAGAATTCTTGAGATAATACACAAAATAGATAATTCCTTTATTTAGCATTTAATTAATCCAATATTAGTGATTTATTATCTCTATCTTTGGAAATTAAAAAAATTAACAAAACAAATTCTCAACAATAATTATAAAACTTTAAAATAATAGTATTAAAAGTATTTCTCCAAATATGAGAGGTTCAACCATTAAACATCTTGAGACAATATGATGAAATTCCTTCATTTTAGGTTACTCAAAAATGAATTATGGCTGAAGCATTTGTTAGAAAATAAAATAAAATATTGACATTAGAAAAGCAATTATTGTAATGATAAAGCTAAATTTTAAGATCATAATTGATATTAATAACAATATAAACATAGTAAATTGCTAAGAATAATAATTTAATTAAGTTCCATTAGCGAGTAAATGATTTCTATAATTGTTTTACACACAAATTGTTGGGAACCTAGTTTGACATTAGTCGAAGTACAATGCGTGTGTGCTAATGCTACAATATGGGGGTGAATTTTCCATTTTTTAAATATTTTTTCTATTTTTATAGCATTTATTTTTTCAAAACTTCTTTATAGAAATAAATTTATGTCTATCAAAATAGTTATTTTAAAAAAGTGCATATATTTATATTTATTTGAATAAAAAGATAAAAATAAAAATTAAAATGGTACTGGTAGAGATTTAAGAACCTACATGAACCTTAAACTTAGATTAAGAAATACAACAGTTTTAAAAAAAATTAAAATTTAAGTTTTTTTCCTTTTTGTTCACCTCCAACTTGTGATTTTTTGTTACATTTCACCTCCAACTTACTAGATTGTTTTTATTACAATTCCACTCCATCAAATGAGATTATAAAGGTTCAACTATAATCCAAGGTTTTCTTAGATCAACCCCAACTCAGTTTTTTATAAGATCAAATCAAACTTAATCTTTTACAAATTTTAGGTAACAACCAAAAAGTGAAGGAAGGTAATAATAAGAAACAAATTTTTTATAAAGTGTTTAATGTTTGTTATGCCTATTAAAATATGAACAAGTCACAAAGAGCACAAAAATAAGAAGAGAAGGTATAACATGAAGTCTTAAATGTTTTACGCTTAGCTAAAAGTAGTATGGGTTTTGACAAGTACTAAACCCTAGTATGCTACCAAGAGATTTTATACTACTAGAATATTATGGAATGCTTCTTTGTGATATTAAAGCACTAATCTTATTTATAGGCTATTTTATTCAAATTTCTATTTTTTATAGAAACATTTTTTGCCAAAACTGTTTGAAGGTTAATGAAATAATCTTTCTTGAGATGATGTCAAAATAGCCTAAAAACTCTTCCCAGCACCTTAAAAATATTTTCTTTCAAACTGGCTACAAGATGGCCTATGTAATAGCTACAGGAGTAGTCATCAATAAGGATAAAGTAGCAGCATCGGATCCAACTAGAGAGGATCTTGACCTTTATGCTAAAGATCATGAAAGTGAATGAGTTATATATGATTTGATTAAGAATTTTAAATTAGGAACATGTGATGTCGTTAGATGATATATGGATTATTTGAAAAATCAAGAGTAAAGATAAGAACACATCCTAGATGTAGGTTTGAAAAATGAAGAGATCCACGCAATACAATTTAAGGATAGATTATTTACAGAAGAAGAATCAGTCAAGGTTATCTAATTAAGTCTAACATGATCTTGGTTATCAATTGTTGTGCCATGATCAAGTGCTTATGTTAAATGAAATCTCCTTCGTCCAATCGATAATCAAATTGGTGAAAAATTGTACATTGGTGCTACTAGTATGGGCTGGTGCTGGAATAGCAAAAATCTTTAGTCTCATATGCTTATAATCTAACTTAAGATGTGTGGGTGGCTCCCTTCTTTTGTGCATGCAATTTATCTCCATGTACACTGGAATTATTATAGCATTGGAAGCTATATTTTAGGTCCTAGCCTACATGTTATATGATTGATTTGAATCTTGCCTTATTTGATGCTTCCTTTGTCATACTCAAACTAGGTTTAAGAATGCATGATGACCCAAGTTTCATTTGAGATTACTTAGTCCTTGCTAGCCTCCTAACTCAAGGTTTCCCTAGCTATCTTGTACATGGTCAGCTAGAGTGCTTTATACTTTGTGTGTGGCCTAAAATACTTTTTCTTTTTTTTATTTTGAAGATTTAACATTATTATGTTTTTTATTTAATAGAAGCTTAATAATAAACTAACAGTAAAACTTAGCAAAGATGCCTAAGAATGATTTAATAAAAGAAAAGATTAAGTTATTGAAAAAATGAATATAAGATGTTTCTAAAATCAAAGGAAAAGTTGAACGGTTTGGATACCCAAAAGAATTTGAATGGTGAGATGTGCATAATGATTATTAATCAAGAAGCTAATATTCTATTTCATAACAAAAAAACCTTCTTAAATTTGAGATGCATATCCTCAATCCTTGATGCTTGTTGACCACCACATGATGTTTTGAAGACCACTAATTCACCATCTTCAAATGCACTTGGCTTGTTCTTCACATAGAACCATTTCAAGCTAAACAAGGCCATTAGAAAAAAAATGCCAAAAATTTATGACCTGACTCATAAAACATATGGATAACGTAATAGTTTGCACATTTGTCAAACCAAGTAAACTTAAATAACTAATTTAACTTCATTGGTGGAGGGAAGGAAATAACCACTCAAGTAGAGGAAAAATCATTCTCAACCTTCCATTGATTATTCGTTAAAGGAAATAGAAGACGTGGAACAAAAGAATCCATATTGAAGTTCATTAACTAGCAAATAGCATTATCAATAATGTCTTTTTCAATGGCTATAACACCTTTAACTACTTTGCACTAACACAAAAGTCCTTGGAAAATCTTCCATTGGTGCAACTTAATTTGGTTTCTCCATATTCACTTCTGAGGCACGAAAGTTGTTAATTTTTTAAACATTATTCAACAAAGGAATAATATTGTAATTAATGGAGAAGATTTCTTACATTCTAAAAGTGGTCAATGAAGCAGTGAACCATAATGCAAAAATAGCAACAAAATCAATAAAATTAGGTTCCTAAGACATGTAAAATATTCCCTGATTATTTAAGGAACTAGTCAATCTGGTTGATGTCCAATTCCTATGCAATCATATTTCATAAATGGTTTGATGTATCATCCAAGAGGACAAATCTAGATACAATGAGATCAAATTGGTGATTTTTATTTATGCTTGAATGTTTCTGAGAAAATTGTCACTGTACTTTATGAAGCCCGCACTTTTTGCAATTTTTGAACTTCATACCATGACATTTCTTTCCACATGGGATTAACAAATCACACTTAAAATGTGTGAAAAAATAATAATCGTGCCACTACTCTAAGTTTCTTTAATTGTGTTTCAAGTATGATAGAATTGTCATCAAATAGCTCATGCTATGCTATAACAAAAGCCAGTTAATGAATTAGACTAGTTCGCCTAATAATGGATATTTGTATTAAAATAAAGACATAATTGTTATTGTTAGATAGTTGACAGCAAAATGAAATAAATAGATACAAATGATCATTCGACATACTTCATCATTAGACATCATCGTATCAATATGATGCTCTTATGTTTTGAATTTCATATGTACTGTTCGTATTTGGATGCATTATGATGATACATTGGCTTCTAACTCTTTATTAGGAAAGTATGTAATGAAAGTTTAGACTATGCTATTCTAAAAAGGCAATGTAAAAAAATTTTTAGTGCACATATATTCCTCCTAAAAGTCAGCAATATTTTTCTTGGCACAACTTCATGCTTTAATGTTGTTTGTCAAATATACATAAGACAAATCTAATAAGTGAACCCAAAAATAGTGCAATAATAATTCTAAAATGTTCATATTATTGCATCTGACTAATACATCTTCCAAACATTTCAATGGAATGTTAACGACTACGATACTTATCACACTATATATGGAACTAGTTGAATGAAAATGAGAAAATACTTTTCCATCTATTTGAGATGATTCATTTATTCTATTTAATGACATAAAATCAACCCATGACAACATAGAAAAATCACAATTATACCATCAAGGACAACCATCTACTTAGCTCTAACATCAATGGAAATGGTTAATTGAGTTGCCACTTAGCCAACAAGAAATATTTTTTTTATTTACTAAACACAACTAGCCAATTCCTAATGAAATTGTATACCTTGTAAACTGTAATACTATTCTTAGAAACTATAAGTTAGTTTCTTTAAAAAAATGGCTTACTTTGCTCACCAAAAACATGTTATATTAATACACATAGTGATGAACTCCAACATAACATGGACTCTACTATCTAGTTTATGAGACAAAGACTTTTTGCCACATTTTCCTTTATGTATCCCATTGTACAACAAAGCTTAAAATATGTTTTTTGTTTGCCACTATTCATTTCTTATTCTTCATGTTCAAATAATCCATCATCATCCCATAATATGATCAACATAGTCTTGGTGTACTAACCTTAGTGAACATTGATCATCTACCATTAATCACCCAACTAATTGATGGATGGGTTCAAATGATATTGAAATGGTGCATCAACAAACATCAAAACATTAAAATACTTGTGATAAAATTAATGCACAAACTATGGAGCTAATATATCATCATGATTAAGATTCCTTGCATAATCTAATATACACCACATAAAAGATATTTGTAAAAAATCAATGTTTAATACCACAAGGAAATCTTGCAAGAACTAATTTTAGTATGTTAAAAGAAACGTAATAATAGTGAATAAGACATCATGAGATAAAATAACTAAAATTTATTGATTGTTTTATGCCTAAATCAAAATCCAAATATGTAAACCTAATACTTTGGATTTCCATAAAATGGAAGTGATGTGGTGGGAATCTTAATAGGGAATTCTCAAGTCATTCTGTAAAACTAATCAGAAGTAACATGAAAATAGAGCAAACTAGCATAAGAATAGTATAAAGAAAAAGCATATATAATAAACTAGAATGTTGCAAATAAAGTGTCATATCTTATCCGGTTCTTAATATTTTTTTTATAATTATTTTAAAGTATGGTTGCTAAATATGCCAACCAATCAAAAATGCACTATAACCAATAATTTAATATTACCATGGGTGACATGTTAAACATTAATTTGTGTATTTGAAGTGAAGCTAAGTTTTCCTTAAAAAACCATTAAGCTATTTTTTGTTATCTAGGCTTCTCATATTTGAAACACATGAATAGCCCTTACGATTATAATATTTTTACAAAATCCCTAGGATCTATTTAGTGTTAGGGCCTCAACTTGCGATTTTAACATTATCTTTTGAATTGGCTTTATCCCTTTGTTATTAATCTAGTTTATGGCAATTCCTTTCAAAAGCATGGTTCACAAGTGTGCCACCAATGATTCTTCATTCCTTTTAAGCTAATCTCAGCCACTATTCTCTTCTCAAGGGTTAGACTTGGTATATCCACAACCTTAAACTATCGCCTAAGGTGTCTAACCTATGCTCTATTCCCCTAAATTGACCACTCATGATTGTTCTAATATGTTTTGGTCATGTGTAGTGATTAGTAAAAACTTATGAAAATAACTATGTTTTTAAGCAAAGCACGTGCTCCTGCCCTTATGCTATGAAAAGAACCTAAAAAAATCATCATCTACGGCCTAATTCAAGAGCCTCTCAAAGCAAATGTTACATATAAAGCTTGCTCAAGGTCCCAAAGTGTCGCAAAGTTGTTGATTGTATCCTCAAGTCATTCTTTAAAGTTTTCACATACATTATTGGAATCCTAAGCATGGTTATAAACAAAACTTGATGGTAATAATAACTTAATATTTTTTTACCTAAGAGCTACCCAATTGAAGGTTTCCATTCTAATAGTTACCCATGGCTTCTTTGAATTTAAAATTGAAATTTAAGGATTCTATTAAGCCCACAATTGACTTATAATGTCCAAATAACTGTTACAAAGCTACTAATCCTAAACATAATTTCTTTTTCGATGTAAGTCAAAACATCTTACATCAACCCTTTTCTTTCTTGTAAGGCATATAACATTGAATTCAAATCTTCAAACCTAGAATTTATATAGTCGACAAGGGCTATGAATTAATTCCATGAGGTTTAATTATGGTAATAAAGTGTTTTTGTACAAATAATATATTATGGTTCGACCAAATTAGAAGAAAATTATGATTACAAGTTAAAAGCATAATACATAATTTAAAAACTTTTGCTATATTGACATGGTTAGCATTTTCTAACCTTTGAAAAGTAGGATTGTTGATTGCATCAAACACATGTAATAGAATTTTTTTTTGCAACAACTAACCCTAATAGGGTCCTTTTTAGAAAGGTGGCCACTCATGCTTGAGCTAGTGGTGCTTTATTCTTCAAGAAAATGGGTTGGTGAAGTTTAGATTTTGCATGTATCATAGCATGACAATTTCCCTACTCCACTAATTAGACAAAAATGTTTAGATATATGACATTTTATAGCAAACTAAATTATATTGGAATGGTTTTGATTAATATAACCAATATTGTTTCTATTTAGCATGCTTCATCCTTAGACTAGGGTAACTACTAATTCAATTTGCATTTATATGGATTTGGTACTGTTAACTATTTGTACTCATCATCACTAGAGAAACTACCAACCTCATGGATTTGATAAATATGTTTATATACAACCCATTTGGTAAGATCACATAGGTTTGTCTCCACAATGAAATTTTCAACAAACCGTTATGACCTCCAAAGTAAGTAACTATTGAAGGCCATAGAAAGCAGTATGTAATACATCTATTACAATTTATTATTGGCAAACCATCACAATATATTATATAAATGTTAACATGTGACAATCTCATTGTGTAGATGCCATTCTATAGACTAGCATTGGATTGTAATGTTTAATATAATTATATCCATTTGATTAAAAAAAGAATTAGCATTACCGTTGATCGTACTTGATTTCATCAGGATTAAAAAATCGTCACGTTTACATGTTATTCAGGGAGTCATAAATTCATCTAATTTATATGATAAAGCTAGCATTTTACGAGAGAAAATAACAAAAAAAATTCTTTTGACAATAATAAAAATCTTGTGTCATGCAGCAAAAATAAAATAAGAAATTTTAATGTGCCAAGTATTTTTTTTAGGCACATAGTTATAGGGTTCATTGCACCTCTTAAAATGTGTTGTGCTTTAATGGACAAATCTTCTTTTTCACTTTAGGTAGTTAGGTTTCTCCTCTATTTTATTGTTCATAGATAAGATTACATTCCCTAGTTCCTGATGGTTAGGTTGCTCATTTATCTCCTTTATAAGTAGAGTGTCCCCATGCTTTTTTATTTCTATTCATTCACATCCCTTATGGAAAAGTACCACATATACACTTAATATGGTTTTTTTCCTATAACTTTCTTAATTTAAGGTGGTACAAGGTGTCATGGCAAGGGTTAAGGCACGTACAAATTGACATGCTAATTGTCAAGTCTGAATAGGAATTTAAGTTTGAACTCCTCTTTCTCCAAGCATTCCTTTAATTTTATAGCATAAAAGGAATTCATGCTCACTGGGATTGCAACTCATGGTTGAGATAGATCAGAAGAATTTAAATAGTAAACTAGCTTTGGTAAAACTAAATTCTAACTATTTTACATGAAATAATGATACCTACCTTAATAAATTATTTTAAAAAGTGAGTAATTAACCAAGATGAGAAGGAACATTCCTTGAGTCAAGGAAAAACTATAGCTGAGCCCACTATTTTTAGTAGTGTAACACATTGCAATGTTGTAAATAATAGGTATTCAAGTGTTCTAATTGTTAAGTAACCCATGCTATAAATGTTTAACACTTTATGTGAAAGAGGTTTAGTTGTAAAGAAAAAGTGATGCGCTTCTATAGATGGTGAAAGAGCAGTCTTCAAAGTATACTAGAGTTTTTTACAAACATCATGGATTGAAGACATTTGTAGGAACATTAGAAATTTTTTATTCTTTTTGAAAATAAATGTTAAACTATTGATTATTAATTTTGAAGAACATCTCCCCATCCATTCCTTTTACGTATCACTTAGGCACCCACAATGTTCAAAATTTTTCTTTATTTATGAAAGAATTATCGTTGATCATCAAAGTAGGTACAAAGCAATATATCTTATAAAGCATGCCAAAAGAATAGAAAAAATATTTAAAATTGCAAAAAGAATATTTAATTATTAGAGCTTACCAAGGGAAATTCAATGACATTTGTGTTACCTCAATGGGACAACATTTGGAGATATTACAAATTATTATATTGAATGAACAAAAATTTTTATAAAGAGTATATTGTTTTAAAACGACGAAAATATATACTAAAATAGAAATAACATTATTTGAAGAGAAATAATATTAGATAAAAAAATCTAAAGGTCAAACAAGATGAGATTTTTAGTTGAAAAGTAATATATCCAATTGAAAATGAAATATGTCAAAAGTAAGATAGGTTGTAGGGAAAAGTTGTATTGCAAGGCATTGACGAGGTTGAGCATAACATCCTCCTGTAAAAAAAGAGGTATTATTCAAAAAATCTCATAAAGATTGCAAAAAACACTGAAAATTAAATATTTTAAATAATAATTTTTTAATTAAATAGAACAAATAGAGATGAATCTAATTAACTTTGTAACATTTTGACATCATTAAGAATTACTAAAAAATACCAAACTTAATAATAAAAAAATAACAATAAATTATCAATTTAATATTAAGTAAATAAACATGTTAAAGTTGAAATGACATTATTTAAAGTCATATAATTCAACAAAACCAAAGCGATGCAAAAGCGATCTAACAAGAAAGATATAGTGATAGAGTAGTACAATAAAATAAAAATAAGAAATTTGAAGAAATGAGATAAATGCTAAAAGAAAGTTGCATTCAAAAAACACTACATATCTAAAGTAATATGGTTGATCACAAATTAATTACTCATAAAGCATAGAAAATAAAATAGAAAATATAACATTTAAAATTATAAAAATTAATATTCATTTACATAGACTTTATTGAACGACACTTGTTTCCTCTTGATTTGACCTAATTTTGAATTATTGTCAATTATGTAATTAAATAAATAAATGTATGCAAAATTATACTATAAAAATTAGAAAGATATATATTAAATTAGAAATAAGATAGTTTGTAACAATGCAATATAGCCAAATAAATGACATGCAAATCTCAAATTAGTTGAGATTTATATTAGAAAAGTAATATAATATAATAAAAATAAGAAATATGAGGAATTAGGATGAGTTGCACAAGAAAGTTTCATTCCATGATTCTATGGAGATAGAGTCTAACCAACTCCTTTGACAAAAAATGTTTGAATAAAAAAAATCATAATGTGTGCCAAAAATATATAAAATTAAATATTTTAAAAAATAAATATCTAATTGGATGGAGTTCTTCCAGATGAATTTAATGGCATTTCTTTTATCTCTATCAGGCCTTATTTTTAACTTTTACAATTTATCAAAAAAAAATAATAAAAAATAAGAACGAATTGTTAGTTTAATAATACATATATATGCATAATAACAATAACTTAATTTAAACTTGAATAATATACCCATATCAATTGAAGTAGAGATAATGTTAGAGGGGAATTATGGTTTCATAGTAATATAAGAAATCAAAGAAAAAAGTTTGAACAAATAAGATAAAATATATGAAAAACTAGTATTACAATTAACAAAAGCGGTTTAGTGTAAGATGATCCATCATAAGTATTAGGTATGTCTCAAACATCTTATAAATCAAGCCAAAGTGCATGAATATAAAATATTAAAGGAAAAAAAATAAAAAAATGAATACTTAATTTGATAGAGGAAAGCATTGATCGATAATTTTTTCGTCTAGATTAGACATTGTTTGAACTATTGTGAGCCAAAATAATAAATAATCATAAATGAAAACTATTATTCTAATAAAAAATAAATAAAAATTCAAGTGAAAATGAGGTAAATTTAAGTAGTGTAATATTTCAAAATCAAAGATATGTAAAGGTTGCATAGAAAGAGATTTGGAGTTTATAGAATTAAAATAAAACTAAAGTGAATAATTTCAACTATGAGATAAATTTTAACAAAAATAGCATATCCTATGATACTAAGGAGTTCCAATGTAGAATCTCAATGAAGACATCTCGTTCATGTCAAATTATCTCATAAAACATACTAATAGAAAATGTTATTTAAGAATATTAAAAAAAATTATTTTATAAAGTTCATTAAGATGAATCCATAGATATTTTTTTAATGACATCTCTTTTTAAATTACTATTAATTATCAAATTAAAAATAATAAAGAACTACTTTAATATATGTAAACATATAAAAAATGTGATTATTTTAAGCATTTTAATTTAAAAAAATCAAAACATTTAAAGGTCTTAAGATTGGAGAATTAGAGTTTCGAAATAATGTAACAAAATAAAATTAGAACACTTAAATAAAAAGAGAGAAATTGTATAGGAATGTTACATTTTGAGATATCATGGACATTGACTATGAAGCTATAATAAATTGTATAGGAATATTGAGTTTCAAGATATTAAGGACTTTGACTATAACAATCTTGATCATCAAATTATGTGCAAATAAAAAATTTTGTAAACAAGCAAAACACTAAAACATTTAAGTATTTAAAAACTTAAAAATGAATATTTAATTAGGAACAACTACTTGAGATGAGATCAACTACCATTGCTCTAGGATGATTGGATCTTGTTTGTGCTTGCTATTAATTAAAAAAATAAATAAGCAAGAAAATAATAATACTATATTTTATGAAAGAAAATATATAATAAAGTAAAAGTGAGAAAAATTGAATCAAAACTATATCACCGAATCAATTAGAGCTCATTTGAAATTATGACAAATTAGAAAAATAAATAAACATAAATAATGATATATTTTTGAATTAAAACTAGATAAATAAAAAAGAAGACATATTGAAACAAATTTAACAAAACCTAAGCAGAGGCATTTATAGGCCATAAGTGTATTTATTTAGAGTTATATCCTAATAAAAAGAAAAGTAAAACACTTGAAGGAATGAGATAAATTAATTAGAAAAGTTGCATTTCAAGATTTTAAGGAGATTGAGGATAACATCCTCATTTTTAAAGTTTGCAAAAACAACTGAACTTAAAATATTTTAAAAAAGTAAAGTAAAATGTGTTATTATTTGCATAGAGTTATTTGAGATGAGATAAATCAAATTTGTTTCGTTTTAGTCTAGCCACAAATACAATTATTGAGTGTTATAGAGGTAAACAAACATAAATTAATAATTTTATATTAAGTAAACTTATATTAAAGATAAAATAAAATAAATTTAAATAATGTAGTATTACCAAATCAAAGTAAAGTAAAAGTCACATGAAAAGAGATTTAGGGTTATATAGTAATATGATAAAATAAAAGTGAAAAGTTTGCAGAAAAGATAAATTATTCAAAAAAGCTTTAGTCCAAGATGCTTAAGAGATCGAACACAGTTTCCTAAGTCACAAAATATGGTAACAAATTTTTTAAAGCTACAAAAATACTTTATAAGAACTAAAAATATAAATATAAATATATAATTGCATATAAGTCATCAAGATGAGTGCAACGATGTTTACTCTTTATCGACGAAATCTTATTCAGAATGACAATGAATATTTAAATTAAATAAGCTCTAATAATAAAAAGAAATTATTTAAATATCAAATAAATATTTAATTGGAAAAAAATTTAGAGTGATATAATTAATTGACTAAGCCAATGTGAAAAATTTTAAAAAGTTAGATAAATATTAAAAATATATTATTTAAAAAAATATATTATTTTTATATGAAGTGAATAGATGTTAAAGAAAAAATGTGAAATTTTGAATTAATGTTTTATTACCAAATCAAAGCAAGGTAAAAGTCACAAAAGCAAAGAATTATTACTTCATTTTGACAAAGTTAAATCAAAGTAAAATATTTTAAAAAATGAGATAAGTTCTATGGAAAAGATACATTCCACGACAATGTAGTGATTGAGTGTGAGACTTTAGATTATTACAAAAGGTATGAATAAAAAATTATAGAGCCAAAATATATACAAAATAAAATTTTAAAAAATAAAAAATTGTTGGTTTTGTCGAGACTAATCAAATGGTTTTTTTTTTATGTTAATTAGAGCAACATTTAAATTAGTATAGATTTCCTAAATGATCATAAATATTATAAAATAATTATTTTAATATTAAATTAATAAAAAATAAATGGAATTGAGATAAATTGAGGAACAATAAAATAACAAATTAAAAGGCAAGAAAAGGTTACCCAACGGGCTATTTACAGTACATGAATTGTGTTAAAAAGTTACATATATATTAATGCACTCAAGAGTACCATTCTATATCATTGAAGTATTTGAAGGTATAATAATGAATATTTTACCAAGTAAAGCTCATCGAGATGTGTGACACAATGTTTATGTCACCTTGATCAGGCCTTGTTTAGAATTACAATAAATTACAAATTAAAATAAGCTCTAAAAATAGTTCTTTATTTTAATATTAAGTAAATATAAATCAAAACATATATAAGATAAATTAGAACAATCTAATATAATCAATTCAAAGTAATGCACATGTCGCAAGATAGGAGAATTAGAGTTTCGTAGTCATATAATAAACCTAAAAGAAAATTTTGAAATAGTTGATAAATTATAATAAAAAGTTGCATACTACATACGAAACAAGTCAAGTGTAACATCCTTGATCTTCAAATATGATACCACTCAAATATTTTGTAAAGCATTCTAAAAGCCTAAAATATAAAATATTTCAAAAAATTATAATTAATGCTTGTTTTGATAGAGTTTGATGAGATAAGTACATTGATTATTTTTTGTATAATTCAAACTTCATAGAGAATTACTAAGATTAATAAAATTAAATGAGAATTAAAAATATAAAATTATATTTTAATTTAATAAAATACATATTAAAACTACAAAGAGATGAATCTTCCTACATGTTGCTTCGTAAGAGCTACATGGGAGTAGATTTCTAGTTCATTGAAATATAACCAAATAAAAAAATTTTCAAAATAAGATAAATTATGTTTGAACGATACAATTAAAGATAATAAGGACAACAAGAATAAAATCCTTCATCATTAACTTAAGTAAGAATAAAAAAGTATTTAAATAAAATGTAAAAACCATGGAAATTAAAGATTTAAAAAAAATAGAAATGATGATTTAATATGATAAGTCTTGTTGATAAAAGAGCAATGATTTTTTATTATTTCAGTCGAACCATCTTTTAGACTACTGCGAATCACCAAACAAAAAAAAAGAAAATAAAAATTATTATTTAAAATTAAAAAATATATACTAATGCTTAAGTAAGATAAAATTAAGGCACATATTAATTCAAATTCAAAGCATTATAAAGCTCCCCCTAGAGAAGATTTAGAGTTACAAAGTAATGTATGAAATTAATGTGAAACAATTGTAAAAATGATATAAAATATATAGAAAACGAGTATTATAAGGTACTTAGGAGATAGAGTGTAACATCATTTGACATCAAATTATGTAATAATTAACAATTCTAACAAATTGCACCAAAACACTTGAAAATAAATATTTAAAGAATTCTAAAATATTATTACTAAATTGATAGTGCTCATTAAGAAAAGCATAACTATTATAGTTTTACCTACATTAGACATTGTTTAAAATTATTATGATTTTGCAATATATATATTTAATTATACGTTGTTACTTTATTATTACATAGACACATTTATTGATGTCATGATTAATTAAATTCAAGTAATTTAATATAGCTAAATTAAAGCATTGTAAAGGTACATGACAAGAGAATTAAAGTTTTATGCTATATATACAAATGAAAGCAAAGGCTTTGAACAATTTAGAGAAATGGTAAACAAAAATTTCATTAAAAATAAATAAAGAGATCTAGTGAGACAAGCTCAATTACCAAAATAGGTATAAATGAAAATGTCGTCAAAATTGTGCTAAAATCCTAGAAAATAAAATTTTGAAAAAAATAAAAAAGAACAATTAACTAGGTAGACCTCATCGCACGATAGATGAATTAGAGTTTCATATTAATATAACTAAATCAAATAAAAAATTTTGAAAAAATTACATCAATTATTTAAAAAAGTTGCATTCCAAGATGGCTATGATACCGAATGGAACATCCTTAAAAATCAAAACAAGTATGAATTTAAATTCTCATAAAAAGTGTATAAAGCCTTCAAAGTAAAGAATTTAAAATTATAGTAATAAAAGCAAAATTTGATAGAAATTAATCATGATTGCTCTAATGAGTTAGACAAAAAAAAAGAACATTAATTAAAAAAATATATTTTTTTAAAGTCAAGTAAACATTTATTGAAGCTGAAAATTACTTAATTTAAAAAAGATAAAATAACTAAGTCAAACTAATGTAAAGGTCAAATAAGAGGAGACTTAGAATTACATAGTTATTTAATCCCATCGAAGTTAAAATTTTCAACAAATAACAAAATGATTACATTAAAGTTTCATTCCAACATACCAAGAAGACCTTTTGTAACATTATTGATCATCAAATTAGATTTTAATAACAATTCTTCATCAACCATACCAAAAATCTCAAAACAATATATTTTAAAATATAAAAATATTTTATTAAATGAGCATAAGCATAAAAAATAATGAATTATTTTTAATAATAAATAAATAAATATTAAAACAAAAAGGAGAAAAATTAAAGGACATATTATAATGAAAGACATTTAAAAGTGACATGAGATTAGATTAAGAGTCACATAATAGTGTCACAAAATAAAACAAAAACTTTGAATTAATGAAATAATTTATAGCAAAATGTTGCATTCCATTTTAGAAGGAGATATAACATAACATCATTAATTGTTAACTATGGTTATCTATTAAAATATCTACTAAACCATTCAAAAACTATGGGAAAAACATTATTTAGAAAATTAAGTATTTATATTGATAGAGCTAGTCAATAGTTGGCCAATGATGATTCCTTTGACTCAATTAGATCTTTTTTGTAATTATAGTGAAGTACCAATGTACATAGGCAAATGTAACAATAAATTATTATATTAAAATTAACTAAATATATGTCAATGATTAAACCAAATAATTTTAAACAATTTAAAAGAACTATATTGAAAAATTATAAAGGCTATAACAAAAGATGATTTAGAGTTAAAATCTAATATTACCAAATCAAAGCAAAAAAATTTAATAAATATGATTAATTATTTAGGAAAGTTGAATACCATGGTGCTAAATTGTTTGAGTGTAACATCCCTAATCGTGAAGGGAAAAATGTTAGAAAATGAAATATTTCAAAGAATGTAGCAAATAGATATTTTATTTATTAGAGCTTGTCATGATGAGTCAAACAACGTTTACATCATCTTAAAAGAACTAGTTGTGAATTACTATGAGTTACCAAAATACGTTATCATATATAATAGTACGTTATTGTTTTAATGCTAAGAAGATATATGTTAAACCAAAAACTAAATAAATTGAAGGAATGTAAAAGTATGAATTTAAACCAATAGAAAGATCATTTTAGAGAAGAATTAGACATTTTATGTAAGAAGTAAAAAAAATCATGCTTGACAACCTAGAACCAAAAAATAGGTGAGAAAAAAATCTCATAATGAATATCAAAATCCTTCAAAAATATTCAAAATACAAAAATAATATCTAGTGAGAAATATATTTTCAAGGTGCGAAAAGTGATGCTTACTTCAGCCTCATTTAACATGATTTGAATTTTCAATGAATTATCAAAGTAAAAAATATAAATAATATAAAATTTTGTTTTTACTATGAAATGAGTATTTATTAAAGCTGTAATGTGATAAATTAAAAGCTTATAACAAAATGAAATCCTATTTATTTATGGGTACATGAGAGGACTATTGGTGTTACATAACAATATATCAAAATCTAAGTAACAAAATTGAAGAAATAAGATAAACAGTACGGACAAGTTGTACTCCAATATTTTATGGAAGTTTTATTCAAAGGTAATAAGGAGATGAGATGTTACATTCACTATCATCAAATAATATAAATTTAATTAATTTAATCTATCCAAATCTAAGAAAAATAAATGCCATAAGGGAGGAGAATATGAGGATCTTCATTCATAGAGCTCACCAAGGCAAGTTGATTAATGTTTGCTTCATCTTGATCAAACCTCTTCAAAATAAGTATAAAATATATAAGTAAATCAACATAAATAAAAATAAATTATTATTCTCACATTAAGCAACTATGTATTAAAGTTGAAATAATTTTAATTTAATCAATGTAATAAAAAAATAATTATAAATTTCACAAAAGTGGGGAATTAGATTTTCATATTTATATAACAAAATCAAAGGAAAATATTTTTAAAAGATAACATAAATTTTATATGAAAGTTGCAATCAAATAAATTAAGAAGATGAAATATAACATTTTAAATTTTTTAAATTTTGTAAAATAGAAAATGCTTCTAAAGAATACCATAGCCTAAGAAATTAAAATATTTAAAAGTAATAAAAAGAGTGTCTAATTAGATAAAGCTCATACAGATGTGTCCAATGACTTTTCTTTCATCTTTATTAGACCTCATTAAAAATTACAATTAATTAAAAAGAAAATATGCATAAGAATATTTTTTAATATTTAGTAAGTATACTTTGAAGTTAAATTATTTAAATTGAAAAAGGTACTATAACAAAGTAAAAGGAATGTAATGGAGAGTTTAGACAAAGTTTTTAGTTACTAAGTAATATAACCATCCAAAAGAAAATCATTCAAAGAAATCAAAAAAGAGAAAGCAAACCACCCATGATGATGAAATTTTGAATGAGTCAAGATTTCCAACAAAAAATTATAAATTCATTAAAAGAAGTTTTTAAAAATATAAAAAATGGATATTTCATTGGATAGAGCATATTGAGAAGAGTCCAACAACATTTGTTTCATCTCGACTAGACCTCACGTGGAGTTATAGCTAATTTTGAAAGTAGATTTGCATAAAAATAATAAATTGTTGTAATAAAATTAGGTAAATATTTTAAAGGTGAAATGAGATGAATTGAAGTATCATAATATAACCCTATAAAAGCAATGTAGAGGTTGCGTGAGAAGAGAATTTGAGTTTCATATTCATAACACAAATCAATGCAAAAACTTCAATAAATGAGATAATGTTTATGGGAATATTTTATTCCAAGTTGCTAAGAAGATCATGTGTAACATTCTCTACCACCAAAAACATACAAATAAATATATTTTAGAATTCATAACAAAAAAATGGCAATATAAACATATAATAAAACAAAATGACTAACTTGTTTTACATAGCTTGCTAAGACAAGTATAATGATTTTTCTTTCATCGCAATTGAATATGATTCTAAAAATAACAAAGTAAATAAAAAAATTATTTTTTACAATTAAGCTAACATATATCAAAGTTTAAATAAGATAAATTTAAATAATTTAACATAACCAAGTCTATGGCATATAAATGTCTTATGAAAGGAGAATTAGCTTTTCATATTAAAATAATAAATAAATACAAAAAAATTATAACATGAATTAAATTGTATGAAAAAGCTTCATTCCATGATAATAAGGAAAATATAGTGTAATATTATAAATTATCGATTCAAGTATTAATTGAAATTCCTTTTGAAGTGTGCGCATCCCTTGAAAATAAAATATTTTAAAATAACAAAATGATTATCTAGTTGGATAGAGCTTGCTAAACTAAGTATAATGACATTTATATTTTCTCATTTGGACATCATTAAGAATATCTAATAATTACAACTGTACACATCATTAAAAATGACTTGTTATTTTAATGAGCAACAAATATATATAAATGCTGAAAGAAACAAATTTATTTAATGTAATATTACCAAATTGAGATATTATAGTGGAGACAAATGATAAGATTTAAATTTATGTTATAATATCATAAAATCTAAGAAAATAATTAAAGAATAAGACTAATTGCATGGACAAGCTTGATTTAAAAATACATAGGAGATTGGGTGTAAACTCATCATTTATTAAATCAGATAAACAAAATTATTTTGAAAAGCTTGTCAATGTCAAAAAAATTAAAAAATATAAAAAAAAATTTAATTGTGGCTTCTCGAGACAAGTTCAAGAACATCTATTCTTTCTCGATTTGACCTATCTTAGATTTATTATGAAAAGCCATGGTAAACAAAACTTAAGTAATATCAAATTCTTATTTTAATATTAAGAAAATTTTTGCTAAAATTTCAATGGGACAAAATCGAAAGTAATATGAAAGTCACACAAGTGGAGAGTTAGATCTTCAAAGGAATATATTCAAATTAAAATGAAAATATAAAAATAAATAATTAATTGGATACACCGCATTTAAGGACGTCCAACAATGTTTGTTTCTTCTTGATAAAGACATTTAGTTCAATATTTAGCAAATATATATTAAAGCTTATAAAAGATAAATTTAAGTATAATAGAATAATGAAAACAAAGGAAAGTAAGGTTCACATGAGAGAAGATGTAGAGTTACATAGTAATATATCAAAATTAAAGAAAATTATTTTAAAAGACATAAATTATAAGAGAAAGTTTCATTCCAATATAACTAAAAACCCAAACAAAGTAAGCTTTGTAATCAAATAAGGTATGGATTAAATGTCTATTTCGAACATAAATGAGTTAAATTTATGTTATGCAATATAACAAATAAAAAGTAATATAAAATTTTGCATGACAGGATATTGAGATTTTTGAAGTTTTGTGTCCAAATTAATGTGGAAATATGAAAGTGAATACTTAATCTAGTAAATATTATCAAGACGTGTCCAATGATCTTCTTTTCACCTTAATTAGACCTTGTTAGGAATTTCGATCAACAACAAAAATAAATAAGGATAAATAATAATAAATAATTATTTTAATATTAAGAAAATAGATTTCAAAGTTGGCAAGGAATAAAATTAAGTATTATAACAAAATGAATATATAAATTGATATAGCTTGTCAACATGGATCCATCGACATTTGTTTCACCTTGATCTGACAATGTTTCAAGTTAATACTAATCACAATGGTGAATAGGGTTAATAGTAAATAAATTGCTATTTTAAAATTAAGTAAATACATATTAGACATGAAATTAGATAAATTGAAGCATCTTAATATAACAAACTAAAAATGTTGCAAAGGTCACATTAGAGGAGAATAAAAATAATCAAATCTTGTATGAATGAAAATACCTCAAATAAAATTAAAAATTGTCAAAAATTAAATCATCTTAAAAAATAATCAATTGACATTCAATTAGATGGAGCTAATTAAGTTGCGTTCATCAAAAAGTTTTTTTGGCTAATCAGTTCATGTTTAGAATTATTGTAAATTACCAATTTAAATAGGAATTAATAATAGAAATTATTGAAAAATATTATTAAAAAGTTATAAATATGTTAAAATTTAAAAGGTATAAATGGAAACTATTTAATATATCTAAATCAAAAAATTTTAAAATAACTTGACAAAGGATATAAAGTTATGTAAGAACATAACAAAAAGAAAGAAAAATATTTTAAAAAAATACATAAATTATTCTAAAAAATAACATTTCAATATATTAATTAAATGTTGTATAACACTCCCAATCATCAAATCTTGAATGTATTAGAATATCTTATAAAGGGTGCCAAAAATTTAAAATTTTACTTAAAATAAGAAATATATATATATATATATATATATATATATATATATATATATATATATATATATATATATATATATATAATTTATGGGGCTTATCGAGAGGAGTACAACAAATGATGTTCAACCTCATTTAGATGACATTTGGAATCACTATTAATTACAAAAGTAAATAAAAATTAACACTAATAAATTCTTTTTTTAATATTAATTAAATTTATAATGAAGCAGAATTGAGATAAATTAAGCAATCAAAGATAACAAAATCAATCAAAGGAAAAAAGACACATAATAGGAAAATTAGATTTTAGTACTAAAATATTAAAGAAAAGAAAAATTTTATAGTTAATAGCATAAAGTGCCCAAAAATGACTAATTTGAATATACTAGAAGGAACAATCTCAAGTGCCCCGACAATCAAATCATGTATGAAATATAATATTTCATAATTTAAGTCAGAACAACAATGTTTGTTTAATCTCCATTAGATGGTGTTAGGAATTTCTAATTATTATGAAAGAAATAACCATTAATATTTAAATATTAATTTTCTAAAATTTTGTAAATAATTATTAATGAAGAAATTTGATTAATTGATTCAATGTAATCTTGCCAAATCAATGCAATATATGGTCATAACATAGTGGATTTCAATTTACGTTATCATATGACAAAATAGTAGCGAAAAATATTAACTCATGATATAAATACTCTAAAAAAGTTCCATTCCAAGTTAATATAGAGATAGGGAATAACATTCTCATTCATTAATTAGGTATAAATAAAATAATCTCATATGTTTTTCAAAAACTTCATAAAATAAAAATCTCAAAAATATAAAACTAAATAGATGAGTTAAAGGGTGATGTTTTCAATTATAAAATAAGGTATTAATTGAACTGCCTGGTGAAGAGTGTAGCAACCCTTAAAAGTAAAATATTTTAAAATAATAAAATGAATATCTAGTTGGATAATACACACCAAAATGTGCTGAATAACATTTTTTTTTCATCTCATTTTTGCACCAAAAATAACAAGGTAAATAAAAATAAATAATAATAAATTATTTATCTAATACTAAGAAAATGTATATTAAAGTTTAAATAACATAATTTAAGAAATTTAATATAACCAAATCTAACAAATTTAATTGTCATAAGAAATTAGAATAAGCTTTTAGTATTAATATAACAAAATGAAAGAACATTTTAAAACATAAATTAGATTGTATGAAAAATCTTCATTCAAAGTTAATAATGAATTCGAGTGTGATGTTCTCAATTATAAAATCAGGTATTAATTGAAATTCCTTGTGAAGAGTGTAGCAACCCTTAAAAGTAAATGATTTTAAAATAATAAAATGAATAACTAGTTGGATAAAACTCAGCAAGATGAGTTGAATAACATTTTCTTCATCTCATTTGGACCTCATTAAGAATAACTAAGAATTGTAGACCGAAGAAAACTTAAAAATAATTTATTACTTTAATAACAAATAAATATATATTAATGTTAAAAAATAATTAAATGTTATATAGAAAAAATGAGCTTCACAATAAGAGAAGATTTTGGGTTACATTGTATAATAATAAAATATAAGAGAAATCTTTGAAGAATGACATTAATTGCATCAAAAAGTTGCATTCTAAAATAATAAGGAGATTCGGTGTAAAATCATTACTCATCAAATTAGTTATGAATTAATTTACATTGAAAAGAATGTTAGAATAAAAAATTTTAAAAAATAAAAAAATATAAAATAAATATATAATTTTTTATGTATTGTTAAGATGAGTTCAACAACATCTATTTTTTTTATTTAAGGTACTCTAGATTTATTATGATTTTCCATGGTAAAAAAGCCTATGCAATAATAAATTTTTATATTTAAGATTATGTAAACAAATATTGAAAATTGAATGGGATAACTTGATGCAATGTAATATTACCAAATCAAAAGCAATATAAAAGTCACACAAGTGGATTTTTTGATCTTCAATTTAATATATTAAAATAAAATTTTCAACATAAAATTGAAAACTTAATTGGATATACGTCATCCGAGGATGACCAACAATCTCTGTTTCATTTTGAATACGCCTCATTAAGAATTTCTATTAATTACCAATAAAAATAAGAATAAAGAATAAAAAATTATTATTTTAATACTAAGAAAATGCATATTAATGCTGATATGAGATAAAGTTAACTATTGTAATATAACGAAATCAAAGGAAAGTAATGCTCACATGAGAGAAGATGTGGAGTTGCATGGTAATATAACAATATCAAAGAAAAGGATTTCAAAAGAGATAAATTTTTTAAGGAAGTTACATTCCACTATACTAAGAAATTTAAACAAAATAACCTTGATAGTCAAATAAGGTGTAGATTAAAATTTCTTTAAAACTTTCCTTAAGAAATTAAAGTTATTAAACTATAAAAAATTATTTCTTAATTAGATTGTGTTTATTTAAATGGGTCGAATGATATTAGTTTCATCATAATCAGACATCATTAGAAATTACCACATTTATCCAACAAAAGATGCAAAAATAGTTTTTATTAATTTTTATTAGATATATATTGCAACTGAAATAAGATAAATTTAACATTGTAATAGGAAAAATTATAAGAAATGTATTATTGACTTTAGATATTATTTAGAGTTACTTTGTAAAATAACTATTTAAAAAAAATCATTTGAATAAATTTCATAAAGTGATAATGCATTCCTTTCTTGATCACAAAAATTGAAAGAGTTAAAATACCTCATAAAATATTCGTAAGATCCAGACATTTAATGTTCGATTACAAGACATTTTAAGTTAGTGCTCATTACAAAAAAGATTTGAATAAAATAAAATAGATTATTATTTTAAATTTTAGTAATTATATATTACAAATGAAATGATGTACTTTGGGGCATCACAAAAATGGATTAAATAAAAAAATTAAGAAATGTTATAAGTTTAGTGGGAAAGTTTTATTCCGAGGTACTAAGTAAATGAAGTGTAACATTCTTAGGCATAACCTCTATTGGAAACTTTTCAATATCAAAATTGAGATTTTCTTGTATGAATCAAAATATATCATAACATGTTCAACTAATTATAGAAAATAAAATATACTTTGGACGAATGAAGTTGAAACATTATCCTGTAAATTTTAATTCCTAGATACTAAGGAGATTATGCATAACATCCTCGATCATAAAATCTTGTATGAAACAAAATATATCACATAACATGCAAACATATCAAAAATAAAATATTTAAAAATGTAGTAGATAAATATTTAAGTAGATAGAGCTCATCAAGTTAAGTCCATTAAAATTTTTATATTTCATCTGTTCCTTCTTGGGATTACTAGAACTTATGAATATAAATAAGCAAAAAAATAATTAATTATTAAAATGTAATTAATGATAAATATGTTAAAATTAAAATAAGGTAAAATGAAGTAATGTAATATATCCATTTTAAAAAAAAATTTGAGGTTATATGATAGAAGATTTTTATTTACATACTAATATAGAAAAACTAACAAAAATATTTTAAGAAATGTCATAAATTACACTAATATAAAGATATTTTGTCTATTTAAGATCTCATTTGGAATCATGACGAATTATAGAATTAAATATATATAAATAATAATTAAATATTATTTTAATAGTAAGAAGAGTTAGAATAAGCTTGAAATGAAATAAATCAAGCAATCAAATAAACAATATCAAAGTGATGACAATGGTCACAAAAGTGGGGATTTTTATTTTCGTAGTAAAATAATCCAAAAGATGTAAAACATTTGAATTAATGATATAACGTGTGGAAAAAAGGTTCATTCTAAGGTGCTAAAAGGATCAATTGTAAAAATCATGATCATTAAATCAAGTGCAAATTGAAATAGTTCATAAAGTAAGCCAAAACTTTGAAAATAATTTACTTCGTATATAACAACTAAATATTTAATTATGGAGAGTTCAACGTGTTGATTTGTCAACATTTGTGTCATCTCCATCAAACATTGCTTGGATGTATTTTGAACTACAAAATAAATAAGAACAAATATAAAAAATTGGTTGTTGTTGTATTACCTAAATTTATATTAAACAAATAATTATATAAATTGATGCTATAATTATCCAAATTGAAGCAATAAAAACATTAAGTTCATGACAAATTGGATTTTTATTTATAAATTGTTTTAACAAAATAATATTGAAAAATATTAATTAATGAAATAAGTAGTACAAAAAAGTTTTGTTCTAAGATAATGAAGAGATTAATTTTAACATCGTTTATTTAGGAATATCAATATATAATTTTGTTATAGATTCTCTAGATGATTCGAACTACATATGTTTTGAATTAATTTGACTTACTATAGATTTGCTATAACTTATCAAGTTAAAAAAATAATAAAAAAAAATATTATTTCAATATTAATTAAATAAACACAAAATTTGAGATGTGAAAATGATAAAAGATTTAGATTTTGATTGTAATATATCCAAATTAAAGTGAAATTTTGAAGTAAGAAAAATGACATTACAGAGTTGAAATGTGAAGTACTAATGAGATTGAGCACAACATCGTAAATCATCAAATCAAATATGAATCAAAATGTCTTGTATAGCATGCAAAGATACTAAAATTAAAGTATTTCAAAATATAATAAAAGAATTTGTAACTAGATAAAACTCATTAAGAGGAGTCTAACCATATCTTTTTCATGTTGAAATGAGATAAGCATAAATAAGCATAAGTAAGAGTAAAATATTATTTCATTTCAAAGTAAATATAGGTTGAAGTTGAAATGAGATAAGTTGAAATAATATAATATAACTAAATTTAAGTCATTTAAGCTTGCATTATAGAACGTTTAAAGTTATATAGTAACATAATAAATTAAAAATGAAAAGTTAAAAAAATTAGATAAAATGCACTAGATAATTGTATTAAAATATATTAAGAGGATGAAGCATAAATCACTAATTTTCAAGTGTAGTATGAAAGAAAAAAAATGTCTAGTAAATTGTGTCAAAACCATTAAAAATATCATAAAAAATAATATTTAAATTACAGCCCTCATTGAGATTCGTCTAAGTTTATTTCATCTCCTTTAAAACTCATTTGAAATTAATTCTTATTATTAAAATAGAAAATAGATAAAATTAAATATTGTTTCGACATAAAGTAGATTTATAATAATGTTTACATGAGATAAATTGTTACTATTAAATATAGCAAAATTAGAGTAATGAAAACTCACACATATGGAGAATTAGATTTTTGTTGTATTATAATCAAATTAGAGAAAAATGTTTAATTAATGATACAAACCATATAGAAAATGTTCATCCACAGATATTAAGTAAGCGGAACGTAACATGATCTATCGTCAAATTTGGCATGAATTTAAGCAATCCATGCAGTAACAACCCTAAAAAAATATTTAAGATATAAAATTGGATATCTAATTATATAAATTTCATTAAGATAATTACATTGATGATTGCTTCTAGGCCATCAAATATTTTTTGAATTACTATTAATGATTAAATAAACAAACTTGAATGCTAACACTTACTAGTCTAATACTAAGTAAATATATATTAAAGTTAAACATAGACAAATTAAAATAATATAATATATCCAAATCAAAACAATGTAAAAGGTCATAGGAAAGTGTATTTTTGTTACATTGAAGTATTTTTGTTACATTGAAATATAACTAAGTAAATGTCAAAGACCTACCTTTTAATAAGATAAATAATACAAAAAGGTTGCATTCGTACCTAACAAGTAAATAAAGTGGAACATCATATATCACCAAATTAGGTACAAATCAAAATGTCTCTTAAAATACCAAAAAACTTGAGAAAGTTACATATCTAAAAATATAAAATGTTATACTTTATTAAATAGGGAATATTTAATTAAGTTTAATAATGTTTGATTCATCTTAGAAGGATGTTGTTTGAATTTCTTTTTTAATTAAAAATATAAATAAGAACATATAATAAAAATTATTTTTTCAATATTAAGAAAATATAGATTAAAGCTTAAAAAGATAAATTTAATTATTATTATATACTAAAATTAAAGCAATGCAAAGAACACAAATAAAAATTTAGGGTTAGATAGTAATATAAGAAAATCAAATATAAACATTTGAGCAAATGTCATAAATTGTACGAAAAAATTGATTTATAAGGTACTATGGGGATTTAGCATAATATCATCAATTGAAAAATTAGGTACAAATTAAAATATCTAACAAAACTTACTACAATCCTTGCATGTAAAATATTTGAAAATTTGAAAGGAATACTTATTTCGATACAACTCATCAAGGTGTGTTGAAGGACCACTTTTTTATCTTGATTTGAGTTCATTGAGTTTTTTTATGAATTCCTAAATTAAATCAGCAAAAATAACGATCAATTATTATTTTAATATTAAGTAAATACATATATATCAAAGCCAATATAAGATTAATTGAAAACGTAATATAGTAAAATGAAAGATATGTTATGGCCACATTAAAAAATATTTTTAGTTACATTGTAATATAAAGAAATAAAAAATTTTAAATGAGATAAATTTCACGTGAATGTTACTTTCTAAAAGACTAAGAAATCTGAGCAAAAAAACTTCAACCGTCAAATTAGCAGAAAAATTTGATGGTCACATTAAAGTTGATTTATATTTACATACTAAAAAATAATAAAAAAAACTATTCAATGATAGAAGAAAAATTGGGTTGGAAACATGCATTCTAAGATATGATAAACATCAAGTATAACATCCTTAATCATCAAATTAGGAACAAATTTATGTGTTATATAATGTGCCCAAGTTGAAATAATTTTCTTAAAAATATATAATTGGATAGAGGTCCTCAAGTTGAGTCCAATTATATTTATTTCATCTCAATCAAAACTTGTTTTTCGTAGTTGTCAATAACATAAATTAAATAGGCACAAAGAATTTCAAATTTTGACATTAACATTAAGAAAATAAATATCCAAGAAGAAAATAAGGAAAATTGAAGCATTGTAATATAACCAAATAACAGTGATGAAAAGGTCACATGAGAGAAGAATTAAACTTTCACAATACAACTACCAAATAAAAGCAAAAGTTTTAAAGAAATTTGATAAGTTATATGATAAAGTTACATTCCAAGGTATTAAAAAGATACACTATGATATAATAATACCAATAAATATTTCTCAAAAAGAATGATAAAACCTTGGAAAGTTATACATATGATAGTCCAAATGGTTATCTACTTTGATAATATTTGATGACACAAGTCAAATGGCATTTGCTTCATCTCTATTAGACCTCTTTTGGAATTACTGAAACTTCCCAATGTAAAAATACTTTTGTAATAATGAATTATTTTTTAATATTAGGCAAACACATGCACATGATAACATAAGATAAATTTAAATAATTTAATTAATCAAAATAAAAGAAATATAAGCGTCATAGGAGAAGATAATCTATATTAAAAAAAAGTACATAGGTAAGTTGTATTCAGTGTTACTTTTGAGATCGAGTGTAAAATTTGCCTTTTTAAAATCTTGTATGAATTGAAAGACCATTTAACGAGTATCACAACCCTAGAATGGAAAATATTTAAAGATAAAAAATAATATGTTGCTAAGTAGATCTTGTAACGATGATTGCAATGATGTTGTTTTCATCTTAATCGAATATCATTTAGAATTGCTACAAATTACTAGACTAAACATGCATAATTATTATTAAATTTATTGTTCAATATTAAGTAAATATATATTAATGTTCAAATAGGAAGAATTGATGAAATGTTATATTACCAAATCAAGGAGATATAATGGTCGCAATGGAGAAGATTTTTCACTAAATAATAAGAAAATCAGATCAGTGTGAAACATTTGATCAAATGTGATTAATTGTGCAAAAAAGTTGATTTCCAAAATGTTAATGAGATCATTTGAAAAATCATCATCCTTAAAATTTGGCACGAATCTAGATGCTTCATAAACACCATCAAATTTTGAAACTATAAAAAATATTACAAATGTTCAATAAATTTATAATTAGAATGTAGCTTATCAAGATGAGTACAATGATGTTTGGTTTTTCTCAATAGGACTAGTTTATATTTTCAATGAATTACAAAGGTAAAAAAGAAGAAATAATGAAAAAATCTTATTTTAGTTTGAAATAAATAAAGTCCAAAGCTAAGATGAGATAACATGAAGCAATGTAATACATTAAAATTAAAGTAGATATAAAAGTCACACAAGTGGTGATTTACATTTTAAAGAAGTGAGAATTTTTTTTTTGGAATGTTATATTCCAAGATACTTAGGAGATTGAGCATGACATCTTTGATAATCAAAGAATGCATGATTCAAAATGTCTTACATATCAAAAGATAATAATAAAAATAAAATATTTGAAAATATAACAATTGAATATTTAATTATACATAGCTTGTTGAGACGTGTCTAGTAACATTTGATTAATGTTTTTTGCCCTCCATTGGAATTATTGTGGTTTATCAAGTTCAATAAGAAAAAATAATAAGAAATTATTATTTCATTATTTACTAAGTATACGTTAAAGTATAGAGAAGAAAAATTCAAGTAATAAAAGAAAACAAAATTGTAGATACTTAAGTTTTACATGATAGAAGATTTAGAGTTGTATAGTTATAAAATAAAATGAGAACAAAAACATTGAACAATTGAGATAATTTATTTTCAAAAGATGTTTTCAATTATGTTTTAAAATTGATCATAACTATCTTGATTGTCAATTTTTGAATGAATCAAAATGTCTTGTGAAGTATAACAAAAATCCAAGAAAATAAAAGTTTAGAAAACAATTTAGTGCAAATCAATTGATATCTAATTGAGAGTACAATGAATTATGGTTCCTCTCCTTCAAATCACGTTTTAAGTTATCGTTAACTTCCATAAAAAAATTTCCATACTTAAAAATTGTTTTTTAATTTTAAGTAAATTTGAAATACAGAAGAAATGAGATAAAATGATGCAATGAAATATAATTTAATTAGACCAATAAAAGGTCACACTAGATAAGAATTTGATTTTTATAGTAAACAAAAGAAACAAAAATAAATACAATTTGATTTAATGATATTGGTTGTATGGAAAAGTTGGATTATGAGACACTAAGGAGATGAAAAGTTACAACCTCAATCACCAAATTTGGTATGAATTAAAAAAATCATGAAGAGAGCCAAACCATAGAAAATTAAATTTTTAACAAAATATGAAACTTATTATTTAATTTTATAATACTTATTAGGGCTATTCAATGAATGTTTTCGTCATCTCCATTTAACTTTTTGAGAATTAATGCAAATTTGCAAAAGAATGGCATAAATTTAAATATATTTTATTCTAGCATTACATAATTATATATTATTACTAAAATTAGACAAATTGAAGCAATATAATATGTTCAAATCAATGTGATGTGAACATCACAAGAAAGATGATTTTATGTTACATTGTAACAAAACAAAAAAAGTGAACACTTTAGTTAATGTCATAAATTCTAAAAAAAAAGGGATCAAGTAAAAAAAGATGCATTCTAAGAGAATAAAATTGTTGGACTTTATCCTGAATTACTGCAAATTAAAAAGAAAATAAACATTTAATAAAAAATTATAATATTTTAATACTTAATTAAAGCTTAAATGACATAAATTAAAATAATATATTATACAAAAATAAGTAAAATTTAATAGTAATATAAGAGAAGGGGTTGGGTTACATAGTATGATAACAAATTTAATAAACTAAAAAAATAATGTAAATTGTACAAGAAATATACATTCCAAGATACTAAGGGGATTAAGCATAACATCCTCCAACATGAAATCAAGAAAAGAAAATAAATTCCTAAAATTTGTTGCAGCCATAGAAAAATATTTTCAAAAATATCAAATTCGATAAATTAAAAGATAGTTCTCATTAAGATATAATGATGATTGTTTTATCTGGATTGAACATGGTTTGCAGTTATTATGAATTACCACAATAAATATGCATAAAAATAAAACATATTATCTTATAATTATGTAAAAATAATTTAAAAACTTGAATAAGACAAATTCATGTAGTGTAATTTAATATTGATATAGAAAAATAAAAGAGAAAAATTTAAAAAATATAAAAATGGTATGGGATAGTTACCTTTCAAGACAATAAGTAGATTTAGTCTAACATTATTGATTGTTAAATCTAGTATTATTTGAAATATCTTATAAAGAGTGCAAAAACCATGGAAAGTAAAATATTTCAAAATATTACAATTTGATAGAGTTCACTAAGAAGAGTCCAATGACCAAGGTCTCATCTAGAAAATACATTAGTAAAAATATCTATGAAATGACAAAATAAGTATAATTAATAATAAATTATTATTTCAATATTAAGTAAAGTTATATTAATGTTGAATTAAAAAAAATTAATATATGTTCTTTAAGTAATTCAAGGATTGATATTTGTTGTGGAGAGAAGAGTTAGAATTATATAAGATGATAATCAAATAAAATGAAAAATGTTAAAGAAATGAGATTGATTCTAAAAAAAATTTGCATTCAAAAATATTATTGAGATTTAGTGTAAAGTCATCACCCAATTTTGTACAATTCAAAATTCATCTTAATCTTATAAAAATGTGTTAAAAGATTTTGTTAACAAATTTAAAATATATATATATCCATATGTATATGTATATGTATGTTTATGTTTTCTATGATGAGTCGGACAACATTTAATTTATCCTGATCAAAACTAGCTTCAATTTATTGCAAATTCCCAAGATAAATTAGTATTAATGTTAAAAACAATATTCTCCTAATATTCAAAAAATAGATGCAAAAGATAAAATTAAATAATTTCAAGTAATATAATATAGAAAAATTAAAAGCAATATAAAAGTTCCATAAGTGGAGATTTAAATTTTCAAGGTAACATAACTTAATTAAAGTTAAAACTTTTAAGTAAGAAAAAATATATTGAAAATTTGTATTCCAAGATCCTACAGAGATCAAGTGTAATATTCTTAATCTAGTCATGTATTAATCATAATTTTTTATATAACATATCAAAATGCTGGAAATAATAAAATAAATATGCATTAGGTGAAGCTCATCATGGTGAGTCTAACAATATTTGTTTCGTGTCTATTATTTCTTTTTTGGAATTATAAAGAATTAATAAAATAAATACGTATTATTAAAAATAAATTATTGTATTTTAACTAAGTAAATATGTATGTTAATGTTGAAATGGATAATTTGAGCTAATACATTATAACCAAATTAAAGACATTTAATGGTTACATGACAAACAATATAGAGTTATTTAATAATATAATAACGACAAAGTAAAACAATTCGATAAATGAGATAAATGTGTTGAGAAGTTTCATTTAAATATACTGAGAAGTTTGGGCATAATATTCTCAATCATCAAATCTGTGGAAATAAAAAAGTAATATTATACAAATATTAGAAAATGGATGTTTAGATGACAAAGCTTCTGAAGACAAGTGTAATGTTGTCCAACAAAACTCATTTAGAGCTACAAAAATAAATATGGAAAAATATTAATAAATTATTATTTTTAAAATTAAGTGAATGCATAATAAATATTTAATTAGATAAATTGAAACAATGAAATTTAACAAAATCAAAGAGATGAAAATGTCACAAAAGTGGAGAATTAGACTTTTATAATAGAAGAGGTTCACTCCAAGAAAAAATTATTGACAAATAAATGTTCAATTTTATAGAGTTTATTGAGTTTATTTTATTGACATTTGTTTTGTCTCCATAAGACATTGTTTAGACTTACTATGAATTAGATGAATTAAATTAGTGTAATATATGAAAATTTAAGTGATGTGATGGTAAAAAAAGGATGATTAAACATACATTATATGATAACAAAATAAAAAAGAAAAATATTAATTAAAAAGATAAATAGTTTGAATAAGTTGCATTCCAAAAGAATAAGGAGACCGAGTAAAACATCCTCAATCATAAAACAAGGCATGAATCAAAATAACGCATCAAACATTAAAAAAATCTATTAAATAAAATATTTCAAAATAAAATTGAATAATTTATTGAATAGAGCTCATTAATGGGACTCTAACAATGTTTGATTCATCTCAATCAAATTCATTTGTAGTTCCTATTAGTTAACACAAAAAACTCATAAATAACAACAAATTATAATTTTAAAATTAAGAAAACATATATTAAAGTTGAAATAAGATGAATTAAGGCATTGTAATATTACAAAATCATAGCTATGTTAAGGCCATGAAAATGGAGATTTTGTTTTGGATAATAAAATAACCAAATTAAGAGAACATTGAAGAAATGAAATAAGTTTTGTAGAGAAGTTGTATTCAAAGATGCTATTAAGATTGAGTATAACATCTTAAATCATTAAATCTAGTAATCGAAATCTGTGATAAAATAAGGTAAAACACTAAAAAATAAAATATTTAAAAATACAAAAAATCAATAGTTAATGTGATAATGCTCATCATGGTCCATCCAATGACGATTGCTTGTCTTGATTTAATCTTGTTTAGAATTTTATTGAATTACTAAAGTAAATAACATAAATACTTATAAATTTTTATTTAATATTAAATAAGTATATGCTAAAAAAATATGAGAAAAATTGATACAATCTAGATAGGAAAATAAAATATTTGCATGGGTTGCATGTGAGAAGATTTAAAATATAGTGTAATATAACAAAATTTAAGAAAAACAAAAAAGATATAAATTTTATTTTAATATTGAATTCTAAGATATGAATGAAATCCAAAGTAACAACCATGATTGTGAAATGAGCTTTGAATTGAAATGTCTTAAAAATCATGATAAAAAAAAAACTTTAAGAACTGAATGTTAAATCGGGTAGGGTTATTCAAAATAATTGAAACATTTGTTTTATCTTGAGTGGACCACATTTGGAATTATTATGATATATAATAAAAATATGCATTAATAAAAGATTTTATTTTTATGTTTACTAAACATATAACAAAGTTTAAATGTAGTAAATTGAAACAATGTAATATAATGAAATAAAAGAAATGTAATTTATATTTTAGAGAAGCTTTAAAGTTACATAATAATATGACTTATTCAAAGAAAAATTTTGAAGAAATGAGATAAAATGTTAGAAGTATAGCATTGCAAGATACTAAGAAAATCAAGCAAAACATCATAAATCATCAGATAAGAAATAAATCAAAATGTCTTGTTCAACATGGCAAGGCCAAGGAAAAAGTTTCTTAAAATTATAAAATAAATATCTAATTTGATAGAAGAGATCGACGACTTTTTATTTCATCTCTATCAAATCTTGTTTTGAAGTTACTTTACATTTAAAAAAGTAAATGAACATAAATAATGCTAAATTATTTTTGAGGCTAATGCAATACTAATTAATGGAAAAATGAATCAAATCGATGTAATATAATATAAACAAAAAAACATTTAAAGTTTACATGATAAGAGAAATTGAGTCACATAACAATTTATCCAATATTGAAAAAAGTTTGAAGAAATGAGATAAATTAAATTGGATGGTTCCACTACATGGCATCGAGGACTTTGAGTCTAACATCCACGATGAGGAAATCATATACGAATTTAAGTATTTAAGAAAACAAGGCAAAACCGTAGAAATTAAATATCTTAAAATATTAAAAATAAATATTTAAATAAAAAATGCTTTACAAGAGGATTCAAATGAGAATTTTTTAGTTTGTTAGACCTTAGTTTAAATTACAATAACATATGAAAATAATGAACTAGCAATTGTAGTGAAATATTGTTTTAAAACTATGTAAATATTTGTAAAATGTGAAACAAGATAAATTAAAGTAATCTAATATAACAAAATAAAAGTTATGTAATGGTCACATGAGAGTAAGTTCATAGTTATACATTAATAAGGCCAAATCAAAGAAAAATGTTTAAGAAATGAGACAAAATAAGTGGAAAAAATTATTTTCCAAGATATTAATGGGAATGAGTGTAGCATACTCGACCATCATATTAGGTATGAAGGCACACATCTGTCGAGGAAGTAAACATCAAAAAAAATACGTTATTTAAAAATTAAAAAAATACAAATCGATGGAGCATAATGAGAATAGTCTAGGGACATCGGTTTTATCCTGATCAATCCTGCTTTGGAAATATTACAAATTGAAAAAACATTAACAATAAAATAAAGTAAATTGTCATTTGAATATTAAATAAATATATTTTGATGCTAAAATAGGATATATTGAAGTTAAATAATATAGGAAAATTAAATCAATGTATATGTCACTCAAGTGATAAATTTGAGCTATGTAGTAAAATATCCAGATTTAAGCAAAAGAAAATGATGGAATTAGATTAATTGTAAAAAAAAGTTTCATCTAAAGGTACTAAGGAGATCATTTGTAACATCCTTGATAATTAAATCAAGTACAAATCAAAATGTTTTGTAAATCCTATCATAACCAAAGTAAACAAAAATTTTAGGGATATATAAATGAAAACATATTTTAATAGAGTTCATTATGACAAGTCAAACAGTGTTATTTTTTAATTAGAGCTCAGCTGAAAATACTTCAAATAACCAAAACAAATAAAAAAAGTAATAATAAATAATAAATTTATTATTTACTAAAATAATATAGTACTTAAATATGATAAATTGAACCAACCAAATTAAAGCAATGTTATATCACACTAGTGAAGAGTTTGAGTTTCATAGTTATATAACCAAATCAAAGAAAAAATTTAATAAAAATAAAATATATACTACTCGAATGATCCATTCCTAAGATTGAAAATAATTAAAAAAAATTAAAAATAATTTTTTTTGTTGGATATAAATAATCAAGAAGCGTCTATCACATGTTTTCTTTCGCTTTGTCGTCATTTTAATTGTTGTGAACTTGAAAAGTAAGCATAAAAAAGAATTAATTATTATTTTAATATTAAGAACGTTTATGTTAAAATAGAAACAATATAACTTAAAAAATGTAATATGACCAAAACAAACAAATTTAAAGGTATTGTGGAAGAGGATTATTTGTTATGAAGTCAAATAACCAAATCAACATAAAATGTTTTAGGACATCAAATACAAAATAGTAGAACGATGTACTCAAGGATATTAAGTAGATCAACCATGACATTATCTATGGTAAAATTGGTTAAGAGATGAAATTGCTCATAAATCATTCCATAATTTTTTTAAAAAAAAATATTTAAGAAATATATTTATTATAACTTATTTGATAGAGCACATTGATACATGTCCAACAAAATATTTTGCATGTTTTACGTATCTCAATTTGAATTATTTTTAATTATGAAATTAAATAATCATATATACTTATAGATTATTTTAAATATTTAGTAAATGCTCAATTAAAGATGAAATGAAATAAATTTTAAAAAAGATAATATTAGAAAGAAAATATTGCAAAGATCACGAAAAAAGAGAATTATATTTTCATAGTAATAGAAACAAATAAAAGTGAAACATTTTAATTAATGGATAGATAATAGAAAAAATTTCTATTCCAATATACTAAGGAGTTCAAACGTAACATCCTTACTAATCAAACCATTTATGATTCTAAATTACTTTTAAAGTATGAGAAAACTTTAGAAAACTAAATAGTTTAAAATGTTAAAATAATAATAAGAAAGAGCTTGAGTTGTCCAGTTCATTGAAATTTTTTTCAATGGGTCCTTGTTTTGAATTTGAAAAAATTTCAAAAGTAAATAAGCATAAGTAAAACTTAATTATTTTTTTGCTATTAAATAAATAAATATTTATGTTTAAATAAGATACATTGAAGCAAAGTAATCAAACTAAATCAAGGACACGTAAAGTTCACATTTTGGGAGGGCTAGAGTTTTTTTGTGCAACAAAATGAAAGCATAACATTTGAAGAAAGAATATAAATTTTATGGGAAGGTTAGTTTCAACGACACTAAAGAGATTTAGTGTAAGAAAGTTCATCGTCAAATTCGATAGTAATTGACATCTGTCATAAAGCAATAAGAAATAATTAAATAATATTTTTAAAACTTATCGTGCAATGAGGCCAATCATAATAAATAAAATATTTAAAAATATAAAATATAATGTTAAATTGGAGGGAGTCCAATGATATGATTCCAATAATGATTGTTTTATGCCATAAGACTTCATACAAAATTAATGTGATTGATATAATTAACTAAATATTTAGAATAAAATATATTCTTTCAATAGCAAGTAAATATATATTAATGTTGCAATTAAATAAAGTAAAATGATACAAAAAAATCAAATCGAAGTAACATAAAGGTCACAATAGATGTGACTTAGAGGTACATAATAACATAAACAAATCAAAGACAAAAATTTTGATAAATGAAATAAATTATACATTAAATTTACATTCAAAGATACTAAGGAGTTCTAGATGAACAAACTTGATCATCTAATGAAGTATGAGTCACATACCAAAACACTAAAATAATAAATTATTAAAATAATATAAGAATTAATTTTTAATTAAATGTGGATCATTGAGTTTTTTCAATTACATTTATTTCATCTCAATCAAACCTCATTTGAATTTACGTTGAATTACCAAATTAATTAAGTATAAATCAAAATAATTATTTATAAATATTAATTAACTATATATTAAAGTTGAATGGTGTTACATTGATGCTATGTAATATGACCAAGTCAAAGTGACTTAAAAGACATGAACAAGAGAATTAGATACTTTTAGTAATATAACATAATTAAAGCGAGGAATTTGAAGAAATAAGAAAACTTGTATAAGAAAATTGAGTTCCAAGATAATAAGAAGATTCAAGTAAAAATATTCTATCATCAAATCTTTTAAGAAATAAAATAACTCACAAGGCATGCTTATATCAAGAGAACTAAAATCTACAAAACTATTAAAAAAATAAATAAAATTAATATTTAATTGAATATAATGGATCAAGATCAGTCTAATGATATTTTTCCATCTCGTTCAAACTTTAAGTAAATTTATTAAAAATTACAAATATAAATAAACATGAATCATAACAAATTACTTTTTAAATATTAAGCAAGTATATATTTCAGTTGAAATATGATAAATCGATCAAATGTAATATGACTAAGTAATCACAAAACAAATTTCACATGAGAGAAAAGTTAGAGTTACCAAGTAATACAATTTAATGAACAATTAAAAATGTAAGAAATTATAAAAGGTATAAAAATGTTGCTTTTTAGGATACTAAGAAGATCAAATGAAAATAACCTCTATGAAAAAATCATGTATAAGTCAAAATATCATAAACAATGTAGCAAAATACTAGAATAGGTCTAAAAGAATATTTATTTTATATTAAAATAATAATTTCTCATTAAATAAGTTTATTTACTTTAGTAATTAAAAATAATTATAAACGAATTCTAATGTAGATGTTAAAATGTCATTGTATGCTTTTTGAACTACAATATCCAAATAAATCCTCATTGTTATATCTTTATATAGTTTATTCTCTAGTATTTTACATATTTTAGGAGATATTATGTTTCACAAAAGATTGATCATCACAAAAGTTACACTTTATCACCTTAGAATTTTTGAAAAAAACATTTCCACAAACTTTATCTCATTTTTTAAATATTTTTGTTTGACTTTGTTATATTATTAAGAAATGAAAACTTTTCTCTCATTTGACTTTTATATCAGTTTGGTTATGCTATATTAAATTAATTTAATTTGTCTAGCTCAACTTTAACATATAATTAATAAATATTAAAAATAAATTTATTATTATTTATGCCTTTTAAATTTTATAAATCATAATGATTCCAAATAACATTCCATCAAAATGAAACTAATTTTTTTGGACTCACCTAAATGAACTTTATCTAATTTAAAATTCATTTCACTATTTTAAAGTATTTTATTTTCTAAAGGTTTAGCATGCTTATCAAGTGATTTTTATTAATACCTTATTAGAAGATTAGGGTATTACAATTCCTCTCGTTAATATCTTAGAATGCCTCTTTCACATACACTCTATCTCATATCTTTAGATTTCTTCTTTGGTTTGGTTGTTACTATTTCACCTTAAATCTCTTCTCATGTGATCTTTGCATCACTTATTTGCTAATATTAATTTGCTTTTCTTAACAAGCTCCGATCAAGAAGAAACAAATACCATTTAACTCATCTTAATGCATTTTATCTAATTAAATAATCATTACTAGGCTTTTAAATTTTATTTTCTAAGATTTTGGCATGTTTTATTTAACATTTTGATTTTCTCTTGATTTGACAAGCAATGAGATTACACTCGATGTCCCTAGTATTTTGGAATACAACATTCTTATTCTACGTAGTTCATTTCTTCAAAACGTTTTTTGTTGTCTTGGTTATACTGTGATAAAACTCTAATTCTCAGCTCATTTGAATATTAAGTCTCTTTTATATTTTTATATTACATTATAATAACTAATCTCATATTAAATTTAACAAAAATTTACTTTATATAATAAATTAACAGTTTATTATTATTTATTTTCTTAATTTTTAATTATGTTTAGTAGGGATAGCTCAAAAAAAATTTGGCTTAAATCAATGAAATCTTCCAAATTAGAAAAAAATTCTACGATTTAAAATTTTTTATTATCTATTATTTTAGACACATTACAAGGTATTCATATTTGAATAATATTTGGTGATAAGGGATGTTATATTCAATCTATTATTACCTTTGAATATAACTTTGCCAAACAATTTAGCTCCAAAAGTTTTACACAAATTTAGTTACATTTCTATGTAACTCAAAATCTCCCCTCCTACAACCTCTACATCAATTTTATTTCAGTACATTATGTTAGTTTAGTTTTTCTAATTTTAGCTTTAATATGTTTCTACTTAATATTAAAAAAAGTAGTTTCTAATAATTTTAGGTTTTTTGTTCTATAATTTATAGCTATTAGGAATATGGTCTAATCTAGAAAAAAATCATTGGACTCAACTTGATGAGACTTATGTAATAAAATATTCATTACCTATATATTTTTAAATATTTTAGTTCTTTTTATTTTCTAATACCTTTGTTATCAGGGAGGTTGCACTTAATTTTCTTAATATCTTTTAATGCTACTTTCTTTTAAAATTTATCTCCTTCTCTCAACTTTTCTTGCTTTTATTTTTTATAATACAATGCTTATTTAAATATCCTCTCTTGTGATGTTTACATTGCTTTAATTGTTTATATTACATTGCTTTAGTTTATCTTATTTCATCATTAACATATACTTGCTAAATATTAACATACAAATTTACAATTATAGATCCTTTTTTAATTTTGTAGCTCTTAAAAGTTCCAAGTGATGTCTCATTAAGAAAATTGCAAACCTTGCTTGACCCATCTTAATGAACATTATACAACAAAATGTAATTTTTTTTTACTGTTCAATATTTTATTATCTAAGATTTAGGTTAATATTAGAAGATATTTTGATTCATTTTTAATTTGTTGAATAAGAATGTCACATCTGTTATCTTCATTATGCTAAAATTTAACTTTCCTAAAAAAGCATATCATTTTTTCAAAATTTTCTCATAAATTTCGTCATATTATTATGTAATTCTTATTTGAATTTCTTATTGCATTTATGGTACTTTTATTTTTTTTATATTGTATTCTCTATTTTATGTCATTTTAGTTTTAATTTTTGAACTTAATTTAAAATAATATATTGTCATTATTTAGTTTTATTTTATTCTTTTAACATGCAATAAGTGTAAATGAGTTTTAATAAAGACTAAATAAATGTCATCAAACTCAACTCAAATAACTCTATCCAATCTAACATTCATTTTTCTTTTTTGAAATATTTTTTCTTCTTTTCGACATTTTTAAAAAAGTTTTATAGGTACATGATTTGACAATTAACAATGCTATGCTAGATCTTCCTAGTTTCTTGGAGTTTAAGTTTCGTATGCAATGTTTGTCATTATTATAATTTTCCACTTCGAATTTGTTATATTAATATGAAATTCGAAATCTTTTTTATGTGATGCTAAGTTTACTTTGATTTTGTTATATTATATTGAATCAATTTATCTTATTTTTAATTTGAACATTTAAACTTATTATTATGATAATTATTGTTTTTTCTCTTATTTTTTTGATACTTTGCATTTACTCCAAGCAAGATTTGTTTTACATGGAAAAATAGTCATTGAAATTGTCCCAATATGCTCTCTTAATTAAGTGTTAACGTTTAAACTTTTTTATTTTTTGTGGCTTTATTAGGCCTTACATGGAATTTTGTCATACCCTTAATTTGATGTTTGAGGATGTCAAACTATATCTTCGTAGCACCTTGGAATGATATTTTCTAACATAATTAATATCATTTCTTCTATTTTTTTTAATTATTTTTATTATATTACTATGTAACCCCAAATCTCTTCTCATGTGGTCTTTACATTACTTTAATTTATGTTAATTTTGCTTTAATATATATTTACTTAATATTTTAGATAATTAAATTCTATTTATGCTAATTTACTATGGTAATTAATATTAAGTCTAAGTGATGTTTGTGTGCATAAAACAAAGATCATTCAACTCTTCTTGACTTGTTATATCCAACAAAATAATCATTTCCTTAATTTCATATATTTTATTTTCCAACATTTTTCAAATTTTATGAGACATTTGAATTCATACCTAGTTTGATATTTGTGGATGTTATAATCTATATATTTGGTCCAATGGAATGAAGGTTTTTCATATAATTTATATCTTTACTGCAAATCATTAGATTTTTTTTTTATTTAAATATCCTCTCCTAGCATTCATATTACTTGAATATATTATAATACTTCAATTTATCATATTTTACTTTAATCTACAATCACTTAATAAAAAATAATTATTTAATTGTAATTTGGTTTATTTAATTTTATAATTGATATTTATTTTTATTGAGTATCAGTTTAGTCAAAAAAACATTACAAAACAAACTTTAAGAAAGTAATTTTTTTGGTATTTTAAAAAAAAATTTAAGTGCTTTGGCATGCTTTAAGAGGAAGTTTTACTTGTACTACATTTTAGGATCCATGATGTTACACTTGATCTCCTTAGTATCCTATAATGCAACTTTTGTATACAATTTATAATTTTTCTTCAATTTTTTACCTTTCATTTTGTTATATTAGCATCAAGCTTTATTTCTCTTTTCATGTAACCTTTACGTTGTTTTATAATATTTTTACGTCATGCTCCTTCAAGTTATAAAATTCTTTTTTAATTTATGCTTGCTTAGTACTAAACTAGTCTATTACTATTATTTATGCTTTTTATATTTCACAATAATTCGAAACCTTACCTGATTGAGATGGAAAAAAATGTTGAGATAGTTTTGATGAGCTCAATACCATCAAACACTCATTTTTATATATGTAAATATTTTATTTTATTTATTTTTTCTATTTTAAAATAATGTTTAATTCATACCTTATTTAATAATTGAGGATGTTACACTTTAATTTTAAAATTTGTAGAAAATCCAATCATGGTGTGATCGAGATTAAGCAAATATCACTGAACTCATCTTGACAAGCCCCTCTATAATTAAATAATCATTTCTATATTTTTAAAATCTTTTTTCTATTATTTTCTTTACATATTTTAGGTGATAGTTTTATTGAAATCATATTTGATGATAAATGATGTTTCTCTTAATCCCATTAGTTCTATGAAAGTACCCTTCTAATATAATTTGTCTCATTTCTTTACATTTTTTTCTTTGATTTTGATATATTACATTGTTGCTTTAAATCCCTTAAAATGTAACATTTGCATCAGTTTGATTTACTTACATTATATTACTTAATTTATCTATTTTTTATGATATATTTAATTATTAATAAAAATAATACTTTATTAATTTTTGTCAATTTTTTTTAATTTATATTAATTAAAAATTTTTCTAGTCAAGACATAAGAAAGGTCATTAAACTCATCTTGATAAAGTCTTTCTTATAAAATAATCATTTTTATATTTGTAAATGTTATTTATTTTAAAATTTTTTCATACATCACTAGACAGTTTTTTCAAAATGATTTGATGATTAAGTACGCTACATTTGATCCCATTAGCAAATAAAGATTCTACTTTACTGTATAATTAATCTTCTTTCTTGAACATTTTCTCTTTCACTTGTTTCTATTACAATCATGTATGAATTGTTCTCTTGTGCGAGCGTTACATATCTTTCAATTAGTTGTGTTGTATTTTTTTAATTTATCATGTTTTTCTTTTAATATATCTTCACTTAGTATTAGGAAAATATTTTCTTATTATTTTTTTTTATATTTTTGTTTTGTAATTCATGGTAATTGAAATAGAGATCTAATCAATATGAAATAAATATTTTTGTACTTTTCTTGATGAGTTGTCTTATAAATGATTCATTTTTAAAACTTTTAAAATATTATTTTTTAATGAATTTGTAAAATTTAATTTATACTAGATTTGGCAATCAAGAATGTTACACTCAACCAACTTAGTATCAATGAAGAATCTTTCTCGTATAATTTATCTTTATATCTTAAAGTTTTCCCTTTGATTTATTATACTACTATGTCACTCAAAATTTTACCATTATCTCCTTTGAACATTAATATGTACTTTGTATTAAAATAATAATTTAATATTATTTATTCTTATTGATTTTTGTAATTCATAGCCATTCCAAAAAAAGTTTGAAGTCAAACGTAGTGGACATATCTTGCTGGGCTAAATCAATTTAACATTTTACATTTTCAATTATATTATTTTCTGTAATTTTGGCATACTTCATGAGATATCTCAATTAGCACATGATTTGATAGTAGAAGATTTATACTCAAAACACTTAGTATCTTTCAATGCCATTTTCTCGTACGCTTGATCCCACTTTTTATATTTTTTAGTTTTGTTTGCTTAAAGTATTATCTAGTCATATGTCATATATTATGTAACATTAACATCTCCTTAATTTGGATATATTACATTGCTTAAATTTATCTTAGTTTTCTTTAACATATATTTAATTAATATTAGAAAACTTTATTACTATTTATGGTTATTGGCTTTCGTAATTCATCATAATTCAAATGAAAATTTGTTCGAGATAAAACAAATATCATTCAACAACTCTTAATGAGCTTTATCTATTTAAATATTCATTTCTAAAAGATTTTTCTTCTATTTTTCTATGCTTTAGGAGAAACTTTGATTCGTAGATTTTTTTGCCATTAAGGATATCGCACATGATCACTGTAATAACTTGGGATGCACTTTATCGTTTATTTTATTTGAAATTCTTCAAAATTGTTTTTTATTTTTGATTGGATTACTATTAAACTCTTATTCTTCCCTCATCCATCATTTATACTTCTTTGATTTGCCTATATTACATTAGCTTAATTTATCTCATTTTAGCTTCATAACATTTACTTATATTAGAAATAACAAAGTGCTATTGTTTTTAGTCAATTACTTTAATATGTTATAGGAATCCTAAATAAGGTATGTTAAAAAAATATTTTTGGTCTAATCTCAATGTGCTATAAGGATTTAAATATAAATTTTTAAGCATTTTGAATACCAAGGTTTTAGCGCACTTTACATGAAAAATAGAATCATAGTTGTTTTCATGATCAAAGAAGTTATGGTGAATCTCCTTATTATCTTATAATGCAAAATTTTTACACAATTAATTTCATTTCTGAAATAATTTTTGTTTAATTTTTTTTATTTCAATGAATCTTAAAATTCTCATTACATATGAGCTTTACCTTTAATTTTGTTCTTTTCATTTATTTAATTTGTCCAATTTTAAATTTATAAACTATTTAATTAATATAAAAATTATAATTAATTATTTTTTATGGTTAGCTAATTATTTAATTGGTAGTAATTCAGAACATGTTCTAATCAAAATGTAAGAAAGATCACTTGGCACATCTTAACAAGCTTTGTCAAATAAGATATTAATTTTTTTATATTTTAGATCTTTTTTCTAAGCTTTGATGCACTTTATTAGACATTTTGATTAATACAATATTTTGTGATAGTGGATGTTATGTTTTATCTCCATAGTACCATGTAATGCAACTTTCCTTCATAATTAATCTCACTTCAAATTTTTTGTTTTGATTTGGTTACAATATGAAAAAATTTTTAATATGTTATCATCTGACCCTTACATCCTTTTTGTTTGGTTATATTCTATTGCTTCAATTTGTGTTATTTCAGGTTTAACATTAACTTTCTAATTACTAAAATAATAATTTATTATTATTTATGTTACTTACTGTAGTTTTTTTTTTTAATAATTATTAATAAGATCTGATAGAGACAAAGCAAATGTCATCAACTTCGTTCAACAAGTTCTATCATATTAAATTATTCTTTTCTAAATTTTTTAATAAATTATTTACTAAAAAATTTTCATGCTTCATGAGGCATTTTAATTAAAACTTGATTTGGTGAACAAGGATGCTATAATCAGTGTCTTTTATATACTAAAATGCAACAATCTCGTACATTATACCTCTTCAAATTATTTTTCTTTAACATGGCTATATTTCATTTGTTTAGCTTAACTTAATTTAGAATGAAGTCTGTAATTACATAATAATAAAATAATTATTTATTATTATTTATCCATTTTTAATTTAGTAATTCAATGTATTTCAAATCGATTTTGATCAAGAAGAAATTAAGGTGCTTTACTCAACTTAAGGAATTCTAAACAATCAAATATCTGTTTCTATATTTTTAAAATTTTTTTTCTATGGCTTTGGCATGTTTTGTGAGATTAATTCATATTATATTTCATGATCGATAAGTTATACTTGATGTTCAATATATCTTAAAATGGAACATAGCAAAATAATTTATTGTATTTCTTAAAAAGTTTCTCTTTTATTTTGTTATAATAGCATACAACTATGAATATGCTCTCCTTTGACCTTTACATCACATTGATTTAGTTATATTACATGACTTCATTTAATCTCATTTTAGCATTGGAATATATTTATTTAATATTTGAAAATAATTTATTATTTTTTATGTCTTTTTTTGTAATTCACAGTAATTACAAATGAGATCCAATTGAGATAAAAAAGGATGTTATAATTTTTTCTGAGGTTTATTCTATAAAATATTCATTTCTATAATTTAATATTTTTTATTTTATGTACTTTTTGTATGGCTTAAGATACACTTCGATTAATATCTTCTTTAATGATGAATGTTGTAACAATTTATCTACTTAGTTTCTCAAATTACAATAATCTAATACAATTGATCTCATTTATTCAAATTTTTTTGTTTGATTTGTTATATTACTATGTAACTCAAAATCTTTACTTGTGTGACCTTTACATTTCTTTGAAAATGATTCATTACATTTCTACAAATTTTCTCACTTCACTTTTAATATATATTTAGTTAATATTAAAATAATAATTTGTTAATATTTACGTATTCAATTTATTTATTTATATCAATTTCATTGAGATTAGATTGAAATGTAATAAATATTATCGAATTCACCTTGATGAGCTCAATAAAATTAAACATTCTTTTTAATATTTTTCTTTTTTATTTTATAACATAAGTATCATTTTGCACTTAAGTAACCATTGTATTGTTTTGAGTTGTCTATATTAAATGGCATAAATTTATTTAATTTTAATATTATTTAATTTGTATTAAAAAAATAATTTAATATTATTATTATATTGTTTAGTAATTGAAAATAATCCAAATTTATTTTGATAAAGACGGAACCATTATAATTGGATTCATATCAACAAGGCCTATCCAATCAAATATTGAATTCTACATTTTAAATATTTTATTTACTTTCATTTTTGCATGTCTTAAGAGAAATTTTTGTTCATATCTGATTTGACTATCAAGGATGTTGCACTTGATCTCTTTGGTATCCTAGTAAGAAATTTTCTTATACAATTTATCTCATTTCTTTCAACTGTTCACTATAATTTTGTTATATTGTTATGAATCTCTAAGTGTCCACTTGTGTGACCTTTTTTCACCTTTAATTAGTTACATTACATTGCTTTAATTTTCTCTTCTAAATTATATCATAAATTAACTTAATATTTACAGAACAATCCATAATTATTAAATCTTATTTACTTTCGTATTTTTATATAATTCAAAATGAGTACCTATCTAAAGGAAAAAATTACATTGGACTAATCTCAATGAGCTCTATCCAATTAATTATGTAATTTCCAATTTTTAGTCATTCTACTTTTGTGAAACCTTGCATGTTCTATAAGTCGTTTTGATTCTTTCTTGATTTATTGATCAAGAATTCTACTTTCATTCTTCTTGGTGTCTTAGAATGCAACTTGACAAAATGCTTTATCAGATTTGTTTGATATTTTACTTTTTATATCATTATGTTACCTTGAAACTCTAAATATACTCCCAAAGATTTTCATCACTTTGATTTAGTTATATTGCATTATTCAAACTTTTCTTACTTAGGTTGTAGTATATATTTAATTAACATTAGATGAAATTTTTCTTCTTATGAGAGAAGTACTATTGGAATTGTCGCTAAGAGCTCCATTCATTAAATATTAAATTTCAAATTTTCATGTTGTACGTTCTATAGTTTTTGTAGATTTTTGAGACATTTGGATGCATACAAAATTTTTGGAATGTGGATATTACCCTATATCTTTGAAGTCTTTAAGAATGTACCTTTCCTATAAAATTTGCTATGTAATAGTTAATCTTTTCTCGTGTGGCCCTTAAATCACTTTAATTTGGTAATCTTACACATAATATATTTATCTTGTTTCAACTTTAATAAATATTTTCTAATTATTAAGCTTTTTTAATTTTTTTTACTATTTAATGTTGTAATTTTTTAAGATTTTAACTGAGGTTGATCGAGACAAAACAAAGATTATTAGATTCACGTGAATGACCTCTATCCAACTAATTTTTTATTTGTAAATTTTAAAATTTTAGTTTTTTGTTGTTTTCGTATACTTTATAAGGCATTTTTATTCAAACAAAATTTTGCTATAAAATTTAATACATTCTTTATCAGACATTCTTTATTATTTATAAGTATAATATATCTTATGTTTTAAAATGCTTCACCTTGATTTTGCTCTTTCACTATGAAATTTAATTTTCCTCTATTGTTATCATTACATCTCTTTGCTTTTGTGACGTTACAATGGTTTAATTTTTAATATTTCAACTTCAACATATTTTTAATTAATTTTAAAATAATTAAAACAATTATTTTTGGATTTTTACTTTATTAATTATTTGTACTTTTAAAACATTTCTAATTAAAATGAAAGAAACATTGTTCAATTGACATGATGTCCTTTATCAGCATTTCTATATTTTTAAATATTTTTCATTATAAATTTGTCACATTTTATGAGAAAGTTTTAGTTATACTTGATTTGATCATCTCTTTAATATAATAGAGCGCAAATTTTTTATATAATTTGACTAAATGATTTCGCATTTTTACTTTGAATTGGTAATATCACTATTCGACACTAAAGTTTATCCATTCTAACTTTTACATTAGTTCATACATTTATAACATTTTTTTATTTATTAGATTTTAATTTTAATAAATATTAAATTAATACTAAAATAATATTTTAAATTATCTATGTTTTTTTTAAATAATTCACTGAAATTAAAAATGAAGTCTAATCATGATGCAACGCGATCTCCTTATTATCTTGAAATGCATCTTTCTCGTACAATTTATCTTATTTTATCAAAATGTTTTGTTTTATTTGATCATATCACTTTCTAACTCTATGTCTCCTCTCATGTAACTTTTACATCAATTTCATTTTTTTCATATTATATTATCTTAATTTATGTTTTCTAGGTGAGATCCAATTGACATGAAGTGAAATCCATTAGACTTCCATTAACAAGCTCTATTTAATTAAGTAATCATTTGTATATTTTGAAATATTTTATTCAATATTACTTTGGCATGTTGTAGGTTTATTTATTCTCAATTGATTTGATGATTGAGAGTTACATGTAATCTCCTCACTATCTTGGAATACAAATTTCTTATATAGTTTATCTTAATTTTTAGAAAATGCTATTTAGATTTTTTTTATATTACTATGAACTCCAAACGGTCTCTCATGTAGTGTTTTCATTACCATGATCTTATTGCACAACATTGCTTAAATTTACCTTATTTTAGCTTTAATATATTCGTACTTTGTATTAAAATAATAATTTATTAATATTTACACTTATGTACTTAGGTATTTGATATTAATTCCAACGATGTTCAATTAGAACGAAAAATTCCATTCAACTCTTTTCATTAAGCCCTATCCAATTAAATTTTCATTTCTATATTTTAAAAAATATAGAAATGTTTACTTCTTTCATTCGGATCGACTAGGTTTACTTGATTTTTCTCATTTATGCTTTAATGTGTAGTTAGTTAAAATTTAAATAGTAGTTCATTTTGTTTATTCTTATTTTTTTACATTAGTAATTTGTTGTAATTCTAAATGGGGTTTGGTGAATTTGAAGTAAACAATGTTGGACACATTTCTATTAATGCAATCCATTTAAATATTCATTTTTATTATTTTAAATATTTTCCTTTAAGTTACACTGGGACTTTTTATGAGACACTTTGATTTGTGATTCATTTGGCATCGAGTATAGTGCCCTCAACCTCTTTAATATTTTGGAATGCTACTTTCACAATCAATTTGTCATTTTTTCAAATATTTTGCTTTAATTGAGTTACTTTACTATGTAACTCCAATTCAACAATCATGCTACCTTTAGTACACCTTGTATTGGTTTTCCAAAATTACTTAAATTTATCTCATTTTAGCATAAATATATATATTTAATTAATTTTAAAAACAATACATTGATAATATTTATTCTTCAATAATTCATTATTATTCCAAACAAGGTCCAATGGAGATGAAATAAATGTCAATTAACTCGTCTAGATTAATACTGTCTAATTATATAATCAATTTGAGTATTTTAAACATTTATTCTATATGACCTTCACATACTTTAGAAGACATTTTAATTCTCTATTTAATATTAAAAAGGGCCCCCTTCGACCTTTATAGTTCTTTGAAGTGTTTATTTCTCATATATTTTACTTCATTTTTAAAGCTTTTTTTTCAGATATATTTCTATGTACTCTAAATCTCTTCTAATGTGACAATTACTTCTCCTTGATTTTGTTTTACAACAATTTCATGTAACTATTAATCTCATCCCTTGTGACATATACATTGCATTATACATGGCAATATTATGTTGCTTCAAATTTGGGCACCCTTTATGAGGCATTTTGAGTTGAAGTTTTTTTAGGACCAAGGATGTTATGATCGATCTCCTCAGTATGTTAGAATGAAACTTTCAAATGCAATTTTTGACTTTTTTTAATTTTAAGCTTTTATTTGTTTATAAAACTATAAAACTTTAATTATCATTTCATGAGGCTTTTACATCTTGACAAGCTCTATCTAATTAAATAATCAATATTATATTTTTAAATTTTTTATTTTTTTGATTTTTTATACTTGTAGGACATCTCGAATTGTTCTTGATTTGATAATTGATCTTACTCTTGAGCTCCTCGGTATCTTGAAATACGACTTTCTTATAAAATTTATCATATTTCATCAAATTTTTGGCTTTGATTTATTTTAGAAAGCTTTAATTTTGTCTCATTATATTATTTTATATTTTAATTTACAGTTATTCTAAATGAAGTATAATTTATATAAAACAATTATCATTGGATTTTTCTATATTAGCTCTATTCAATTAAATATTTATTTTTACATTTTCTTAAATATTTTATTTTCTTGGCCTTTGTAATGTTTTAAGAGGCATTTTGAATCATATGTGATTTGATAATCGACGATGCTACACTTCAACATTTTTACTATCTTTAAATGTAACATTTCATTACAATTTATATCATTTCAACTTAATACATAATAATAAAATATTAGAAAATATTTTTTATTTATATTTATTTTTAAGATTCATAATAATTGAAAATGATGTCATAGTGAGGTGAAACATAAGTTATATAACAAGTGACATTAAGCTCTATCCAATTAAATATTTTTTAAAATTTTTTAACATAATTTATTATTGAATAATTAGATAAATTATATAGAAAAATGAGATAAGTCCTGTAAACAAAAGCATTAGATGATAAATTATATGACATTAATATGTGCTTAGATGATGTTGTGACCAAAGAGAAGGGGCTATGAAGGTAGAGGCAAACATCATTGGCCATGAACATAATTACGGACAGGAGGTAAACCAATAAATGTCACAAGATTCATGGCTACATCCTAAAAAGTGTGGTAAGGAGGCATTAAACAATCCTGGCCATTTTCTGGGCTATGATAACAGGTCCAACGAAGATGAGCAACGACTTTGTGCATCTGGCATTTTGATGCCAATCCACGTGATCTTATTCTTCTGGCTGCAACTGCCTGGAAGAGATTGAGGACTGTGTGCTGATGATGGTGTGCTGGTGACGATTAGCTGCTGTCGGTGATAGGAGATGGAGTGCTGGTGGCAGACACTAGAAGACGGTGTGCTTGTGACGGTGTGCTCATCGTGGAGACATGAGAATGGTGGACTGATGATTGTTTGCTGTTAACGTTGCACTGGTGACAGTGAGCATGTGACAGTGACTAGAAATGGAGCACTCGTGGTGGAGACTAGAGGATGGTATGCTGGTGATGATGTGCTAGTGGCAGAGACTAAAGGACCGTGGGCTTGTGACATTGTGCTAGTAATGTTGCGCTGGTGACGGTGAGCTGGTGATGACGACCAGAGATGGAGCGCTAGGGGTAGAGACTGGAGGATGGCTTGCTGGTGACTGTGCACTAGTGAAGGTTGGCTTGTGATGGTGACTGGAGTCGAAGGGGTAGTGGCTGAGACTGGAAGATGGTGGGTTGGTAATGGTGGACTGATAACGGTGCATTGGTAACGATGAGCTGGTGACGAGCGTGTGCCCCATTTCGGGGATGTGCAAGTGCTCTATTTCGTTTTGGAAGCCAACCTGGAGACATGGCCTCCTAGACGCTGGCTTTCGCCAAGTGATGTTAGGATAGGTTTAACAAACAAGACCCAATGCAACACGATCTACCTTGTTTACTAGTGGTGGTTGACTTTGCGTTTGATCTGCATGAATTAGCAATTGGTGATACCTACAACCTCAATATTGGAAGATACACAGTGTGGGAGGAACCAAAGGGAGGAAGAGCAACAAGAAAATTAGGACCTCCTTGAGAAAATCTCTGGAAAGAGAATGCTATCTTATCAAAGCAAACAAGATGGAGGCAGACACTGGGAAGACTTATCGGGCTCCCAGTGTATGGGTAGAATATGGAGAGGAAGGGTTCTCAATGCATGTGGCAGAGACATCAAACGATTCTACTACTTCTTCTTGTAGCCTTGGGAACTCCGTGGACTCTGTGGCAAGTTTGGAGACTTTGGCGAAAGGTGGAGGAGCGCTTCTTGATGTATCTGAGCATCTAGTATGGGTGCTAATGCATAGGGACATGTTGAAGCCTATACCGTGAAGGTTGGAATGACTGAGCTGGGGGAGAAGTTGAATACGACTCAAGAGTGTGTGGGATGATGCAGTTGGATAGGACTTTGTGCCCTGATCTGGGTGCTGATGCGAGGGTGGTGTGTAGTGCTCAACTGCAGGCTATGAGTAAGAAGGCTCAACTGAACAGAGTCAGCTTCACGGAGGCTTTAATCTCCAAGAACAACATTTTAAACGGACGTGTGACCTCCTCTGTGCGTCTGACCACCATAATAGAGTAGTAGGCATGCTTGACTATGTCGATAATGATGATATTGTTATGTCTTCTTAAGCACGCTACAATCGCATTGAATTTCACAAGTTTGATCTGATAAGACGTGTGTATGGGAATATCATCCTTTTCTTCGTTAATGTAAGAGTGTTATAGAAGTGATTGGGCCATTATAAGAACATCAAAATTTTAGATTTGTGCTCTGGTTGTTTCTCTCTACACATTGAATCCATTCATGGTAGAAACAAAGTCTTGCTAGGCAGCTCGTGGCAAGTTGCTAGCAAAGCCATGGGTCTAGACTTGTGGTCACATGACTTTTGGCCAAATGCCAAGATGATGATGTGCACCAGTGTGGCTATGATTCTATACCTCACACTTAATTTATTGGGACGTTGAATACGTTTTGAGAATTGCAAAGGCAATTGAGGAGCCAATCGTGCTGGAGAGGTTGACCACTGACATGTAGAGATCCATGTTTGTAAGGCTTTGCCTTAGAATGGAACTAAGAAACCCTTAAAACCCGACAAATGGTTAAGAGAAGAGTTTTGAAGAATTTACAAACTTTTCAAGTATGAGGGGCTGCCTAGGGTGTGTTTCATTTGTAGGCATGTTGGCCACCTTGCCGGGTAGTGCAGTGTGAGGATGACTCAGGAGGTTGTGCCGACATAAACATCTAGGATGATGAGGCACTGATAACTGCTATGGCTCATGGAAGCGATAAGCTTGGATGAAGACCTCTAGAGGTTGCTAAGGCAGGCACACATGGCAGATCTACCACTGAGGATGAGTGCTCTAGTGCTTGAGGAGTTCTGGGTATACAACAAGAGTCCCATGCACGTGATTTGGAGGGGAAGACAAAGCTTGGGGGCCTGAGGCCATGGATGCTTGTTCAACCTCAATGCAGAAGGCAAGGCATGAATGCACGAAGGAATTCTAACTCAAGGTAATTGACTAAAGCTATGGTGGATGTGAGAATTTATGACAATAAGAGAAGTCTATCTAATGCTAGAGGGAGGGACTGGTAAGGCGAGCATTGCACCCAAAGGCTAGGGAGGAATAAATAAGTGGAAGAAGCCGATGCTAGAGGAGGAGTATGTTACGGAGGAGAATATACGTATTAATGGATCTCATGTAGCTAAGAAGTCAGAGGGCTTCTCTTGAGCTGCACTTCATTAGGTGGAGGGGATCTCGGGATGGACACTATAGGCCACCTTCTTGTTCACTGTGAGGAAGTGTAATGTTGTGGCTATCAGCACGCGATACTACTATACATTTGATTTCGAGCGTGTGAGGCAACCACTCAGCATATAGAGGAATGTGGTGCGTGTGAGCTTTATCAAGGGTGCATTGTGTGGAAATTTGAGGTGGTGGGATGGAGACCTTATTGTCCCATGCTGACACTGTGCAAACTTGTATACATGTGTGACGGAGCAGGGGCACTCCGTGTTTCGACTTGACATTGCTACGTGCTTCAAGACTCCTTCCAGCACACATCTACATGGGAAACCATTGGCACGGGTTAGCGCAAATGTGCCTGTGTTGTTGTGGATCACTACTCGTGCATAATGGCGTGCAATATCACGATCGCTCGGGGAGTCATACTTCGCGATACTGACTATACTGGGGTTATCATAACATACCTTAAATGATAAGATTTACTATTTGGAACATTAGGGGTATATGGGATAAGAAGTCTAGGTGTTATCTATAAAGATTTGTACGTGATGGAAACATAGCTATTGTGGCCTTTGTGGAGACGAGACCTCAAAGTTTCCTCAGGAAGGATGTGGATTGGCTTCTTTGAAGAGAATGAAACTTTGTGATGCAGCCTTCTACTAGGAAATCAGTAGGAATCATTTTGTTGTGGAAGAGCTCGGTTGACATCAAGGTCACTCCCTCCTCTCTGCATGTCGTGGCCTTTGAGGTCAGGCTGAGAGGCATGGTTAAGCTTAAATGCTGTGTGGTGTTTGGTCCCAAAGATCTATACAAGTGACGGGAAGTCTGGGATGTTGCACGGAAGGGGTCCAACAGTGATGATCCTCTTATTGTGGCAGTAGAGCCTAACCTCGTTATGGGGCAAAATGAGAAACGGTGTGGAAGAAAATTCACTTATCGCAAAAAGCATCAAGAGTTAGCAGATTTCATGTAGGATCTGTAATTGGTGGACTTAGGGTTTATTGGTAATAACTTCACCTGGTGTAACGAGAAGCAAGGTCATGCTCGTATCCTATAGAGACTACATATGGTGCTTTGGAACACTGCAGCTTGCATGCATTCCCTGAGTGTTCCATCATGCACCTGGGGTGGCTTGCGCCAGATCACTACCTTCTTCTTGTTGATTTGGGTGGCAGAAAGTTATAGGGGGACAAGGGAAAGATTCAATTTGTGAGTGTCTGGCTGGACTTCCCTCAGTAAATCAAGGTTGTGCATCAAGCGTGGTGGAGGCACACAAAGGGAAATCATATGGAGGAATTAACGACAAAGTTTCATCGCTCTCTGGTTGCACTGCAAAAGTGGAGCAAAGTCAAAGTGGGAAACATTACTAACAACAATGCAGAGCTGGAGAGAAATATTAACGAGCTACAGATTAAGGAGGCTTGGGAGGGGCTGGATTATGTCGAAAGCTCGTGTCTTGGTTGCATGATTTTGGCTTTCCACCATGGCTATGCTCACGAGGAAAAATGGTGGTGGCATAGAGAGAAGCTGCTTTTGGCATAGTTAGGGGATCGCAATTCTCGTTTTTTTCATGCAGCATCGACTACACATGCTCGTAAGAACCGAATTGCTTAGTTGAAGGATGCTAAGGTAAGGTGGCGAATACTCTTAATGGCATCAATGCTATCCTGTCAGCCTTCTTTCAGGAAAAGTGGAGCTACGCAGGGTGTGCTCCACCGCTGATGATGTTTGTGTCGTGTGCCAACTATCAGTGAAGACCGAGCTACTTAGTTGATCTGCAAGGTGACTTTTAAGGAAATCACTACAGCTATCCGAGGCATTAGAAGGAACAAAGCTCTAGGCATTGATGGGGTCATAGTCGAGTTTATCTTGGGATACTGGGCGATAACTCACAGTGACATCATTCATGCGATACTCGCCTTCTTTGAGGAGAAGAGGATGCCGAAGGAGTGGAAAGACATGTTGATTGTCTTGATTCCTAAGAGTTGTGGTGCATGAAAACAAAAAATTTCTTGTCTATTAGCCTTTGCAATGCCATAGACAAAATGGTTGTGAGATATTTAGTGGAGAGACTTAAGTTGGTGATGCCTTTTATCATCTCACACGAGTTAGGAGCCTTCATCCATGGTCATAGCATTTTGGATAATATATTAATCGCTCAAGAAATGGCCTCCAGAATGTACTCCTACATTACTAAGTTAAGGCTCATGGCTGTTAAGATTGATATGGAGCAGGCATATGACAACATAAAATAGGATTTTTATGCTCTACATGCTTAAGCTTATGGGTTTCCTTCCTCTGTGGTGCGACTAGATTGAAGCTTACATCACTTATTCAAGATTCAAGGTCCTTATCAATGGTGCTTGACTCCCATGGCTTGAGGCACAGCGTGGTCTCCGACAGGGTTGCCCTGTCTCGTCTTACTTTTGTGTTATAGTGACAGAATACATTTCCATGCTGGTGCATGACTATGAGACGAGGCAATTGCTCGAGTTTTGATGCATATAGCATGCACCCTTGATCTTACACTTGGTTTACATGGACAACGTCCTTCTGTACGAGTTTGCAATGTGCAAGGCTTTGCACGCGATGCACAATATCATGTAGGACTTTGACATTGTTGTGGGGCTACATGTCAACTGCTCTAAGTCCAGCGTTTACTTCAGCAAAGTTATGGGCAAACTAAAAATGAAAATGGTTGTGAAGAAACTTAGTGTGGAGTAGGGCTACAACCTTACGTATCTTGGGGTTCCTATTGAGGTGAATCATCTGAAAAGGACTGGCCTCAACTTCTTGATTCAAAAGATAGAAGCCTGCATTGCTAATTTGCATATTTGTCCTATTTCGCATCATGGTAGGGTTGCAATGGTAACCTCTCTTCTCAATGCTATCTCGAGCTACATTCTATGCCACTATGTTGTGCTAAGGTGGTCATAGTCGAGATCGAGAGGAGGACTAGAAATTTCCAATGATGTGGGGCTAGCAGCTCGCAAATGAATCACTATGCGTCTTGGGACAGCATCCCTTTACCGAAGGCTGTGGGTGGACTTGGGCTCTAGGACCTGCATATTTGGCAGTGCATTCTGCAAATGAAGTGTTGCAGGCTTCTGCTAAGTTGTGAGGATAGTCTCTTGGTGGATATTATGAGACAAAAATACAATGTGGCACATACCACTTCAAAGACACCTTGGGGTGCTTCATATGCATATAGGCTCGTGCTGAAGGCTATTCCAAGTCATGTGTCAAACTTTGTGTGGAGAATTTGTGATAGGAAGATGACGAGGTTTGTCAAACACAACTGGATTGGTTTCTTACCTATCTACAACTAGCCTATATTCATTAATATGACCATGGTGTGGTGGACGAGCTTGGTCGAGTGCATTGCAGTGGCTGGTGTATGGGATGAGGGAAAAATTCATGCATGGGATGGTGAATTTTAGTTTGATAGAGTGATGCAGTTGCCCTAGGCCCAGATGTCTAGACATGACACCTTGCTTTAGTCACACATATAGACTGTATTGGTTGATAATGGGAGGTTCTACATGCACCTGAGATGCAAAGCTGACGACGACACCAAGAGATGAACCAAGTGGGATACGGAATAGATGAGGGTGATATGGAAACTGAGAGTGTTGTCAAGGGAGCACATCTTCCTATGGTGCTTGGTGGGGGATCATCTCCCTACGACTATTTGGATGGCACAGAGAGGGCTGCTTGTGTGCTGTAGGTGCACGTGGGGGTGCAATGCAAAGGAATCCTTGGAGCATGTTGTTTGGGATTGTCTGCGAGCACAGGAGTTCTGCGCTATTTCTCAGGCACGTGAGGCCATGACTGCTCTTAGGCTCCCTAGAGGGGGGGTGCTAGGCTGACATTTCTACAGCATTTCCTTGATTTTATGGGTTCGTCGTGGGCGAGATGTGGGGAAGGTGCAATACATGCCGCTACATTGGCTACCATTATTTACTACATATAGGAGAGAAGGAACGCTAAGAGGCACAATGATTCTGTGGTCAACTGCTGCACTATGTTGCACAAGGTAAAGACCGAGATTATTACAGCAGCAAAGCATTGTAACATTTACTCATCCATGTCCAGCAAGAACACGTAGAGCTCCTCCAAACTGTTTGTAACCCATATTTTGGTTCCCCTTCTGGATGGCTGAAAGTAAATTGCGACGCTGCTGTTGGGGAGGATATCGCTTGGCTTGTCCTGGTAGTGAGCGACTACATGGGGAAGCCATTACTGGTGGTTGGGAAAAGTGTTGTCTCATAGACAAGCAATGCTATAGAGGTCTAGGCAATGCTTGAGGCTCTTCATTTGTTAAGGGACACCCTCTCCCACTGTCACTCAGTGGAGATTAAAACCGATTTGATGTCGATGCTGCAAGAGGAACGCATGCTCATTTCGTACCCACCTATGCTTGGTTCACTTGCTGAGGCTATTAAGCACGTGGAGTGCCTACATGTGCTCAGATTACCGCATATTTATAAAGAGGGGAATGCACCAGCTGACTAGGTTGCACGTGCTGCCTGTTGCGCTTATTTTGTCTGGGGATTAGGGTGCCCCTTCCCAAGCCCCTCGTTAAACTTATCTTATCGAACTTCATGTTTGATACTCCATGAGGATCACCTGTTTTGACTTTTTGTAAGGCTTATACCTCTTTTTGAATAAAAAAAATTTAGTACTTTTAATATTAGAAAGAGTAATAGGTATGTCCAAGATGGCAAAGATTCCATTAATATCATGACAAGAAAACTAATTTAAAAGTAAATAGAGGAATGCTTTCAAAACACAAAATTGATCTCCCAAATGGCTGCTTGAACCTTTTTAGTTGTCTTATACACCTAATATTTTTTTGAGAGTCGTGAATACAATGTTCAAACCATATTTATTAAAAAAAGTTTGTATTGTATTTTTGTGATATATTGATTTGTAATGATAATTAAAATTATCACCAAACTTTTTCAATAATGTTCTAGAATTATTGTGGAAAGAATAATTATATATCGATTTGAAAACTTGTCCAATTATGTCGAGTTAAATGAATTTCTTAGTCTTTATAATTTCATCAATAGGTATAAAACCAATTCTATCTAAAGTCATAACTATAATTAATTATCCTACGACTTAATGTTTAATAACAATAATAATTTCTATTATTTAGCTTATTTATATGAGGTTTTTATCAAGTATTTTTTCAATATTGTAGCACTAATGTTTGATTGATTACTATGGAATAACCTTTTGAGGGCACTTAAACCTAGTAGTGCAGTTGACAAAATTGGGTTACATATGACTATACATTTTTTAGTCAGCTAAAATTTTTAAGGTATATTTGAAGTAGAATAGGATGTTTATGAAGTAAGTAGTCATGCAATTTTAAGTGAAGAGGCCATCCTATGTCTTTCTTCATCAAGAAACAAAATGATTTAAATCAACCAAGTGCTACCTTCGATGAAGCATTATATGTTACAATAAAATCTTTAATACAGCTGTTAAGTTGTTTACTGCACTATATGTTTTGCTTTAGCACAAACCATTAAGAATTCAAATTTGTAAATATCTAAAAGGCATAGAGCTGCAAAACGGATATAAATTTTATTACTTTTTCCTTACCTGTGAAAACAAAAATAAAAGTTTATGAGAAATCATAACATGTTTTATCTATTTTTAAATTGATCATTTAATTTGTAGAATTTGTTAACCATAGATTTCAAAAAATTGAAGAATTATTTTGTAACTTGTCTAAGTTTTAATTCTATGTATGTGCCAGTTAAAAAAGGTCACTTATGGAAGTAAATTTTGTATAGTTTATGAGTTTTCACTTAGAGGAAGAAATGTTTTTATACCACAATCTTCAATGAGAGAAATTACAATTTTTAAAATGCACTTAGGAATTATTGCAAGGCTTTTGTGAGAAAAATAAAACTACATCATTGCTAGAATCAAGATTTTATGTTTTATAATTAGTAAGATATATTTGAGGATTAGTTATCTATTACCATAGTTGTACATACTAAGAAAAAATTGTTTCTTTGTTCGAGCTTGAATATATTTATTAATGAAATTTATTTTAGGACTTCCAATTCTTCCTAGATGCTATGCGTTTATTTTTGTAGTGTTAGATAGTTTCTCTAAAATGACACATTTAATTCTTGATAATATGACAAATGATACATATAACATAATACCATTATTTAAATAAAATTTTTTGGCTATAAGGACTATCCAACACTATCTTATGCAATAGAGATACATTCATTTCATATTATTTAGATCTTAAAGTTAAGTTTTCATCAGATTTTGAACATGAAAGAGAAGGACAAAAAATTAATAAAAAGGACATTAGGAGATTTGTTATGGGTCATAGTTGGAAAGCATATTCACAAATGAAAATTACATTTACATTGTTAAAATATTGTTAATAATAAAAAAACTTTAAAGGAAATAGAGCTAAACCCTTTTAAAATTATTTATTGCATGAAAACTAATCAACCTAATGATTTAGTAAACTTGCCTTGTGTGCCAAACTGTTATTTTGTATTCTATCCTCACATGATTTCTAAAATTAACAAGGTAATTTTATGAGGTAGATAGATTCTAGTAATTTATACAAATTGTAAACTATTAATCAAGATTAAAACATTTCGAAATTTAAAGAAGATTTTTTTTATTATGCATTTGTTCTTAGAGATATGTATGTATAAGATACGTGATGTTACTTGGGAAATGTTTAGTTGTATTAAAACTTTTAAGAAAAATTAATAATAATTCTAACATCCATTAGTGTTGAGGATTTAGTACTCACCAAATGCATTGTTCATGAATGGAATTTAAAAGTTGTCTAGTGTAGAGGACAACAAAGTTTTCTTGATGCCTACTGATTTTCTTTTGGTCGGTAAAATGTTTTTGAGTTTTTTTATAATACATATCTTGCATCTTAGATGGAAAGATTTTCCACCTTCATCAGACAAATTAATGATTATAGGTGATTCATAGAAATTAATAATTTAATTACTTTGAAAACTTGGATTTCAACTATAATGAATGGAGCTTTTCCATGTAATCATAATGTAAGAAGTTACAGAATGAGAATTAGTAGATGACTCACAAAGTAAAATTTTATCTAAATTTGTAGATTAAGTTGAAGTATGATTTAGATTGTTAGACAGTGCACAAATGCAACATAATGGATACGGTAGTTACTTCGGCTTACACTAAGGAGAGACAACAATATAATAAAAGTGCTAGGACGCCTGTTTTAGGATAGGGTTTTACATATATTTATTTTCATTTTACCTATGGTTTTGAGTTTTATAATTATTCAACAAAAATCTATAACATATTCAATTAAGAAAAACCTTTTTAGAGACAATCATAAGCTGCTGTGAGAATAACCTTTTAAAAAGCTTAATAAACAATAACAACACTCAATTTTAATCATTGTTTGTATCATTAAGTAATGAAAGACCCATTGTCATAGCCTTGGGCTCATGTGTTCCACTGGAGTGCTCCTCTATCTTCAAGTCCTTAATCGTTGTAAAAATTATGCACTTTTATCACTTGTTAAAAAACTCCATGATATGTGACTAGCAAGTCTACCACTAATAAATGTATGCTTAAGAACATATAAAATGGGCATTAAATCATAACAATAAAGAACTTAATTGTTTTGTTGTAATTATGATAAAATGTTTTGTTTAGGTATCATGGGATCAAGCATTCTCTCCTATTATCAATGATGAATGGTAAATAAAAAGATAGGTTATACCAACAAGATATATTCCATTTTCTTTATTAGCCTTTCAAGCTGGCATTATAGAGAGAAAAGTTGAATATCTCCATATTGTTTTAAATTGATTCAATGTGCAGCTTGATCTTGCTGTCAGTAATACAACTTTTTATTTGTAAGCTTTATTTTGCTTCTTTTATCTATTTATTAGAACTTCAAATTTACGTCTTATTCTACTGACACTCTTATAAGGTACTTTTCGCCATGATTGTGTGGTCCAATTATCATATCAAACCATGCTTAGTATAAACTTAATATAAAGTGTTAGAGAGCACAAAAATTTCCATTTACTAGAAGACTTAGAATGACTATTAAACATGATAATTCAAAGCTTAAATTTTTGCTTAATAATTATTTACTTTAATGAATTATTACTATTCTTATTTAGTAAATCATGCCACCATGAGACAAATAGACAATCATAATTAAGACTTTGGAGTATCTTCTAAAACTTATAGCATTGTCTTAGTCTTTAAACTTGTTTAAGAGTATACCATTTTTAGAATTTAAACATAATATTTCCCATACATTAGCAATTGGAGCACCTACTATGAGCCTTTATGAGGTTACCATTGTTGGTCTCCATTATGTTTGGCTAAAAGAGAGGTTAAATAGGCTTTTCAAACTTATTTGATAGAGACAAATATAAGGAGACTCATAGATTAAAGAAAAGATAATGGGTTGCGAAAGACCTCAAAAGAACAACCTTTTCAACAAACAAAAATTGATCTATTATGAGGTAAGTGTCAATGAATTCCCAAAGGTTGAACCGATTTAAGGAAAACTAACATTTTCAACTGCAGAAGAATTATTATCTCGGAAATGCACATCCTAATAGACTTTTGAGAATATTATTTTAGTGTGGTGTTAACAAATGTGCCTAAAGGTCTTGTTGCGGAGCATATGGATTTTATGCATCAAATATGGAAAAATGCATGCCTATTACATCATAAGTTGTTTACCAGGAGCATAGGGATCTTTAGTTGGTAGATCATATGTTAGTTTTTTGATAACTACTTTTTTACAATATCATAAAAATTATTAGACAAACTTGTACCAAAACTAAGACATTTGTTTGACATCTGATAAATACTTTTTGTTATTTTATGTATTCCTGTGAGATCATTTTATTTGTTGATCATAGCACATGATGTATACAGAGAAAGATGAGTCACTATTTGTTATAAGTCCAATTCTTCTCCATATACCCTTCATAGACTTTTAGAGATTTTCAAACTCTGTTATGTGATCCCCACATGCTCTTGTTCATGAAATTTTATTGAACTACCTCGAAAAAAATTTAAACTAAGGGACAAGTTGAAATTAATCTCATAAGTGAATCTATAAAATCCCATATTAAAGTTGATTCTTTTTCCACTTTGCATTTTGCAAACATTCTCTCTTTTTATTTCTCCCAATGCAAAGATTCTTAGTTTTTATTGCAATTCTCTCTCTTCTTAGACAATTAACTACATTAGCTTATATGCTCTTTACTTACCCAGTCCCCAAATTTTTATCTTCCTGACTTGGTACATTTTAATCATTCCATGATGTATGGAGTACCTTGTTTCATAATGCAATAATATTTCCTTCTTAATTACTTTTGCTATAACACATCAAATGGTTTTATAATAAATATTTTTAGTTTTTTAATAATCAATTTTTTTCTTAGCCCACTAAAACTTGTGCTTCCTCATCCACACTCCAAAACTCTTTGAGGTCTTATAGACAATCTAATTAAATTACACTTGTAGAAATTTAATTTTTATAATATTCATTATCGAATTGCACGTATTCATGGTTTATTAACAAGCTCTCAAATAATTCATTCTTTTATAAAGGATGCACAATCTTGTTTGCTTTTCCTCTTTACATATAATCTTCAAGGTGTAGCTATTGATTTGTTTTTGCTATGTCTGATATCTTAAATTTCGTTCCTTTTAGATGAAATTATATTTTAACGTTTAGTCATGTAAATATATTTGACTTTTACCTCATATAAGTCTTTCTTTAAAATTTTCAATGAAAATATTTGTGAAAACAATCCCAAATCATGTGTTCCATAGTTCTTTTTATGATGGTTGACCTACTTAGTGGAATATGATGTACTCTTCCAAATCATTATAAATATATAGGCTAAACAACGTAGTCAAGCACTAATGTATGCATGAAATACCATATTATTATCAAGAAAAAAAAAACTTTTGTTGAGATTTCTTTCACCAACACTATTCGAAAATTTCACACACCTACCTCCATAAAATAGCATTCAAATTTTTACTTGGCATTATTAAACATATGAAAACTTTTTTTGCACAATTTATCTTATTTCATAAAATTTTTTATTTTATTTAGTTATATTATTTTATAACTCCAATTTTCTTCTCATCTGATGTTTACATATCATTGATTTCGTTATGGTGCATTCCTTCAATTTATGTTGTCTAGACTTTAATAAATGTTTACTTAATACAAACATTATAAGTAATTATTATCAAGGTTTATTTAGCTTTGTGCTTCATTGTAATTCAAATGAGGTTTGAAAGTGTAAAAATAAACATTGGTGACCTCTATTGAATGAGTTTTATCTTAAAAAATATTCATTTTATATTTTTAAATAGTTTATCTCTTAAGTCTCTAGTATGCTTTATGAAGGATTTCAATTTGTATCTAATTTGATAATTAATTATATTTAGCTCAAACACTTTAGTTTCTTAGTATGCTAAATTTCCATAAAAGTATACACTTTTCTTTTAATATCTTGCATTGGTTCCATAAAATTACTTAGAAACTATAATTCTCCTCTCATGAGAACTTCACATTAGTTTGATTTCTTATATTACAAATATTAATTTTATCCAATTTCAGGTTTATTATTAATTTAATAAATATTAAAATAATAATTTACTATTATTATGATTATTTAATTTGTAATTTTGTGTAATTCAACATACTATAACACTGAGATGAAACAAATAGCATTAGAAAACTCTCATAGAGATCTATTAAATTTAATATTCTTTATTATTATCTTAGAATTTTTTAATTTCTATGTATTTGAAATGCTTTATGAGTCTTTTCTATTCTTACCAGGTTTTACAATCGAGAATTTTGCACTCCATCATATTATCTTGAAATGCAACTTTCTCGTACAACTAATATGTTTTGTTCATATTTATTTCTTTTATTTGGTTACATTATTATGTAACTTTTAATCTCTTCTTGTCTGATGTATACATCACTTTTAGTTTATTAAATTATATTTTTTAAATTTATCTCATTTTAAATTTAATATATATATTTACTTAATGTTAAATTAAAAAGTTGTTATTACTTATGCTTGTCTTTTTGGTAATTAACAACAATTCCAAACAAGCTTCAATGGACGTAAAATTAACATCATTGGAATCATCTCGATGTGCTCTATCCTTCTAAGTGGTGAGTTTTATATTTTTAGACAATTTCTTTAAGGTTTTCACATGTTTTTTTGTCATACTTTTGATTTTTACCGAATTTGTTGGATGAAGATATTAGACTCAATCTTCATAGTATCATAGAATAAAACTTCTTCATATAAATTATATCATTTGAAATCTTCTTTTTATTTCCTTATATTACTATACAACTCTAAATCTTATCTCATGAAGGCTTTGATTTGCCTATTTTATATTGCTTTAATTTATCTGATATTAACTCACATATATTATCGAAATGATAAGATAAAATTTTAATATAATTTATGTTTTTTTTTAGTTTATAGTAATTTCAAATGACATGTCATCAAGAAACAATAAGCTTCTTTAAACTAGATTAGACAAGCTCTATGCATATAATATTCGTTTTTAAAATTTGAAATGCTATATTTTTTACAGCATTAATATGTTTTACATGTCATTTTTAGTTCATACAAAGTTTTATGATCAAATATATTTCTATAGATCTCGTTAGTTTCTCAAAATGTATTTTCTTATACAATTTATCTCAATTACTAAAAGGATTCACACTAATTAGATGATACTATGATGAATCTCAAAATCTACAATTTATCTTAATTTTTTTAGGTATTTACTTACTTTATAAGATATTCTTTTTTACAATTGGTTTGACAATCGAAGAAATCACACATGGTCTTGTTAGTATCTTAAAATTCAACTTTCTTAAATAATTTGTATTATTTTTTGAAATGTGTTTGTGTAGATATGGTTACATTGCTAAGAAACTATATTTCCCGTCCATTTGATGTTTATATCAGTTTGATTTTGGTTATATCATATTATTTTAATTTTTCTCAAATAAATTTCACAATATAATTACTTGGTACTTAAACAATAGTTTATTATTATTTATTCTTATTTATTTTTGTATTTCATAATAAATGAAAATGCTATTCTATTGAGACTAAACAGTCGTTATGTACTCATCTCAATGAGCTCCATCTATTTAAATATTTAATTTTTATTTTTTTACTTAATATTTTTTTATGATTTTGCCACGTATTATAAGGTATTTTTATTTATATCTAATTTAGTGATTGAGAATATTACATGACATCTTCTTAAAAAGTCACCTTCCTATACAAATTATCTTATTTCACCAAATTTGCTGTTGTGATAGGGTTATATTACTAAATCTGCATCACCTCTCACATCATCATTGCATTACTTTGATTTTGTTTTATCACATTGTTCTAGATAATCTTGTTAAGTTTTAACATATATTTACTTAATATTAAAATAATAACTTTGTTTTTATTTATACCTATTTACTTTGGAAACTCGTAGAAACTCCAAAGAAACTTTGATTAAGATTAAATAAGCATCATTAGAGCCCTCTTAATGAGCTATATATAATAAAGTATTTATTTTTAAATTTTAAAAGTATTATGTTCTAAGGTTTTGGTATGTATTATAAGCTATTATGATTCATTCTTAACATGGTGATCAAAGATGTTACACTCGTTCTTCTTATTATCTTGGAATGTCGTTTTCTGATACAATCTATCTCATTTCTTGAAATTGATTACTCTACTTTGTCTATACTACTTTGTAACTCTAAATCATATCACATGTGACATATAAATATCTTTGATTTTGTTATACTATAATAAATAAATTTATCTTATTTGAACTTTAATAAATATTTACATTATATTAATGCATTTATTTATTATTTTTTTTAATTTTTTAAATAAAAAGTAATTCAGTGTTAGATCTAATTGAGATGAAACATATATCTATAGAATCTTTTCAACGGGTTATATTCAATTAAATGTTTTTTTATCATGATATATAATATGTTTTGTATAATATTTGAATGCATTATGATGCTTTATTATTTCAGTCCAATTTAAAGATAGAGAGTGTTACACTCTAACTCATTATAATCTTGGGATTAAGCCATCTAATATAATTTATCTCATTTTTCTAAAGGTTTCTTTTTTATTTTAATATATTACTATGTAATTCACCACTCATGTGTCTTTACATTATTTTATTTTTCTTTTAAATTACTTCAATTTTTCCTATTCTAACTTTAATATATATTCATTTTATATATTGATAATAATTTATATCTATTTGCACTTATTTATTTTGGTAAAAATCATCATGGGACTAATCTTTACAAGCTTTGTTTAGTTGAAGGTTTTAGCAAAGTTTACAAGGTATTTTAATTCATACTTGAATTGAAAATTAAGAATTTTATACTCATGTCCTCAATATTGTTGAATTACGTTTTTTTTATAATGTATATCATTTTCTTCAAATGTTTTCCATTAATTTGGCTATATCACTATCTAAACATAAATCTCCTCACATGTGACATTTACATGTCTTTGATTTGGTTGTACAAATTATTTAAATTTATCTCATTAAATTTTTAAATTTATATTATTAATATTAAATAATAATTTAGTATTATTTATTACTAGACTCTTTAGTCTTTTATCGTAATTCCAAACATAATTCAATTGAGACATAATAAATGTCATCACACTCATCTCGATGACATCCATTCATTTAAAAAATAATTTATATATTTTTTATTTTTTTATTGACTTTAACTTATTTTACACTGTGTTACGATCAACATCTTATTTAATAATTTAGAATGATACACTCTATCTCCTTAATATAATAGAATGTAATTTTCCCAAATAATTTAACTCATTTCTTTAATATTTTTATTTGATTAGGATATATTCCTAGGAGATTCTTAATGTTTTCTTTGGTGGGTCTTTCATCACTTTGATTTTGAAATATTACATTATTTTAATTTTTTGAATTTCAACTTTAATAACTTTTTTAGTAATATTAAAATGATATTTTTTTATTTTAAATTATTTTTTTTAAATTAATAGTAATTTAAAAGAAAGTTTTTTTAATATGAAAACAAATGCAATTGGACTCTTATTTAGATAAGTGATATTTAAATAAATATTCATTTTTTACCTTTTTAAAATATTTTATTTATACGTGTTTAGGCTTCTTTTGTGAAACATTCTAATTTGTACCTAATCTGTGATTCGAGTATGTTATACATAATATCCTTAATAACTTAGAATGTAAGTTTCTTGGATAACTTATCTCATTTTTCAAATTTTTCATTTTTCATTGGTTATATTACTATGTAACATGAAGCATCCTCTCACCTAACCTTTACATGTTCTTGATTTTGTCACGATACAATGACTCAAATAATCTCACTTATGCTTTAATATAAATTTACCATATATGAAAAATAATAATTTATCTCTATTTATGTGTATTAACATTCATAATTCATATACTTTTTTAGGAAGGTCAACTCAAAATGATTGTTCGACTCATCTCAACGAGTTCTTTCAAATTATTATCATTTTTATAATTAGTTTTAAATATTTTATCATTTAGAAATTTAACAAACTTTATGAGTATTTCATTAATACGATATTTGACAATTGAGGATGTTATTCTTAATCTCCTTAACATTGTAGACTACAACAATTTCATATTATTTGTCTCATTTCCTCAAAATGTTTTGCATCGATTTCGTTGTATTACTATATAGCTTTAGCCCTCATCTCATGTTACTGTTCCATTATTTTTATTTAATTATATTACATTACTTCTAATTTATTTTATTTTAACCTAAAACACACTTACTTAATATAAAATTAGTTATTTATTCTTATTTATGATGATTTACTTTTGTGATTCATATTATTTAACTTGATATTTCGTATTAATTCTGAATGATTTCTAATCCAGAGAAAGCAAATGTCATTAGACTCATCTAGACAAGGACCATCCAATGCATAATTTTTTGCTTCACCTTGATTAGAAGTTAATTGGAACTACAACAAACTACCAAAGAAAATGAGTATGATCAATAAAAAGTTATTATAATATTTGGTAAATATTTATTAAACAAAACAATATAGTAAATTTATATAATTTGACATTACTAAATCAAATAGACATTAAAGTTGAAATAGAGTAGATTTAGAATTTCACAAAAATATACATTAATTAAATGAAAATATTTAAGAAATTGAAAAAATTGCACCCAATTTTAGGGTTACAAGATAATAAAAAAAATCAAGTGTAACAACCTTAATCATCAAATCAAGCATAAAATAAAAGGAACTCATCAAATATTCCAAATACATATAAAAGAAAATATTTCAAAAAAGTTGAAATAAATATTTAATTGGACAAAACCCATTCAGCCATGTCCAATGGTTTTACTTTCCCTTGATTTTTCCAAAATTTGAATTATTTTGAATTAAAAAAAAAATTTAAAATATATATTATTTAAGTAATAAGAAGATATATATTATAGTTGAAATTAGTTAAATTGAAGCAAGGTGTTGTAAAGAATTCAAAATGATGTAAAAGTCATGTGCGAGTAGAGTTATAGTTTCACAGTCATATCATTAAACTAAGAGTATAAGATTTGAAAATTTGAGATATATTCAACGGGAAAGTCACATTCCAAGAAACCCAGAGATTCTATGTATCATTCTTGATCGTCAAATTAGATGTGATTTAAAATTAATCTTATTGCATTGAAAATCCATTGAATAGAAAATTTCTTAAAAAATAAAAATTAATATTTAATTGTATAGAATTGATCAGGATTAGTCCAACAAAGGTTTTCTTTTTCTCGATCATTCCTCATTTGGAATTTTTTTGTCAGCAAAGTAAATATATATTATAACTTTAAAAATATTAAATTTAAACAATATAATATAAAAAAATCAAATCAATGTTGAAGTGAAAATGGAGATGTTTAGAGATACATGTTAATATAAAAATGTCATAGCAAAAAAAATGATGAAAGGAAATACATTGTACAAAAATGTTCCATTGCAAGTACCAAAGAGATTGAGTCTAACATTTTTAATCATCAAATATAGTACAAATCTAAATATCTCATAATGTAAAAAACAAGTTCCAAAAAATATTAAGAATTATAAAAAATAATTTTTAACTAGATTAAAATTGGTGAGCTTACAAAAAATAATCTAACTAAATATGCATAAATAATGAAAAATTATTATTTCAAATTTAAGGAAATGTGTATTGAATTTGAAGTAAAATGAATAAAAATAAGGTAGTAAAACAAAATGAAAGAATTACAAAGAAGAATTAAGAAGAGATTTAAGGTTATGCAGTAATATAAAACACTATGCTAAAAATTTAAGAAATAAGAAAAATTGTAATAGAAATATGAATTCTTGCATAGAAAAGGAATTCACAATAATATCCCTAAATTTCCAAAAAAAAAGTAGGAATAAAAATATACTATAAAGCATCTAAGCACACTTGCAAATAAAATTTTTAAAAATTTAGGAAATAATTTTTAGCTAGCTAGAGGTCACAAAAATGAGACGAAAGATATTTGTTTCACATCAATCAACCATGTTTGGCATTACAACAAAATTATAAAATTAATTAAGTACTAATAAAAATATATTATTATTTCAATATTATGTGAATTTTAATTAAAGTTGACAAGAGATTAATTGAAGAAATGTAAAATAACTAAATTTAAAGGTCTCAAAAGAATAAATTAAGAGTTGCCTAATTGATAACCAAACAGACCCAAATAGTTTAAAGAGTTGACATAAATTGCTTGAGGGGGATACAACGAAAGATATTAAGGCGATGAAGTATAAATCTTAATTCATCAAATTAGTTACACTTCAAAATGCCTTCTGTAGGTTATCAAAACAAAAAAATTAAAAAATAGAAAAAAATATTAATGAATAATAATTTCGAAAGAGCTCATTAAGAAGAGTGTAATAATAGGTATTATAACTTGATCAGACCTCATTTGAAACCCTTTAGTTATCAAATTAAAATGTATAAAAGTTAACAACTTATAATGTTAATATTTATTAAATGTATATTTCATCAAAAATAAGATAAGGTGAAATAATATAATATGATCAAATCAAAACATTATAAGGGCCACATAATAGATGCAAAGAGTTACATAGCAATACAAAACAAATCAAAGAAAAAGATTTGAAGTAAACAAACAAATTATATTGAAAAGATAACTGCAATGGTGTTAAGCAGATCGACGTTAACATCATTGGTCATCAAATCTGATTTGAATCAAAATGGCTCCAAAACGTTATAAAAAACATAGAAAATATAATATTTATATAATTAAAAAAATATTTAATTTGATAGAGTTCATCTATATGAGTCCGATGACGATTGTTTCACATCGATAAAAATTTCTTAGGAATTACTATGCATTATGAGATCAAATAAGCATAAATGTTAATAAATTATTATTTGAATACTGAATACATATATATTAAAGCTTAAACAATTGAAGTAAGAACACAAAATGAAAGGAATTTAAAGTTCTCAAAGTATGAAGATTCGAGTGTCAAAATAATATTACCAAACTAAATCAAAACACTTGAACAAATGACAAAATTTATGGGAAAGTTACATTCTAAGATACTAAGCATATCGAATACAACTTTCTGCATCATCAAATCTATTAGAATTTGAAGTGACCATAAGGTTTGCCAAATCAATTAAAAATAAAATATTTTTAATAATGAAAATGAATATTTTATTGGAAAAAGCTTGTAGAGATGAGTCGTATGACATTTTTTTATCTCAATCAACCTCATCAACAATTACTATATATTGCAAAACTAAATAATCATAAATAGTAATAATTTTTTTAATCTTAAAGAAACTTACATTACATTAGAAACGAGATCTATTGAAACAATGTTATTTAACAAAATAAATAGATTTGAAGTAATATATTACAATAGTAAAATTAAAGTGAAAAATGTGACGCAATGAGATAAGTTGTATTAAAAAATACTAATGAGATCGAACGTATCATCCTAGCTAATTCAATATGGTACAAATCGACATACCTTGTTAAGCAAGTCAAAACATTTCGAAATAAAATATTTTTACATATAAAAATGGGTTTTTCAATTAGATAGAAGTCATTAAGGTTAGTCTTGTAATATTTTTTTATCACAAATGGATCTCGTTTGCAATTAATCTCATAACTAAATAAGTAAACTTAAATAATTATAAATGATTATTTTAATCCAAAGTTAAAATATATTAATTCTCAAATAAGATAAGGTGAAGAAAAAACAATTTAACCTAATCAAAGTGATATATAGGTCACACAAGAAGAGAATTAGAGTTTGAGACCAATATAACAATACTAAAGAAATATATTTGAAGAGAGCTGTTAAGTTATATAGGAAGTCACAACCTGGCAAAGAGAATAAATATAGCATCATTAATACTCAAATCAAGAATGAAACAAAATATCTCATAATGAATGACAAAATCATACAAAAGAATATTTAAAAATTTATAAACTAATTTTTAATTTCTTAAGGTTCAGAGAGAAGATTTTAATGGCATTTGATCATTATTAAATCACATTTATAATTACTATGAATTGCATTGCTAAATAAGCATAAATAACAATAAAATTATATTTTAGTGTTAAATAAATATATAACAAGCTAGAACAAGACAATTGAAGTAATATAATATAATCAAATCAAAGAAAACTAAACGTCATATGAGGTGACATATAGAGCCATGAAGTAATATAACTAAACTAATGTAACCAAATTAAAAAATGAGAAAATTTTAGCAGAACATTGCATTCCAAGATACTAAACCGATCTTAAGTAACATTCTCGATCATTAAAGTGTGAAAAAGCACTACAAAACAAAAACTTTTCAAAAATTAAAATTTTAAGGATGATTATTTAATTTCTTGGAGTTCTTCGATGTAAGTCAATAATGTTTATTTTTTTTAGTGAGTCTTCATTTAGAATTACTATAAATTACAAATATAACAAAATACAAATAATAATAAATTAATTTTTCAGTATTGTGTTACTTTATAATTAAGAAAAAAAGAGATATATTAAGATAGCATAATATAACAAAAACATTATGATGTGAAAGTCACATGTTAGGAGAAACATACTTTCTTAGTAATAAAACTAAATCAATGGGTTCCATCTAACGAAATAAGATAAGTTGTAAAGAAAAGTCACATTCTAAAACACTTAAAAGGCTTAGTGTAAAATCCTTATTCATCAAATTTGTAGTGAAATAAAATATCTCTCAAAGTATTATCAAATGTAGGAAATTTAAATATTTAGAAATACAAAACTAATTATTTAATTGGATAGAGGATGTTGATCTAAGATAAATGACATCTATATTTTCTAGATCTACCTTATTTGGAATTAATGTAAACTAAAGTAGTATATAAGCAAAAACAATAAGAAAAAATACTTTGGTTTTAATAAAATTTACATTAAAATTACAATAATATAAATTGATGCAATATAAAATCATAACTATGTAACAAAAAATGACATGAAATAGTTATATTGTAATATAAAAAATCAAAAGGAAAACTTTGAAGAAATGAATTCAAATAATGGAATTTCAAGATATAAAAATGATGAAGGGTAACATCCTCAATCTTCAAATCAACCATAAATAAAAATTTCCCATAAAGTAAGCCAAAATCATAAATACTAAAATATCTTAACATATATTTAAGTAGATAAAGCTCCTTCAAATTTATCTAGTGATAGCCATTTCGATTATATCCTTCCCTGTTTGAAAATATTATAAAAAAGCCAAAGTTAATTAATATAAAAAGAGTCAATTAATATTTTACTTTTAAGTTAATATAACAACTAAAAAAATTCAAAATTAAAGTTATGAAGTATAACCAAATTGAAGCTGTGTAAAGGTCAATCAAATGAGGAATTATAGTACATTATAAAATAGACAAATTAAAGAAAAACAATGAATAAATGTCATAAAATTTCATGAGAAAGTTGCATTCCAAGATATTATAGATACTAAGTGTAGAATACTCAATACAAAAATCTTGTACATATCAAAAAAATAAAAATTTTTAAAAATATAAAAATAAATATATTACTTGATAGAGGTCATGAAGATGTCTCCAACAAAGTTTTTTTCATATTCAATGAATTGTTTGGAATTTCCAAGATTCACCAAAGTAAATAATAGTAACTAATAATAAATTATTACATTAATAATGAGTATATATATATATTAAAATTGAAATGACAAAGATTTAATTACTATAACATAACAAAATCAAAGAGATGTAAAGATCCTAAGATACAAGAATTATAGTTTCATTTAAAAAAAAGAAAAATTTATAGAAATGATGTAAATTTTATGTGAATGTGGCATTCAAAGACAACAATATAATCAAGTCTGACATCCTCAAACATCAAATCTAGTGCGAATCAAAATGATCCATAAAATGTTTTAAAATTCTAGAAAGTGAAATATGTTAAAATATAAAAATGACTTTTTAGTGGATAAAGCTCATCAAGATGGGTCAAATGTTGTTGTTTCATCTAAATCAGCCCTTTATTTGGAATCACTACCAATTACAAAATTAAATAAGAATAAGAAATAATAAATTGCTATTTTAATATTAAGTAAGTTTATATTAAACATAAAATGAGAGAATTGAAGTAATTGGCATAATCAAATTACTATAATGTTAGCGTCATAAAAAAGAAGATTTGGAGATAAGTCACATTATAGCTACATCAAATATGAAATTCTTAATAAATTATATAAATTTCAAGAAAAGTTGCCCTTTGGGATACAAAGGAGATTAAGTATAATTAATATTCATGATCATCAATTAAGGTATGAATAAAAATGACACATAAGCCATTCTAAAGCCCTATAATAATGGACATTTATAGCTATAGAGACAAATATTTTACAAGACAGAGCCTATTGACACGTGGAGAATGATGCTTACTTCATCAGTTAGACCATTTCAAGGTTTACTACAAATTATAAAAGTAAATACGCATAAATAAGAAAAAAAAAATTTATATCAAATAAATATTTATTAAAAATAAAATAAGATAATTTAATATAATGCAATATAATTAAATAAAAGTGACGCAAAGGTCACACTAGAGAAAAATAATAACCAAATAAAAGTGGAATGTTTTGAGAAATGAGTTAAGTTATTTGGGAATGTTGTAGTCAACAATATTGAGTAGATTAAATATGACATCTTCAATAGTGAAATAAGGTACGAATTGAAGTTCCTAAAAATACTTGACAAAACACATGAAAGGAAATATTTAAATTATTAAAATAAACATTTGGAAAACTTCATTGAGATGATTCCAATGACATTTGTTTCATTTTAATATTATGTAAAATTATACTAAAAGTAAAAAGTGATAACTAGAAATAATGTAATATAACAATATCAAAGTGATGTAAATGTCACAAAAGATGGGAAATAGAGTTTCTCAAGAGTAAAACTAAATCAAAGTTTAAACTTTGAAGAAATTATTCAGAATATAAATTAAATATTTATTCAAAGATACTAAAGGGATCAAGTGTGGCATTATCGATCCTCAAATTAGGTACGGATAAAATTATCTCTAGAGTGTAGTAAAATTTGTAAAAAAATTTTAAATTATCGAAATGTATATTTAATAGCATCGAGCTCATCAAGGCAAGAAGAGTGATGATTAGTTTGTCTTATACATACATCCTTGAAATTATTTTGAGTTATAAATGTAAAATTCATATAAATAATATTAATAAATTATTTTTTTAATATAATGAAATCAATTCCCATGTAAAAGGTAATGCTCAAGGAGAATTAGAGTTCCATAGCTATATAGGCAAATCAAAGCAAAAACTTTGCGAAAATGAGATAAATTATGGTAAAATTGTCATACAATATAGTGAGGAGATTGAGAGTAATGCCCTTGATTGTAATATATTGTTCAATGCAAGATATCTTGTAAAATATGTCTAAATGCCAATATGTAAAGTTTTTAAAATATAAGATTCAATTTCTAATTGAATATAACTCATTGAGATGAGTCCAACAAAGGTTTTTCATCTTGATAGGGTCTCCTTTATTTGTATTACAAATAATAATTATAAATGAGTCTAAATAATAAAGAAATATAGTTTTAATACTAAGTAAATCTTTTTTATAGTTGAAATGAGATTAATTCAAAAAATGTTTTAATATAATAAAATCAAAGCTAAAAGTTTTAAGAAAATGAGATAAATTATACATGAAAGTTTCACTCCTTAATAGTTAGAAGATTGATTGTAGCATCATTGATAATCAAATGTCTTACAATGTGTGACAAGAAATAAGAAAATAAATTATTAAAAACATATAAATAAATATATAATTGGATATAGCTCATCAAAATGAGTTCAACAATGTTTTTCCAACTCCGTGAATCATCGTTTGGATTTATTACAAATTACTGAAGTAACTAATAAAAAAAATATCTTTTTTTTTTAAATCTTAAGTAAATATATTTTAAATAAAAAAAGATAAAATAAATCAAAAAAATATATTATAAGAAAACAAAAGCGATTTAAGGGTCGTCCTTGCGGAGAATTAGAGTTTCAAAACAAATAATGAAACGAAAAGAAAAAATTTAAGTGTGATAACTATGTGTGTTAGTTGTTATTCCATGACACCATAATGATTGAGTGTAACACCCTTTATTATCAAATTTATTACGAATAAAAATGCATAAGTTTGCCAAAATCATAAAAAATATTTAAAATATTAAAACTAATGTTGAATTGGATAGTGCTCATTGACACCCTTTATATGAAGAAGTTGCATTCAAAGATACTTGGGAGATCAAGTGTGACATCTTCGACCATAAAATTAGCATTGAATAAAAATGTATCATAAAGCAAGCCAAAATAAAGAAAATAAATATAAAGAATTATGAAGCGAATATTTATTTGGATAGAGCTAATCAAGGTTTATCGAATGATGTTTACCTTATTTTAGCGTGATCTCATTTGAGATTGTTGTGAATAACAAAAGAAATTTAACTTAAACAATAAATTATTTTTTATAATGATGTTTATTTAAAAATAATCAAAGTTAAAAAGAGATAAATTGATATAATATAATATATAATTAATACAAAGTGATCTGTAGGTCATATTAATGATGATTTAGTGTTAGATAAAAATATAACCTAATAATGTAAAAAATTTGAAGAAATGATATAAATTGCATGAGAATGTCGTATTCCAAGATACAGGAGATTGAGTGTAACATCTTTGATTGTCAAAAAAGATTCAAATCGAAATGACCAGTGAAAATGCCGAAGCTCTAGAAACTAATATGTTAAAAAAATTACTATTTAATTTAATAAACATAATCAAGAGGAAGGCAACATTGTTCATTTCATCTTCAAATTTAAGTAATCTTACATATCCAATTTAAAGTTATGTAAATGTCAAATGAGATAAGTGTTGGACTTACCTAGAAATAAAACTAAATTAAAGCAAAACAATAGAAAAAAATGAGACAAATTATACTAGAAAGTTATATTCCAGCATCCTAAGTTGATCAAGTGTAGTATCCTTAATTATCAAATATGATACAAATAAATATTTCACATAAATGAATGAAAATAATAGAAAATAAAATATTTATAAACATAAAAAGGTGGATTTAATTGGATAGTGCTCATTAAGAAGAGAAAAAATGATATTTGTTTCATCTTAATTGGACGTCATTTCAATTTACTATGAATTACCAAGGTAAATTGGTGTAAGTAAAACTTAGTTATTATTTTATTAATAAAAAATTTACATTGAAGATGAATTTAAATAAATTGAAGCATTGTAATGTAACAAAATAAGAGTGACGTATGAGTAACATGAGAAGCGACTTTGAGTGACATAGTAAAATAACAAAACAAAAGTGAAACTTTTAGGAAAAGAGATAAAGTTTATGGGAAAGTTGCACTCCAAGAGACTAATGAGCTCAAGCATAACAACGTCATTCATGAAATCAAACATGACAAAAATATCTTGCAAGTGTGCTAGAACACTCGAATGCAAAATAATTAAAAATATATTAATAAATATGTTATTGGATAATGGTATTCAACTCAACTCCTAATAACATCTCTTTTGCCTTCATTGGACCTCATTTGGAATTAATGCAATATATGAAAGTATATGAGCACATAAAATTAGAAATTAATGTTTTAATTTGGAATTATTGCTTTTTGAAATATGAAACTTATCTAGGTAATTAGATTAGAATCATTATCTAATAGTAGAATTTAACTTGGCAAATGGAAGAAATACGGATCATGTAATCGCGACATTACACGATCAGGCTACTGAAAAAATTAGAGAGTTTAAAGATGAGATATTTCAATGATTGATCAATCTCAAAATGAGTGACCAAATGGTTCACATTACCATCTAATTTAGGAATTTGTAGTGTAGAAAAGCTTTATGTTATTTGGCCCACATTGCTCATCTGTACTGTGGCTTTCTCCTTATATGGATTTCTATAGCCATTGAAGAGAGTCGATGAATAGGGTTTGTTGCACCATGCTAGGTTTGGGAATAAATCACCCAAGCAACCAGTGAGCTTGCATATAGTTTGTTTCTTTTGCGGAGAGGGGATTGATGACCCAATCCAAAGTGAAATATTTGGAATTGATTATTAACTGAAGCACATTCAGAGTAGTTACCATTGAACTACAATGATTCATGGCAGCGACTTGTTTGGTTCGTATGATAATCACTTCCAAAAAAGGTTATTTTTTGTTATTAATGTTTCTATTTTAATAATTAATATTTTCTAAATTTGTTTAGTAGATTAATTAAGTAGTTAAAAATACTATTAAGATAAAATGATGGTCAAGATAATCAAAGAAGGTGGATCAAAAATATTGGAAACCTAAATGTTCTAATATTAATTGGGATTCAGTATATATGCCTTACAACAAAAATTCCAATCAATTTTAACATTGTAGTCAAAGTAATATTAAAATAGCTAAACTTAAATTTCGAATGCATACCTTGGCCGTATCACTCCAACCAACATGATCTTCTGTGGATTTAACAATTGCATATTTTTTTTCTCCAATGAATACAAGTACCGACTACCCAAAATCCTAAAATTCACTTAAATAAATTTATTAAAAATATTTAGGGTTTATTATCATAAAATAAAGCACCATGGCTATGGGTCTACAACACAACACATTCGAGTGATTAGAACGATCAAATCTCATAACTAGTAGTACATAGTACAAAAAATAGGGTCTCTATAATTGCCTTGTTGGAAATTTGGATAGTGAACTTCAATATGCGTGAGATGGATCAACTTTTGGGTAGGATTTGGAACTAGTTTATCAAATCTTTGTTGAATTTGTCAGGGGTTAGTATTGTTTTATAGAGGTGTTATGTGTTGCATCATCAAAAGAGCATGTGATCCACTAGGTAACCTAAGACCAAATAAGAGTATCTATAAAGCTTAGTGGACCATTGATTATTGTAAGAGATTTTGAAGTATAAGTTGCACATAATGAAAAGAAACATTAAAAAAAAATAAATGGTGGGTTGGCACTATATGACTTCTCTAGCTTCATTCAAGATTTGGATTTGAGTGACTTGGGACTTATTGCAAACATGTTCTCTTGGCGTAACATTAAGGTGGGCAATAGATGCATATATAAAAGACTGGATAGAGCATTCATGAATATTGATTGTATTCAAGCATTCTAATATAGTATATTCACACATCTTCCTCATATATGCTAAGACCATTACCTCTAATTATTCAATTTGTAAAAAAGATTTTGCATAAAATTTAGATGAGAACCCAGTTTGAATCATAATAGCTATCATGTCTCATTCAACGAATATTGTGGATGCTACTTGAAATAAAATTATCAAAGGGAACCCTATCAATAGTCTGTCTTCTTAGTTTACCATAGCACTATTAGCATTAAAGAAATGGAGTTTAGGTAAACTTGGAAATATTCTTGATAAGCCTCATTAGTTGTAGTAGTAGATTTAGGAGCTTCAACATAAGGAATCTTAAATGAGGATAGTAGAGCTAGAACAAGATCATTTGGCACCATATAATGTCTCTTACCAAAAGGCTTTAGATTTTGAAGAAGTTTGGTAGTGATTGTGCTAGGAATCATTAGGCCAACCATGGAAATAAAAACACATGCTTTTTAAGAATGCAACTACTTTTACTTAAAAAAGAAATCATATGATCATATTGCAAATGATAGTGGGAAATTATTGTCTATGGCAAATGAGATTACAGATATTCTCACATAGTTCTTTAGTAAGAGTTGGTATAGTTATGGGCAATATGAACCTCCTTTAACTTTTCAACCTTTGAGAGCAATCAATATTGAGCAGGTGACAAGTTTTATAGCTCTGATAAGTAAAGATCATGTCAAGAATGCTACAACATCTATTAAAAGAAAATAGGTCCTTGGTGTGGGTTGTTTTTGTAAAACGTTTGTGCATAAATATTGGAACATAACCATGGTAGATATTTCCATAATTATGAAACAAGTTTTTAAAGAAAACTATATGCTCAAAAGGTGGAAAGACATGTTAGTCATTCTAATTATATTATTTAAGGTGCTTCTAAAGTTGAATAGTTCAAATCAATAGTCTTTGCAATATGATACATAAAGTTGTGGCTAAAACTTTACAGAGAAAACTAAAGATTATTATTCCACATAGTATTACTAGGAATTAAGTTGCTTTTGTATTTGGAAGTTTCATATTTGATAATATATTTTGGCACAGGAAATGGCTACCCATATAAACTTATCTACTTTAAAAGATGGTTTCATGACACTAATGTTGGGCATCGATAAGGCTTATGATATGGTCAATTAGAAATTTATATTTGAAATGTTAAAGCATTTGTAGTTCTCGAATCTTTGGTGTGATTAGGTAGAGGCTTGTATCACAATAGCAAGATTTGGGATAATGTTTAACAGGATCTATCCTCATTGGATTCAAGCTATCAAGGGTCATAGACAGGAGTGTCTATTTTCACCATACCTTTTCAGCTTTGTGTCTGAGTATCTCTTTTAGCTTATTAACTACCATGTAAAGCAAGAAGCCTTAATTAGGATTTGGATTGACATTTTCTTCCCAATGATTATCATCTTCTATTTTCTAATGAAATTTTGACCTTCAAACCAATAACTTGTGCTATAGTGATGACCATTTGAGACATTATAGAGAAGTACATGAAACACTCTTGTTATGTGGTAAATTTTAACAAATTTATAGCATTTTTTAGAAAAGGCTCTGGAATGTAAGTGAAGGAAGATAATAACAAGGGAATTACGTAAGAGTCAAGCTACTAAATTCAATTATTTAGGCATACCTCTTGTAGTAACTAAATTTAAAAAAAGTGACTTCAAATAAATTATTGATTGAATTGAAACCTATGTTGTAAAGTAGATGATTAAGTACCTATCAATGATGAGCCATACTTGCATGGTTTACTCCATGCTCATTGCCATTCTCGCATACTTTTTACCCACTTTTTAATTTCAAATGACATTTTTTAGAAGTTGGAGAAATTTATGTTAACAATGCTATACATTATGCAAGTTGGAAATAAATTTCAATGCAAAAGAATTATGGCCAGTTTATGGCTTTAGATGTTGGTTTATGGGTCCATCCATTCAGATCTATGTATTTTATGATAAACAATTATTACTATCTATTGTGTGGTGCTTTTAATGAATGTAAGTTACTCTATATTACTGTATCTTAGTTTAATGGATTACTAAGAGTATGTTTAATTCATGTAAGTTAATTGACTTAGCATTCTTCCAATTTTTTTTCAAGCCACCTATATCAAAATGAAAGCAGAACAACCAATACATATAGTGGAGCTTATTAAAGTCCACGGTCTGAGTGACCAAAATAAGATACAAAAGTATTTTTTTTCTACTTTTGGGTTTCACATTATGCATTCCCCTTCGGCAAAAATAATTCAAAGTGAAGTCTTGTACTTCAAATCAATTGAGGACATGATGTTGGAAAAAATCTCTTTTACAATATCATGTATATGACCTAAAATGTAATATGACAGGAGGCTGTGTGGGTTTGGAAATTAGAGTTGCAACCACAGGTTATTGTCTTCATGAGGAAATTTAATTTTTATTTTCTTGCTACTTGCTCTTAGTTTGTGCAAGAGGTATTAAGATGTAGATGCTTTCCTCCATAAGTTTATATGGTTAAAGAGGATGAAAATATGGCTTATGAGACTATCGTATGATGAAGGAATTTTGGGTAGGCAATTTGATAAATACTAATGATATTCTTGATAGGTTTTACAAGAAGGATTTTAGTTGTTTAAATGTGCTTCTTAACTGGAGGTGGTGAATATAAACATCTCATGCAATTAACTTTGTTGTCTAAATGCTATATCACCTTTGGATTAACAAAAATTTGCAAGCACAAGTAAGCAAGGTGCTTAACCTAATTACACATAAAAGGAGTATTCATTTTGCAATAGTTGTTGCTACTACATGTCCCATTTCTCTAGTCCCATCTAATGGGAGTGCAATTGACTCTGAAATTATTTGTTACCTCTTATTGGGCTTTTCCAATGCAGCTTTGCAAGATAAACTAAATACTATAATTGGTATAGTTGTTTGGGTGCCATGGGTGAGGCCATGTGTATTTTTTGATTAGTATCTACCAAAGAAAATAGTGCTAACCTTGAAGCTAAGGAGCTCCTAAGAACACTAATTCTAATATTAATTCATTAGAGATCGAATCAGACTCTATAATAGCTATTGTCAAAGTGAAATGGTTGCTTGCATCTACAATGAGTAGGAGTACTTATCATAGTGCAATTACTGTTCTGCATGGTATGTAGTGCTTTAGACTATGCCACATATATTGTCAAGGCAACTGTGTGGCAAACTTGGTTGTGCAACACTCTCTTTTATATGATTTTTTGGTGCTCAATGAATACCCTACCCTAGATCATTATAATGGTATCTCTTTTTTGATTTTAAGTATGAAAGTCTACAAGGAGAGAGTGATGTAGGATTCTACCATCACTTTATCAAGGAAACATAAGCTAGATATGACCAAGTTTATGACAAGCTCTACTAGGAATTTGTGCCAGATATGCCAAAGCATATGAAATTCCCAACTCTTTAGTGTGATTTGATTGATGCTTATATCACTTCACAAAGGTTTTGGATTATGTTTAATGGTATCTACTTGTACTGGATTGAAGCAGCTAGGAATCATAAGGAGGAATGTTCAATCTTACCATACCTTTTAACAATTATGCTTGAGCATCTCCCTAGGCTAATTCTATACCAACTTTAGCACGCCTCCTCTATTGGCTTCAAGAATGGAACTTCCTCCTCTACAATAACAAACCTTCTACAAGTTGATCAAATTATGATTTAAGTACCGACAACTTATCTCATAATGATGACCATCCAGTATATTATAGAGTAGTGTGGTCATCACACCAGTCAAGTGATGAATTTTGATAAATAAAGAGTATTATTTAGTAGGGGATGGCAAACATGTGAAGGAGGATGATAGTGAGAAAATTACATATGCATCCGGTAGCTCAATTCAAATATTTAAGCATACCAACTGTACTTAAAAAAACTACTAAAAAATACATCAATTTCATCATTAATCAAGTTGAAGGCTCTGTCAAGTTAGATGATTAAGTGACCATCAATGGTAGGCAATATTGGTATGATAAACTCAATGTTAGTTACTATTCCTATATATCAATTAACCCACTCATTAATTTTTAGTAGCAATGTTGTAGAGTTAATGAAGTTGATGCACCATTACTTATGGAGTAGTTCAAATTTTTGCAACATAATAAATTATGCATGTTGGGACATGATAAGTCTTCCTAAGTAGTTTGAGGGACTTGAAATCTAGTGTTTATCAACCAAAATGTTAACATTGATTGTGGAACATTATAAGGGAGTTGTGGCTCAAAAAATTTTTTATTGGTTGAGTCCATCATATCCAATTACTTTATGATAAGAAATACATTATATACGTCATGCAGTGCATCACATACATGCAAATTACTTAATAACTTATCACCAAAGATAATAGATAATATAATTTAGAGAATTGTTGTTGATATTTCAATTTAATTCTTGTTAGATAATTGGCAATGAATCCTTCTGATTTTTTGATAGCTTGGCTATGTTATTATGGAGGTGGACTAGTTGACACATACAGCGGAGTTAGTTGAGGAGCACAGTGTGGCATTTCAAAATAAAAATAAAAAATTTATTTTTTCTTGATTTGGTTGGATTCTATATTCCCCTTGGGCTGAATCAAATGAAAAGATGTATTGTACCTCAAATCAAGTGAGGATAAAGTGCTATACTTGAAAAACATTTACAGCAGCATGCATACAAGTATGAATTCTATTATGAATGAGATTGTTTTGGATTGGAAAGTACATGTGTAGTGTTAGGTTAATGTCTTGTTATAGACATTATTGTTAAATATACTTCTTTCATAATCCTAGCTTTGTGAAATGTCAATCGAGATGTCAAAGCTTTTTTTTGTGGATTTTCAATGCCACTAATGATTTGTAACATTATTTATCATAGTGTTATAGTTCAAAGGAATTCTACTCTAATAGCTTTCCAAATTATAGTTTGACAACCAAAAGGTTAACCATAGAGACATTGCTTCATTAATTGAGCTTCTTAATCGAAAGTTTGTGAATGTGTGTATGGATACTACTTCTCATATGCTTAAGTTCACTTATTTAGCATTATTTCACTATTGACCTAATAAGAATATGCAAACACATGTAGTTAAAGCTCTCAAATTAGCTACACTCCAAAGAAATATTTTAATTGCTACCACTACTGCTACTTCTTTCAACTCTTAAACTTTGTCCAATGGGAGCTTCAACAACGATGATGTAGCTATGCAAGAGGTTCTCATTTCTAGAATTTTTATTATTATTTAGGAAGACACAGGTAGTCTTATTATTATCTCAAGAATTTGTTTTTACGCATAGCATCTACCATAGAGAAAATTTCTATTTTGGAAGCAATGAAGCTCCATAGAATCCTACTTTCTAATATCCAGGCATTAGTGATGAAATCAACCTTGACTACAACCATTACTATACTGATCGATTAGCCATGATGCTGTTGTACAAGATGATCTCATTTCTAGAATTGTTATTGTTATTTGGGAAGACTCTGGTATGATTATTATTATTTAAAGAAACAATTTTGTTTTTTGTGTAGATTCAAGCGTGGAGACTATTGTTATTTTGGAAGTAATGGAACACCTTACTTCCTAACATCCAGGCATCAATGATGAAATCACGTCCACTACAATGATTACTGCAATGAACTAGTAGCTTTTGCCCAAGGCAAATAGAAGTACATACATCACAATATTAAATATGTTTAGGGTATGTTAGCTTTCAAACTATCCCATATAAAGTGTTAAGAAAATAGTGCTCAAGGTTGGGTCACTCATCTCACACTTTTGTATGATCTTAGTTGGATCTGTGGGACTTCTCAAACAGCTTTCACTTTGTCTTTTTAAAAATTATATCTATGAAACTCGTTAAGGGTAGAATGTGGTAAGCTTCAACCAATGGTTTCTTTTATTCCACCTCTCCAATGGTTTGGATTAAATCCAATTATGATGCTATTGTACATGTTGATTTCATTATTGGAGTTGGTATTGTTATATGAGATGACATGAAAAGACCAATTACTATTATAGAAAACATAGTTATTTCAAGTTTAACTTATGCCGTGGATACAATTGTTATTCTTAAAGTAGTGGAACTTCTTAGGTCAATAATTTTTAATGTCTAAATAGAGCTGATTGAATTAGATTCTACTATAGCAATTACTATAATGTACTTATAGCTTTTGTTTATAACAAACAATAGTTTCTGCCAATGTGTCAACACATATTGTTAGGGTATGAAGTCCTTCAATCTATGACACATAAAGTGCTAAGGAAATAGTGATCAAGGCTAGATCACTATTCGTGTGTTGTTGTTTGATTTTTTTAGGATAAGGGAATGCACCTTCCCAAACCACTTAAACTATCATTCCATTGATTTTTTGTATGAACCTCTTTAAGAAGAGTATGATGTAAGCTTTGACCATTAAGTAATCAACGAACCAAAATATGGTTTCTTGGTGTAATAATACAGAGGGGAATACCCATATTGATGAAAGATTTGATATTTCTTCCATGAATATTGATGATATGCAAGCCCTCTTCCGTATTACCATGACGCAGCTATCATATATTGGCTTGATACACTAACCACTACTATAGAATTTAGACAATTCATTTTGGTAAAACTGATAAAGGACCACAGTTTAATAACATCTTGTTATCCTTTTCAATGTCAACTAATGTTGTGTATGTAACTTGGGGAATGATTACTAAAGGAAACCCTATAAATAGCTTATCCTCTAAATTTAGAAAATCTTTATCAATATTAAGGAAATTGAATGAAGCTAAATTTGGTAATATCCTTAGTAAGTATCACCAGTTGGAATACATAATCAAAGAATTTCAACTTAAGAAATTTTTGAATGATAATTAAGCTAGAACACAATCTCTTACAACTTATTACTTCCTATCAAAAGTTATGACTTTAAAAGGAATGTGATGGTAGTAGTATGCCAAGCTTCACTAGACCACCCTTGAAGATTAGAGCACATAATTTTTGTAGGCAACAACTACTTTTATGTCAAACAACAACTATATCCATCAACTTGAAATTGAAAGTAGAGAATTGGTGGCATCCTGAATTAAGATCAAAGACAATCTTATGTAGTTTTTTTGAAAGACATGTTGTAATCATGGGCAATATAAGCCTCCTCTACCCTTTCAATCTTTACAAATTATTAATATTGATAAAATGGCCACACATGTGGCTCTAATCAATGTTGATGAGAGTAGAAGTCCGACATTATCCATCAAAAGAAATAAAACACATAATGTAGATGGCTTCTCAACTAAATTTGTCAATAGTTATTAGAACATCACATAAGAAGATATCATCATAGCTATAAACCATTCTTTAAAGATAGCTTTATGCGAAAATGTTAGAAGTGCAAGTTGGTCATTCTTATCCAAAAATTTGAAGGTGCATCTAAATCGAAAATAGGCTCGTTAGCCTTTAAAATGTGATTTACGAAGTGGTGACAAAATGTATGGTGGCAAAACCAAAGATGGTGCTTCTAGATGTTACTGCTAGGAAAAAAATGTCTTTTGTATTACGCCATTCTATATCTATCATTATGTTCTTAACACATGACATGGTTTCCTCTTTGCTTATTTCTATTTCCAAAGCAGTTCAATTAGAAATTTGTGATAGGCATGTAAAAGAATTTGTTGTTCAAATTTTCTTATTGTGATTAGACTAAGGCTTGTATCATTGCACTGAGACTTAGGATTATTTTTAAAGGTATCCATGTATAGTGGATTGAAGTAACCATGGGTGGTCATAGGTAAGGATGTCTACTCCTATTAAAACTTTGTTTACTATGTTTGTCTATCTTACATTTCTTATTCAATACAAACATAAGGATAGTGCCAAATAAGGTTTAGGATTGGCCCATCCTTCCCTATGATAGTACACTTTCTATAAGCTTATGACATCAGGATTGATGCATCAACAACTTGTGTCATAGGGGAGCATTTAAGATATTATGGAGCAGTATGGGCATCACTTAGTTTAGGAGTTGGATCCTAAAGAACCTATTATATTATATAATAAGGTCATGGTACTTAAGTAAAGGAAGGTGATTATATATAATTACATATGTGTTAAGTTACTCAATTTGAAATATCCATGCATACCAATTATAGCAAATAAACAATAGAAAAAATATTACAATTTGACTATTAATTGTGTTAAACCTATTCTTTGTATTCTCCTTGTGCTAAATTAAATGAAATGGATGTGCTATATTTCAATTGGAGAGATGATACAAAGGACTATATATAATAACATGTATATGAGCTATAATCCCACAAAGAAAGAGGTCACATGAGTTTGGAAACTTCAAGTGCAATCTCAAGTAAACATTTTCCTATGAAGATTAGCATTAATTCCTACTCATATCTAATTTTTACAAGAGTGATTGAGATATCTAAACTTTTTATAAGAGGTATTGAATCACTTTTTTGGGAGTTCCATATTGTGGAAGAACTCTTATCAAAATGGCTTTGCAAAAGATTACTTAATTTTTTGTTTGATTAAATTTAGGGATGTGACATCCTTCTTTAAGCTCCTTAATTTGATGTGCATGAATGTCCAAATGACTACAACATTTAAAGCAATAACCTATTCTTCTTTATCTTCAGTATGCCATTGTGAGATCAGCATTTATAGACACATGTGGAAAAGTTATTCAATTCAACTACTCCTCAATGAAACATTTGCTTTATAACAACTTGCTACAAATCTTTGATCACATCAAGTGGGTGCTTTGGAGGAATTAATGGGTCATTTGTTACCACATATAAGAGACCTCCAATGGGTTGGATTTAATTTAGTTGTGACATAGCTATGCATGAGAACAAGAAAGTTGGAATTTTTATTGTTGCATGAGATGACATATGTAAACCTAGTACTATTATTGCAGACCCCTTGGTTTCTTGTTTAGCTTCTATGGTGGAGATTTTTTCTTTTCTTGAAGTAATGGAACTTCTAAGAATTTTATTTCCTATGTCATCATAGTGGTGATAGAGTTAGATTCTACTATAGCTATATTATAGCTAACTAGTAAGTTTTGTCTAAATCAAAAAATATTCCAACAATAATGTTAATATATATGTGATGGGTATAAAGTTCTTCAAGCAATCCCACATAAACCACCAAGAAAATTGTGCTATAGATTTGGTTGCTCATCACACACATTTGTGTGATTTAGTTTGGGACTTGGGAATGGCTCTTCCCAAATCACATTAACTTTCACATTTTAGTTATTTTATATATTGGCTCTTTATTGAGTGTATTATGTAGCCTTTGACCATTACTTTATCAAGGAAGCAAAAGACTTTGACTTCTTAAAAGGAACAATTGGAATATAAAGAGAAACTCTCACTTATCCATTGTTGGCATCGATTATGGTGGACACCTTGATGATATCTGATTATCTTTAGGCCCCAAATTTTCATTCTTGATTAATGAAAACATCATTAGCAAATAAATATGTGGTGATTTATCTTTCATAAAAAAAGGATCAAAATTCATGGCATTCACTTTGAATTTTATTATGTTCTTGAATGCAACACAAAAGGATCAAAATTATTTGCTGCCATCCCATGCTAATGTGTCAAGTCTCTTACTTCCTTTGAGCACCCTAACATTCTCAGAGTAGTGATGTTTAGGGAGTGAACTACAAGCTAAGCCTAGACACATCATAAAAAAAAGGATCATGGTGGTTGATCCACACAAAAATAACAACTAACTGACAGACCCAAACCAAGGTCCAACTATGACCTTCTTAACTACAAAAACTTAAATATATATTACTAGAGCTAAATATACCATGGTTACAAGTACCAACCTTTGCCCCTAATGGATTCTCCTTAAGGGATATATATTATGCTCATTCCAATTACCAAACTCATGGAGCCCATTATTATTATATATTCACTACCTTCCTGTGTGAAAATTAGGTAATTTTTGTGCTTTCAACACTCCTTGGATGTGTTAGTTATCTCTTAGGCTCCCTCTCTAAAATTGAAACCCTAACTCTCTATCATATATCACCACTTCAATAGGCAAAAATCCAACCATCAAACAATGATATGGAAGAAATTTTAATGATTATCAATAGCATAAAGGTCATGCGATCTACCATGTCATGTTAAAATTTCAATGAAATGAGTGAATATAAATGCTTCCCTTCCAAAATATAGGGTTTAGTGCACATATTAGCTCTAGAATTATAATTGTTATTTGAGCAACATTTACCATCAGGCAAACGATAATTGATTTAGTCAACCATTAATAATTCATAGTCTAAAATTGTTCATACATGCATATGCATGGATTAATCTTTGAGAAAAGCATATGATTACTGATAGGATCAATTAGGTAGCATCACAAAATTAAAGTGCCCAGTAAAACTTCATGTGATAGTTTATATGTTCACCACGTCGAGCAAAGCTCCATAAAGGAAGAGCAAACAATCCGAAGTTGGGATACCATACCATCAGTTCTAAAATGTTGCCTTTTGACAATAGCATTCTTCGATGACAACCATTTGTGGTGAAGAATGAATACCAAAAAGTGTAATTTCCAAGGCAATCAAACATAAAAGTAGGGATGATTACACATTCAATAGCATTATAGATTGCTAACAATTCCTCTTAGAAGAAGTGTGGTGTTAAAAAAATAATTTAATGGAACCTATCGATCCTTTAAAAAAGTAGGGAACATATGAACTTCCTCCTTAGGAAAGTTCAATTACATGGCAAAGCCCTAGACATAATGTATGACCATATGAAGAGGTAATAAAGTCATAAGAAGTAGCATCACAAAAAAAACATCTATTGTGCAAAAGAGTTCTCAATCTAATCCAATTCTATAGCCCAAAGAGCTTCAAAGATATACAATAAGAAGCATAAAGGTATAATTAAGGATGAAGGCCATGGCTAGCACCCACTTGGTCTGAAATGAAACAAGCATTAAGAAAGTGGCATAAGCATACAAATGATCCATATTGGCATGTGCCAATAAAGGAACCACTAAAAGGACTAAAAAGTATTATGCCTTCCAAATTGAAGATGTTTAGCATGACTTATGTATCTACAAAATTTTTTCCTCCAACATCAACGAACAAAAAGCAAGAAAACTATGTGCTGAAAACTTGGCCAGCCACCAAGAAGTATCATGTTAACCACATTAGAAACTTATAGGTCAAGAACTAACAAGTCACATCTATTGGGCCCACACATACCTTATGCATAGGAAGACACAACATGCTTGTGAGGCATGACATTATAAGCCAAATAATGAAGATGCAATAGCAAGCTCAACAAACAAATCGTTGCATGCACTTTACACCACAAATGTTTTAAACTGACACAGGCAAATGCCACACCAAAAAAATACGAAGTGGCAAAGAAGATTTGGCGATTAGAGATTACACCAAGTCAAGTCCACATTAAAATGGAACCTCATTCTAACATTAGCATTCCTAAATAGTGCCAATTGTTGAAAAGAGTTACACATTTAGGCACAAAATGAAGTGTGTCAAGAAAGCCACCACATGTAACACTAGAAAGCATTGCAACATGGATAGCAATGACACTATAGTGCACACATGGAAGCAAAAAAAATTCATTACAACATGAGTAGATTTACAAACCATAATTCACAATGAGAAGAGTGGAACTTCAAAAATGAATAGTTATACCAGTCACCATGGGCACAGGTTATCATACGGTACAAGTGAATTGGATTTCACAGACATGAATAACGTTGCAGTGCACCAAGTGCTTTGCCTCACTTGTAGCTATGGCAGTGTACAACTAAGGTGGCAGACCATCATGCACAATTTCTTACACATATTGCACCATTCAACTCTCAATTCACTGTGGGTCAAATTCCACTATGCATTGCCCCTTGTGGATAACATATTACATCAATATTATGAGAGAAAGTCTACAAATAGAGTACCACATTATCAATTATCCAATTACCAGTAATGTAAAATCTCCAAAACAAAGTTACACTTCACTGGACCAACAAACTACATACAAAATATGTAGAAGGGTGCACATGGATTTGCTGCTATACATAAGCATAGTGTTGCATTGTGCTTAGTATTCTTCCATGAGCAAAACTACCTCGGCTCATGGCTTGGGCCATAGCAATGCATTCACAAAACCTTATACATCTTACACCTTCTATGTTATAGTTTGCTGTGAGCCATACTGTTCTAAAAAGTACCCCATGCAGATTACAATTTTAAACAATTCCATAAAGGAAGAAGGCAAATCTCATGTAAAGAGTAATGATGAATAATGTATAAAAAGTGAAACGTTTTGCCACACATATAGAACCACGATAAGTAATACTTTAATAATGTGTGAGTACCGCGGGAAAATTTTGAACTCTATGTGATAACTTTGGGTTTGTAGTGATGAATCTACTATGGCACAAAGTTGGGTCTTAATGGAACATGACATTTTGTAGAAACAAGAAAAGTACAATAATTCCTACCTTACACCATCTATGTTTTGTGAACAACATTGTGAGGCATTTCAACATTACACCTAGACAAACCTCCAAGGGGTATGACATGAATCTTATAGTGCCACAAAATGTATCATGCAAAGAATCATAAAAATGACCACATGATGTTCTACATGAAATATTACATTAAATAGAGCAAGATGTGTTTTGAAACTTCTAGGATGTTGATGTCTTTGAGGGGATGAATCTACTGCAAAAAATTGTATGATCTTAATGAATCATTGTGGCAACGCTGATATACCACTTACAATCCCTTAATGCAAATTTATGTCATGTACAAAGGATTATACCCATTGTTCATACTTAATTATCATTTCTTATAGTGCTAAGATCATACAACATTCTAACACATAGGGCGAGCCCATGGTCATCTACCTATGGACCATTACTATTTCTTAATAAGTGAACAAAGGGCCAAAGCATCACATTTAAGATTGGATTTTGAATTAAAGGCCATTAGTCATAATTCTGCACACGATAACTTTACACGATTTGCTTTTGAGCTATGTGTAATGAATAATTTTTGTGTATTAATAGTTTCTCTAACATTAGGTTGGTTACTATCATGACACATTCATCAATCAGTTAAAACTAACTTCTCTCATAGTGGTCTAAACCTAGTGCACATTCTTATTTGGAGGGTGAATAATCCAAGACTTCATGAACTATTCTTCACAATGATAGGAAGCGCCAACATCAAATGATAAAAAAGCTAAATTATTATGAAAGCTTGGCTTCCACAAACAAGTTATCTTTATGTAAACTTTTCTTGCACCTTTACCTTCAAATTTTGAAAGCCCAAAGGATTGGTAGGCCTTGCTTTCATGGTTTATATTCACACTAGAAATTAGAATCACATGAGCTTTTAACCTTTTGTTCCACATGATTTTCTTTCTCATTGATCAACTTAGGAAACCTTCATTGTAGTTTAATAAAGTTCTATGATAGTAGACCTCCCACCTAACAATATGCTCTACTATGCTTGACCTATTCAGGCAAGATTTCTTTCCCTACTAATTCTACATAGCCTATTCTCATGGTTTTGGTTTCACTAGATAGTAGATTGAGGTAGTATAAATCTCATTAGACCATTCATGTGCATTACAAATTAGACGATGATGTATTTTGCTACCTTAAGAAAGTCATAGTGGCTCCCATTAATTACCTTTTATTTGTTAAACTTTTTCACTTTAACATTCAAAGAACTTTGAAGAACTCACATTTCATGAACATCTTTAAATCCCATCTCAATGTTTTATCATAACTAAATAGCTAGAATCCTCAATTGTTTACTAATTTCAAGTCAATTGTTCAACACCAAGGAAATTACAGCATTGTGGTTGCTCTAAAATTTTTTTCTTGTTTACATGCATCAACCTACTCTATGAGCATGAGTAGCTTGAATATTTTTGGCACAGAGAATGGTTGCTTGTTTGAATTTATCTTAATCCCAAAAAGGTTTAGTGATAGTAAAACTAGTCAAAGAAAAAGTTTATGATAAGGTGAACTTGAAATTATTTCTTGATATGCTAAAGCATTTGTGGTTCTTGAATCTTTGGTGTTATTGGATTGAGTGTTGCATTAACGCATGAAGATTTGAGATTACGTTTATTGGTATTCGCTTTTAGTGGATTGAAGCTGACAGGGGTCTTAGGTAGAAGATTTCACATTCACCCTACTTTTTTTCCGTTGTCCATGTGTATCTCTCTTTGCTTATTATATTCTAGGTGGAGCAAGCTACCTCTATTGAGATTAAGAATGGCCTTTCTCCCTAATGATTACACACCTTCTATATGCTGATGACATCATGATTTATGCATTAATAACTTGTGCTATAGCATGGTCCATTCAAGAAATTATGAAGTAATATGGGCAACATCTTGATTAGATTGTATGTCTAAATAAATCCATATTATTATTTAGCGAGGGGATGGAATAAAAGTGATGGAAGATGACAGTAGAAAAATTACTTTTAAGTCATGCTCTAAAACTGAAATATCTTGGAAAACCAATTATAGCAACTAAACTTTAGAAAAACAACTACTTCAAATTTCATGTTGATTAAGTTAAAAACTTTATTTCAAGCTAGATGATCAAGTTTCTTTTGATGTTAAGATTTATTGACATGATAAACTCAGTGTTAGCTACTATTCTTGTATATTACTTAGCCCAATACTTAATCCTATGGAACATTATCACTAAGTTGGAGAAATTGATGCAAGGGTACTTGTGGAGCAGTTCTAATGTTAGAACAACATGCAATATGCCTGTTCATAACCAATAAGTTTTCCTAAGGGGTATGGAGGACTTAGAGTCCATAGTTGATTGATATGGTAACTAACACTCTTAAAAAATCGTTGTAGTCAGGTTTTGGCTAAGTAAGATAGGTTATGGGTTTAGGCATTAAGATCCAAGTATTTTATTACAAACTATACATTTTAAATGTTGTGTTGTTCATCACATACAAGTAAGTTACTTAGTACTGTATTACCACGGACAACTGATAGTACGATTTAGAAAGAGAAGAGGATTCATAAGCTATGGCCTCCTACTTGCTCCTAGCTATGAGGGAAGGGGATTAAGATGTTGGCGTTATGTCCATAGGGATGTAATTTGATGTAGGATAGAAAACATAGCTTATGATAAGTCCATAGGATGACGGAATTTTTGTCCAAAAACATCGTCAATGCTAATCCCATGCCCAATAATGTAAATGGCAAGTATTTTTAATTTTTTAGATGAGCTTCTTGATTGAATGGTAATGAGAATTTAGGTGACAACTACATTTCAATCAATTGAATTTGCTACTTCAATATTATATCACCATTAGATCAATAAAAATTTGCTTGCACATACAAACAAGTTGCCCAAATTAGGTACACCCCAAAGAATTATTCAATTTGTTGTTTTTGCTTGTTACATTTCTCTAATCCCATATAGTAGGAGCTTCAATGGCTCTCATTGGCTATTTGTTTAATCATATTTGGCTATTTGTATGATAATATATATTTTTGTATTTGTATTGCTTTTTTGGAATACATGGGTAGGACTATTGTTATTACCAAGAAAACCTAGATCTTAGGGTCAATTCCATCTTGGGATTACTCCTTTTTTTGAGGTTATGGAGCTTCAAGGAATGCTACTTCTTAATGACCATGCTCTAGATAGGAAAGAAGACTTTATAATGACTATTCCATCATGCTCTTTTGTGTGATTTTATTTAGGATTGTATAGTGTCCCTCAAAAAACTATTTTTGTGTTATCCATTTTTTGAATATTTACTAATTTTACGTATTAACCTTCTTATGGAGTGTTTTATGTATGCTTTGGCCTTTTTTATCATTGAACAGAAAAGACTTTAGATACCGAAAAACTTTGGTAGATACGTAGGCAGCCTTGGTAGAGTATAGATGGTCAGATTGTGATCTATAGCTATGAGGATGGCCCCATTGGTAATTGAAGACATGTGGAAGGCAATGGTGGAAGGAAGTGTTGGAACTAGGCAATAAGTTAGAAGCATTAGCAAATTCTAGTTCTAGATGGAGTTGGCATCTCATTAGAACATGTGTTTGTTTATTCTATTTCTACACATTATGTTTTTGATGATATCAGAATGGACTTAGAATTCAAAATTTTATTTTTTGCGTTAAGGTGCGGTGGCTACAATGGGAACTAAATCCCTTAATACTTGAAAAAGAGTAAGGACTAGTTCTATGCAATTATGTCCTTTGTTGTTGATAGCCCAAGGTGTTTTAAATGCAACTTGTGATAATTTAGAGCCAATGGGGAATTATCATGATTCAATCATTGTCCACTTAGTCTGAGCTATAGCTAATATTGTTGAAGGAATTGATGGTAGGATTAGGAATATAGAAGTTTCATTAAGGGAAACTTCATAGTTTGATGAGCTTCTCCTGATGAGAAACCTTAGAGGATGATGAGGATGCATCCATCTTCCTTTATGGTGCATTAGTTATTGAATTTCACAGGAAAATTGATCCCTGAAAAGAAGGTGAAAATGTAATTCCACTAGAAAGTGAATTGGGATTGTATGAACAAATTGAATCATGTATTAATCTATAAGTGATGCTTCTAGTCCCAAAGTTGTTGATGGGAGAAATTTATGTAGTTGTTCATATGAAACGTGTAGAAATATTGAAGTGTGCATGGAAGAAAATAGTCAAAATGGTAAACATAAATCTCTTACCCTATTTAAGATTTGATTCAAGGAGGTTCTTACTAGAGGCGGAATGAGCTATGCTAATTTAACACTAATGGGAGGTCTCTCTGTTAGTTACTCAAAGAGACCAAACAATTTAAATGTTAAGTTGTTATTACCAAAAAAATGTTCTTCATGATTAATAAAGAAATATATCTATTAAATGAGGAATATGAGCAACAAATTCATATTCACCAGTTTAGAGCATATGATGCTAATTTTTCCATTCAATGGAGAGCCAAAATAGTACTACATAGATGTCAGCATTTCCAAGAATTTTAGATTCAAAACTTATCCACTAGATATTTTTATTTGCACTTTGATTCAACTATAAATAAATATGAGGCTTTGTTGGGTGGACCATGGAAGGTTGTTGGCCTTTAATTTGGGTTAGGCATGTGGGCCCCTCCATTTGAACTCAATACTTTAGAGATGATTTGTGGTTTGATCTAGATTCATTTTATAGAGCTCCCCCTTATGTACTAAGACATAGAATATTTTACATATTACCAATGTTGTAGGCAATCTTATTTGTATCCATGACTGGATGATATATATATATATATATATCATCCTTTGCCGAGAGTGTGTTAGAATGGACCCTTCAAAAAAGCTTAGAGTAGGAATGTGGTTTAACAGACCATCCCTTGGGACAATCTTTTTAGTAGTTTGTGCATAAAGGATTGCCAACTCTTTACTGCAACTTTGCTAAGGTGGTTTATGCTTTGGAATTATGTACACTAGGTGAATCTACAACTTTGCTTTGATTGGGTCAGGATTAGAATATCCCCTCTTATGATAACACACCATCTATATGGTAATGATATCATGATTTTACAACTACAACTTACATCACACTGAGGACTTTTTGATATATATAAAGGAATATTAGCATCACTCCAACTAGTTGCCCAATCTTAACAAATCTAGAGTATTCTTTAACATAAGAATGGAATGTACATGAAGAAGATGATATAAAAAAATTAAATATATGTTAAGCTACTTAATTAACATATCTTGACATACTAATTGAATTAAAAAACTATAATAATGAATTTAATTTAATTATCAATTATGCTAACATTATTTTCCAAGATGGATTACCAGGTCACTATGAATTATTTAGCTCAATCATTTATTCAGAGTGATACAATTATTGAGGTGGAGAAAATGATTTGCTTTTTCATGTATAGTAGTTCAAAGTTTTGTGGCACAATATATTATGCCAATATAGACCTGATAAATCGCCCTAAGTATTGTAAAGTTCACAAAATCTAGAGTTTCTTGACATGCCAGTCAGCATTGACTGCAGAACATTGATTAATTATGGCTTGGGAAGATTGTTTATGGATTTAGTCCTTCAAGTCCGAGTACTTCATGACTAGAAATACTTTTTATATTGCATGTGATGCACTCATGTGTAATTAGTCTATATTGCAAGCACATGGATAATAAGAAATACCATTTGGACGATATTTGTGACTAATTTACTTTCAATCTTGTTGGGCATTTGGCTTGGCAACCTTCTTAAATTCAATTTCATTCTTATTACCAGATCAACTTGGCATCCTTCCTTTTTCATTATGTCACACAAATCTTGACATGGTGGTGGACCATCTTGCACATATAATGAAGTTGGTTAAGGAGCACGGTTTGTAGAATTATACAAATAGAGAGTTTATTCTCATTTAGTTTGATATTTCGCAATATGCATTTCCCTTGGGCTATATGAAATCAAAGAGATGTGTTTTGATTGTAATTGAGAGAGAATAAGGCATGTACTCAAAGACCATTCACAATAGCATTCAAATGTGCTAGAGTTTTGATAATAATCATGTGGCCTTGGAAAGTGTAGGTGTAGCCTTGGGCTAGCATCTTCTTATGGAGATTAATGTTAAATCTACTTCTTACTCAGACCTAACTTCATGCAAAAGGGATTCAGATGTCAAAGCTTTGTCAATGAATTTTAATATTGATTTGCAACATTGCTTACAATAGTGCCATAGTATGAATGAATTATGATCCAACAACTTTGCAAATGATAGTTGCACAGTCAATATAGTAAATGACAAGTATGTTACTTCATTAATTAAGTCTCACAACTAAATGTCTTTAAGTGTGTAGATGGCTATTGCTTATCATACAATTAAGTTCATTGCTTTAACAATATTTTAGTCTTGGCTTTGTAGGAATATAGAAAAACAAGTGGATAAGGTTCTTAATACAACTATGCTCTAAAAGATATTCAAATTGCTATTACTACTGCTACTCATTTCAACTGTCCAATTTTTTCAAATAGGAGCTCTTGTAGCCTTGACAAGCTAGTGTAACCACCTATTGGACCCCTCCTCAAGTGGATTGGGTTAAAATAAATTGTAGTTTAGTTATGTAGGCTGATCCCAATGCAAGAAATTCATGTGGTTTGGGATGACATGTCTGGACATATTACTATTTCTAAAAAGGAATTTTTTTCTGATGCAACTTTAGTAATGAAGATCATTGCAACTCTTGAAGCAAAGAAACTACTTAGAATGCTACTTCCTAATGTCTAGATAATGGTGAATTAATGAAACTCTACCATAGCTATTACTGTAACGAACCAATTGCTTTTCTCTTAAGTGAAAAGAAGTGCATACAATAGTGCTATTGCATATATTAATGGTATGCTGTCTTTAAAACTATTCAACACAAAGTGCAAACATGACAACTCATAGACTGGGTCCCTCATCACACACTTTTGATTTTTTTCATAGAATTAGGGAATGCCCCTTCTTTATCCTAAACCATTCCACCTTTGTCATTATGTACAAACCTCCCTAAAGATAGTATAATGTGGGCTTTGACCATTACTTCATCAAATAACCTAAACACTTTTATTTCTCATAAGGTCCATATGGACTCAAAAGTGTGACATCATTCTGATCGATATACTTTATGGTTAAGAGTAGGATGGTATCTATTTGCCTTATAGTCCCAAACTTTCATTATTAATTAATGGAAAAGTCCTTGCCAAATTCTTTTGCAATGATTCACCTTTCAAATGAAAACATCCCTAGCACCATACATGTCATCAAAAGGATCCACATTAAGGGATTGAGATTGTAAACTCAATCTAATTATTAGAGTCATCGAGCTTGATATTATTATTTATTCTCATTGTCTCATGTTAGGAATAAGTAATTTGTGTACTTATACCTTCTATGCGCACAATTTCCATTTTGAAGGATCCATCTACCAAATCTAGTCCTAACTCTCCAACACCCATCACCACCATGGTAGGCCTATATCCTACAGTACAAAGTTGATAGAGAAGAAATTTAAATGATGTTTCACAGACACAAAGGCCATGAAATCTAATAAAATAACATGAATTATTAAGGTGTCGAGAGAAAAGATGCATAAAGCTTTTACCTAACAAATGCATCCCTTCTAAATGTCCAAGTTTGAAGCACATATTAGATTTAAAATTACTATAGTTTCCAAGTAGCATGTATCATCAAATAAATGATAACCAATTTATTGAGCTATTCATATTTTAACATTTTAAAATTATTCATACTTAAACATGCTTAACTTAATCATTAACACATGTACTACTATGAAGATCAACCAAGAATCATTAAAAAGATAAGGTACTTGGTAGCACATCATTTCATAGTTATGTCATCCATCGTGTCGAGTGATACATCACAAGGGAAGAGAGAATGCTCCAAAATTGGGATACCATCCCCAAAGTTCCTAAACATTGTTTGTTCATAATAACATTCTTTGATGATAACCATCCATAACAGATAATGGAGAGCAAAATGAGTGATGTTCATGACTATGTAAACACGATAACAAGAAAACTAATATGTTATAACATTATAGAGTGCTTATAGTCCCATCACTGGGGAAGTGTAGCGCCAACGAAATAAATGAATTGTAGTAACCCATAAAAGAGAAAAGTATGCAACATATGAACTTGCTCCTTAAGAAGGTTTGATTACATGATAAACAGCTACACCAAATTAAGAAGAATACAACAAAGAAGCCATGCCATAAGATGCAACACCAAAAAAAATATCCCCTAAGCAAAAGAGTCTCACACCAATGTAATTCCATTTGCCCAAAGGGTTTCAAAGGTATACAAAAAGAAGCATAAAGAGTTTAACTAAGGATGAAGGACTTGGCTAGCACCAACATTGCATGAGAATAAATAATCCCTAGAAATGGGATACAACCACACAAATGATCTATAATGGCATGAACCAATAATAATTAAAATGGTTGAAAATTACTACACATGGCAAATCAAAGTTGTCGAGCACACTCATGTAATCACAAAATGTCTGGTCCAAGATCAACGACAACAATGCAAGCAAATTGAAAGCTCAAAACTTTGCTAAAAACCAATAAATGCTATGTTAATCACTAAAATTATTGTAACTTCATAACGAAAGGGTCGCACTTGTTGGGCCAGCCATGCTACATGCACAAAAGACAACATTGTGGTATGGCCTAGCACCACATGCTACACCATTAAGAGGCAACAACATGTTCAAATAACACATTGCTAAGTGCAATTTGCACTATTGAAGCTTCACTATGACTTGGGAAGTAGTGCACAAAACAAAGCCAAGATTGACAAGGTGTGATAGTTCCACATTACCCCAAGTCAAGTCCCTATTAAAGTGCTCCTCATTCCTACGTTAGTAGTCCTAAGCAAAGTCCAACATGAGACCAATTTGAACACTTCATTAGACCATCCCACTAGTAAGATCAGCAAGTAGTGTTTTCAAAGGGCAAGTATGTAGTCAATGTGAGCAAAGATTAACACTTACTAGGAATTTCTCATTGAAGACTAATAATTACATTGATATATCCCTTTCACAATGAAATTTTTATATATTATCTAGACCTTTTAACCAAGGTAATGTACTTATTTAATACATAATAGTATTGTATGTGCTACAAAAATATAAAAGAGCATCATAGTCCTATTATTACCTCAAACTTCTATGTCCTAACCAACCATAATTCCTATAAAAAGTTGGTCACAGGGCTTGCACCCCACATAACTTGTTAGCAAGTTGACGTAATATTTGTTAACAAAATTAACCAAAAAATTTCTCTGCCAATGGAGAATGACCATGCACCCTCACAAATAAAATCAACAAAGTATCTTAATCTATCAATCCTTGCAATGTCTGGACCTAATATGTTTGTATGTGTTTAGCTGAATTAAGTGACATGCTCAATTGTTCTACTCCTGGTGGTTTCTTTTCATCAATTTATTTTTAAGTTTCAGCCTTGAAATCATGCTCTTCGAGAACCCAAGGTGGCTTGTGGCTAGTATAAACTTTACCAAGTTGAAGTCTTATTTCTTAACTAAATTAAATAGACAAATCTCACCACCAAAAAAGAATAGCAATACATCGCTGATTATGGAATAAAGAAGGAGCTCTCATTCTACCAATTCTTGTTATGTCTGGACCAAATAACCTTTTGTGTGTTGAGATAAATTAAGCCATAGGCTCTACTCTTCTGGTGCCCATTCATCAACTTATTTAAATTTTAACCTTGTGAACATGCTTACCCTGAAACAAAAATATGAAGAACTTTCTTCACATAGCTGAGGAATTTAAGAAGCTAATAATAATTGTTGAATAGATGATTGATATGTAGAGGTCATAATTTACTAGTGCCTTTGTAATATTTGACTTATCAAAACCCCTTAAAGTATGAATGTGGCTCAATAAACTTTTGAGTAAGTCATTCAAAAGATTTGATTATGAGGGGTTGCCCTTTATTTTATTTACTTTTGGGAAGGTTTGGCATGCATCTAAAAATTTCTCCATCTATTATGTTAATGCAACATGCTCCTTTTATTGCATATGCAAAAAAAAAAATTAGAGAGGAAACACCTAAGAAAGTAAAGAAAGTGAAAAAAATGCTAGTGATAGTGGAGAATGTGATAGAGATGATAGATGTCATGGTTTAAGGTCATGGATGGTAGTACAACCAAGAAAAGTAATGATTATTTCAAAATGCACAATTGAGGAGGATTGGGAACATCATCTTCAAAAGAAAGTAGAAAAATATTGAGGTGGGCAAGCTAGAAAGAAATATAAAACCAAGATGTATAAGGTAGTCAAGGTACAAAGTTTATGGGAGAAAAGGGTATACATCTACGCTTGAGTTGGTTCCTAAGATAGAGACCTTTGGAGAGGAAGAAAACACTACAAACTTAAGTATTGAAGAAGATTAATGGTTTAATGTGCATAAAAGTTTAGGAAAGACTAATTACAATCATAATTAAGCATGGGATATTCCTCATTTAGGTAAGACAAAGATGACGAGAATGCTAGCTAATTCACCATGAAGGAGCCACCCGTATCTAGGGATGTTGGTAAATACACCCTGGAATAATGTAGTTATACAATTCACATGATATGGATTAAAGGGAGATGCTACACCCTAGTAGTAAGGATGTTTAATTTCCAAAAAATAAAGGCTATATTCAGGTGAAGAAGCTTTAGTAATGTTTGCTACTTTCTTATTCTTGATGATGTTATGGTGTGGTTAAATTTTGTTGTAATTTTGGTTGTTGTAGGAAAATTCCTATAGTGGCACCACTATAGGGAAGAATTGAGATGGGTTGTATATAAATACTTCACTACTGACTGTCACATGGAGGTTGCTTTTTGGAACATATTAAGAAAAATGGAACATTTTTGGTAAGTTTTTGAGGAGAAGCATGCTACAAGAACATCAAAATAGCTTTGAAAATAATAATAAACTTGTCAAAATGCGAATAAGCTAGATCAAGAAATACAATGAGTTGAAGACTTTGAAGTGCTATGCTCCAAAAACCCTAGGATACTTTTGGCAATTGTCATTGAAGAATATTATGAAAGGCTTTAATTTCTAGAGTTGTTGGAGACAACATGAGATGGCTTTAGTGAAGATTGAACTTAAGTGTATTATTGAGTAGGAGTAGAATGGAAGAGGTGTAGTACTATAGTAGAGATGTAATGTAATCAAGGGCGTCAAGACTTATTTTCTTAGAAGTCAAATTTGAAGGAAGGCCAGCGTGTTAACTGGAGCAAATGTTTAATGCTATTAGCTAATGAAAACACCATTTTGATGCATATGGATGAAATGAACTACTTACACCTAATTGAAAAAGCAAGGAATGAACTGATAGATTATCGATACATATTTATTACAAAAGAACCAAAACATAAATAGACTCAAAAAAATATGAGAGCTTTGCAATGAAAATTTTATGTAGCAAATTCCATGCTGATGAGTTAGGAAATAAACAATTCAACTTTGTATCTTAAACATTTCCAAGCACATAGGTTTGAATATTTTGGGAGCTTTTAAATGCAAATATTCTATAGTTATAGGCCTACTAAAACTTCATATTATATGCATAATGGGGTTGAACAACATGTTTCTAAGGTATTTATTTATAGGAGGAACCAAGTGACTTTGCTTCATCATGTGGGAGGAGTAAGTAGAAGTGTATTTAATAAAGTATATACAAAAAATGATACTAATGCATGCTTTGTAGTTTTCAAATTTAAAATATTTAACCTACTATGATGGAAATTGGGCAAACACATATGGCCAACCTGGGAAATAGATCAATTAAATTATTAATTGTATCGATATGTGGTAGTAATAAAAATGGTAATTTAATGGACGATAAATTATTGCAATTGTAAGGTATAATGAAACCTTAATGTTATCATCGTAAGAGCAAAGTACAATTGACCTCTAAACCATGGAAGAAAAAGTATGACAACATATATAGAAAGAAACATCTTGGGGGCTAGGATGTGCTAATATTTTGTGAGGGAACAACTAGCTATTAAACAATTTTTTGCAAGGGGATAAGACATCAAGTGATTACTTGGAATATATGTTATATAATCAAGATAGAACCTAAAGTCAATCGAGAAAGATTCACATATAGGATAAAACATGTTTATGCAAGGTATGGCAATAATCAGATTATCGGACAAACTTCATGAAGTTATTACTAATGTAGAGTTATGTTGTCTTTGTAATTATATATTGGCTATTTCCAAATCCTATGTTTTCTTATTTAAGTAATTATAATGATACCACCAAATTTTATATGGTAATGTTAGATGTTTGAAATTTATAGGGAATAAAGGCAACAAAATTGAAGGGTTTCCTATAGACAAATTGTAAGGCAACATGGAGCATTGGCAATTGCTTTGTTGGAGACTAGAGTGGAGATGTTTGATAAGCAAGATGTAGAAAGACTTCTTTGTAGGAAATAGAAGTTCAATGTTTAGTCATCAATGGGCATATCTAGTGGGAGCATTGTGTCATGGAGAAATTGGGTGGAGTTAGACGTTGTTATGGCCTTATAAAAAGTTGTATTAATTCAGACAAGCAAGAAGTAAACAAGCTCAAAGATGTTGTGGCAAGTATTCTTCCAAGGATTGTACTACTCATAGGGTTGCATGGGATCAAATTAGAGAAACAAAAACACTTGGAGGCCCACTCACATTTGGTAGTGATTTTAATATTCTTTTTGCATTGAATAAGAAGAAAGGGAGAAAATTTTTTTGATTAAGCATAGCCTATGTTCTCTAATTTCTTATAAGATATACAACTAACTAACTTGGGTTTCACTTGAAATTGTTATAATTGGTGCAATAACAAGGATTATAGTGCTCACATTTATGAAAGATTGGGTAGAGCCATTGTGAACATTGAGGGTTTTGAGGCATATGAAAATATTACCATATCACATCATCCTTATATTGGCTCAAATCATTATCCATTACACATTCAACTAAAATTGTAGCCCATTGAAAGAATCGGCAAACACAACCAATTTAAAAATGTTTGGCTTTCTTTCTTACAGACAATGAGCATTGTACATGTTGTTTGGAATAAAATAACAACTGAAAACTATATGGATGGATCGTCTAAAAAATTTCATAAAGCATTGTCAGCTCCAAGAAAATGTAATTCATCTGAAATTAGAAATTTTCTTAATAACAAGAATAAGTTGGAGTGAGACATTTAAGTGCTAGAAACCAAGGAATTTATGCTAGGATGACTCAAAAAGAGCACTAGCTATTGGGTCAGTACATTTCATCTTTCTGTGGAATGGTGTGCCTTGAGGAGACGTGATGGTGACAACATGTTAAGGTACACTGAAAATAATTGAGAGATCATAAATTATTTTTAGGATGAAGCTACATCTACCTTTTGGAATAACTATATTTACCAGTTTAAAATGCAGAGGAGACTTAGTGGCATCTCCTAATGAAATTGGATGTATAATAGTGTAGTTTTTTAGTTAAAAATGGTGTAGTGATGAGTACTATATTCCACCTAACCCCTTATATTTGTGGCCATATAGATGTATTGGTTAACAGTAGGCAACATTTCTTAAGGCATTGATCATTGATGAGGAAATTAGAACTACTATGAATTCTATTTAGAGAAATGTGGCTCTAGGCAAGGATGATATCACAGTTGATCAAGTGCATGGCTATTGGAGATTACTTAGACAAGCTTTGCAATTGTTGTGAAATAAGTTTTTCAAAATAGATATATGTTAAAGAAATAAAAAGACACTTCGATCATACTAATTCCAAAGGTTCATGGTGCTTCAAAGCCTAAAAAATTTAGATCCTTTAACCTATGCAATGTTGTTTATAAAATTGTGGCAAAGACTATGGTAGGTAGATTAAAGATGGTGCTTTCTAGCATTAATATAATGAGAATGTTACTTTTGTTCTTGGTAGAGATATTTCTCATAACATTTATTTGGCACTATAGATGGTAGCCCATATGAACACATGATGAACAAAAGAAGGCTTGTGGCACTTAAGCTCGATATAGACAAGTTATGTGAAAAAGTTAAATGATTGTTTATGATTGATAGGTTTAACATCTTGGGGTTTTTTGAGCTCTTCAAGTGACTAGGTAAAGGTGTGCATATTGGTATCAAGAGTTTGTATTCTATTAAATGGGGATTGACTCTTGTGGATAGATGTTATGAGGGGATTAAGCAAATGTGTTGATTGTCCCCATCCCTCTATACTATAGTTTTTGAGTTTCTATCATGCCTTGTTATGTAGCAATTTAGAAGTGGTCCATCCACACTTATTATTTCACACCTCCTTTATATTAATGATGTCCTGATTTATACTTAGGTTACTTATGTTGTAGCTAGGATGATCTAAGAGGTTATGAAAGAATATGGTATACCATTTGGCCAGCTCATTTATTTAAACAAAACAAATGTTTTATTTAACAAGGGAATGGATTGAATAAAAAAAGAAAAATGAATGTAGGAAAACTTCATATGCTATGGGTTGCAAATGCCAAATATTTAAGAATTCCAATTACAACAAATAAATTATTAAAAGTTAACTTCAAGTTTCATATTGAACATGTTGAAACATGCATGGCTAGATAGATTTGATGCTGAAAGATATTCCTGCATATTAGTTATGCCAGTATTTAATTCTAAAAGGTATAACAAAGGATTTGGAAAAATAGATTCATAGATATTTCTATCGTGGAAGAAATTTGAGTAACAATATCCATTATGCTAATTCAAATGTTATGATGCTCCCTAAGGAATTCGTTGGCCTTAGCATACATGATTTGTCTATTTGGAAGAAGGCATTAATTAACTAGAATTCTAGAAGGGTGCTGGCTCGTGAAAATGGATTATGGGCATAGGTTTTTAGGACTATGTATGTAAAGATCAATGACAACCTCGTTGTAACTTGGGGCACCTCACATACTTGCAAGCTTTTTGAGTTAGCTACGCCTTAACCATGTGCATGAATATCATATGACAGATTGTTTTAGATAAATAGGTATCCTTGTTATCATACTTATTTCAATGTGCATGTGGAGTATCCACTAAAATTGAAGGAGCTTATCCTTGAACATTGAGAATAGGACTGTGAAATGTTTAAAAACATATTTGTTGCCTCCTTAGTCTACACAATTCCTCACTTTGGCTAAATCTAATAAAATTGTCTTCTTTTTTTAAAAAATGAAGGCATTATGTTGAATTCTAAGCACATATTTCAACATGTTGAACTATCTGAATGTGAGTGCAAGGTTCTTGCTTGGCTCTAGGAATTGAAGGTGCAGCCTCAGGGGAATGTTTTCCTTAGTAGATAGATTCTAAATCTTATAAAAAAACTCTTGGCTTGTGTTAAAGGTCTAATTAGGAAAGAGACATATCTATGGAAGTGTATAATAGAGGAAAACATCATGCATTTTTAGGGAATTCTTTAAGGGAAACGAACTATGGTAGAGTAGAATCATTACTAAATTAATTTATGCTAGGTGAAAAAATGTAGAGACGTTAACTCATTGCAATAATTAATCAATTTGGTGTAGCAACTTTCTTGCTTTCAACAAGGAAAAAAGGGTTTAATTTGTTATAATTGTGCTGTACAATTTTTGGATCAATAGAAATAAGAAATAAGCCAAAGAGAAGGTCTTATGCAAGTTGCTTTGTAGAGAAATATTCAATTATATTTTGATGTTTTCATTATTTGCTCAAAAGTCCCTAGCCCATCTAGCGATGGTACCTACAGCAGTTTTGGGCTATAAGTGACCTCAAAATTGACTCCTCCTACAATAGTGTGGGTGAAAATAAATAATGTTGTGGTAGATGAGAGTAATATTACTGGGATTAACAAAGTTATAAGGGATCGCATGGATAAACTTTAATTATCGCTAATAGAGTATACATGTTATAAGTTATCACTAATATGGAGAACCTTGCAATCCTTTATGCCATGGAGATTTTATGATCTATCAAATACTTTCTATGGAGAAACATTTAGATTTGATAGATGTGATTGAGAAAGTGAATTGGATGATAGTATCTATTTCTTATGAGAACAAATACCAAGGTGCAATTAAGTTTATGGAAAGAATGACATCCTTCAAGCTATACCATTTTTTAAGGTAAGGATGTGGTGTTGTGGATTGAGTTGTACTTCATGTACTGTTAGATTGATTTTCTTTGGGAATAGGGAATGCCCATTTACAAACAACTTATATTACATCCATTTCAAACATATGTTTTAAACTCCCTTAGCAGGAGTCTATTTTAGGCTTTGACCACCTATATGTTACCAAGAAACTGAATGACAGTAGTAGGTGGTGGGAGAGTCCTTAATTCCTTGAAGGCGGTGGCAATGGATGGTAGTGTTGAAGGTAGTGGTTCTCATGATAGCCAGAATTGCGGGAAGTAGCTGAAGGATGAAAGCCCATGCATTTATGTGGTTAAATTCTTAAAAGAGTTTGTTGAATCAACTATTTTATTTGGAGTGGACATAATTATAGCATTTAAGGTAAGGAAGAGTTCAAAATAAAATAAGAACAAAAGGCATGGGACTTCCGCCCTACATGCGAAATAAGTGTGACAACTCTTTTATTGACAAGACATAATGTGGTAGAATCTAGCATTGTTCTCAATATGACAGCACCAACACATTACAGTCGTGGTGATGAAGAAAGTGTAGGTAATACATTAGAAATATAAAATAATTAATTTAAGTTAAAGTAGGTTTGTAGCAAGTTGAATTCCTTTAATCATGAAGATGGAGTGTCAAATGGAATGTAGGATACAATAATTGAGATAAGCAAGGAAGTAAAAGTTTTAAACATAATAGAAAGTGCACTAAAAATGGTGGAAACTATAGAATTATGTACTGTATCATGAGAACATGGAATAAATCCAAATAGTAATGAGGCAATTGTTTTGAAAAAATTCACTTCATGTGCTTGTGCATATACCAGTGGGGAGAATGAAAGTTCTTTGTATAATGATCAGCAAGTATGTAGCCCAAAAAAAATTAACTCCAAAGATGTGCAAATGAGAAGAAATGCAAGCAATCAGAAGTACGATTCTAGCAATAATGGTCTATTATAGAGACTGACAATTATCGTTGTGAAATCTTTCACACAAAAAGATAATTCTTTCATTTTTAATGATGAAATTCACTTGTGGAATGTTGCTTATGAGCGATAAATTATGTATCACCAATTTGAGCTTGTTGTTAAGATGTATGAAAGTTTATTACCATTTTAGTTAATTGCTAGAGTGTTACATCATAAATGGGGGCACCTTAACGGTTTTTGTGTCTTACATTTATTACCATTTAAGCATCTAACTTTCGCTTCACCATGGGCAACATCATGCTGCACATAGTCTCCTTGAAGATTGCATATTGCAACAATTTAGTCAAGGAACAACAAAAGCCTACTAATGAAACATCAACTTACACATGTGCCAGTAGCTTATAGTGCTAAAAATCCAAAAAATTTGTAGTCCTCAGCAATTGTGCTCCTGATGTATCAAGTCAGGCACAGATTGGTTGTCATTCACATGCATTGTGGACTATCTCACTTATCTAGAGATGAAGCCCAATAAGCACAAACCTTAGCCCATATTGTACCATTAAGCATTTGCTACAGAAGGGACCACACTATGCCACACATAGCCCTCTCAGATTGCATATTGCAACAATTCTATCAAAGTGGCAGTCAAGTCTATAAATATAGGCATCACCATATCCATGAACTAGCTACCCACAGGGCAACAATCTCAAAAAGAAGTTACACATCGAGGGCATGACTAGGAGCACATAGAGAATGTCATAGGAAACCTATAGATTGGCTACCTCGTGCATAAATAGTAAACTACTATATGTGGCTAGAGATGAAGACTAGCATTACAATTATGAATTATTTGGAGCAATATCAAGCACACACATTAACCATTGTAGATTAAATGTTACAATAATTCCATTAAGGAGAATGGTAAGCCTTGCAATAAGACATCACCTTATCCATGCACCTTCTGTCTATAATGCCAAATATCCTTAAACAAGTTACACTTTGTGGGGCCTAAAAATTTTGCATATTGCATCTAATAGGGAGCACGTGTAGCAACTATGCCATGATCAGAAGTGCGCTACTGGTGTTGTAGCATGCTAGTTCTTTTGTCACATGTAGAACTATAGTAGCATAACTCTAAGACCTCAGACAAGCTTGCAAAATCCCTAAAGCATATTACATCATCAAATTACTACTCCATCGTAGGATACACCATATAAAACATTTCCTATTAAGGAACATATATTGTGATAATTTTGTCAAAGAAGAAGCAAAGCCAAATTATAGGGCATCACTTTATCCATGAGACAGCAACCCAAAATGCTTAAAAGCCAAAAAAGATTACACATTGTTGGCTATACAAGTCATAAGTTTAACATGCCACTTGGCACAACTAGACATCCTACTAGGCATGAGTTTGCTGCATTACACATAGTTCTCAATTGCATGCAACTAGAGATGTAGCTTCATATGCCTAAAGCCTAGTCCATATTACATCATCCAACTTTTACTTTGTTGTAGGCCACATCGTGTCACACATTGCCATTTATTAATTGCATATTGTGATAATTTACTAATGGAAAAAGGAAAGTCTCCCAATAAAGCATCATCGAATTCATGTGCTATCAAATTGAATGTAAAAAATTAAAATGAGGTTACACTTTCCTTATTCAACCATCCTGGCATAGGATGTCATAGGCCATATGAGTAGATTGATGATGTCGTGCACAACGAAAGATGAAGCCTGATATACACAAACCCTCGCACACAACGAACCATCAAACTTCTAGTTCACCATAGGCCACACCTTGTCTGACATTGCCACTTGTAGATTGCATATTATGATAACTCCATCAAATATAGAATCACTTTATAGTAGCACATAATGCTAAAAAAGGATACACATTACAAGCCCCGCTTGTAGCATGCAAAGAATGTCATAGGGTATGAGGCATTTGTAGGTTGCATGCATGAATGATAAGGATGTTTCCCAACATGCAGAATCCTTCACACAATGGTGTCATCAAAGTTTTGCTTCACCATGTATCGCATCATGTCACACATTGTATCTTGCTAGTTGCACTTTGCGAAAATGTTGTCAAAGTAGAAGGCAAGTGTACCAAAATGGAATCACCTTATAAATGCATCGACCATCAAAAACTCTAAAAATCCCAAAACATTGTGTGCCTCAATAGTTGCTCACTCTTGATGTTAAAGAGCATGAGTACTAGTTTTCACTCACAAAAATAGTGCACTATTGGTGCTATAGCATTTGTAATGCTTTGTCATAAGCATAGCTATAGCAGTGCAAAGCTAGGACCATAGCCAAGCTGGAAAAACTAATGCATATTTCAGCATCAAACTTCTACTTCTCTATGGGCCATAGTGCATCACACATTGCCCTTAGTGGATTGCATATTGTAAAGATTAAGTCACTCAAGAAAATCCCCCAAAATGGCATTTCCTTATCCAAACGACAATGAGTTGTAAAGATAAAAGTTAGATAAAAATTACACATTGCGAGACTCACCTGCTACAAACATATGATGCTATTGAGCATTTGCAGTATGACTACTACGTGCTTCACATTACTTCACTATGAAAATTTATCTGCAATGTATGACTAGGGCTATAACCTAGCAAATATAAACCCTAATGCAAATTGCACAATCCAATTTCTAATTTACTCAAAGATACTCTATGCCACATAATATTGCTTGATGATTAAATATTGTTATAGTTTCATGAACAAGGAAGGCAAGTCTCCCAATAATGCATCACCTTTTCCATGCACCAGCAATCCATAGGCCTAAAAATTTCAAAAGCAACTACACTTTGTTGGCCTTACAAGTAATGTGCATTAGATTCCATTGGGTGCCATTGACTAGTTACCATGCAGCTGAAAAAGTTTTTGTTGGATGCGTGAATAATGCAATACTACATGCATACAAAGTGTTGTACAACACTAAGGGATATTTTGTGCATCCAGTTAGGGCCACAACCAAGGATGCACAAACCCTAATGCATATTGCCCCATTCAAAATTTGCTTCATCTTAAGTCACACTGTGCCCTAAATTGTCCCTTTTAGATTATATATTATGACAATTCTTTCAATGAAGAAGGTGCATCTCCAAATAGGGCATCAACTTATCCATGCAGTAATGGCTTGCATTGCAAAAAAAAAAAAAAATATTACACTTTGTGTGCCTACTCGCAGTAGACAAAGGATGTTACAACATGTGCAAAGACTGGCTATTGCATTTGTGCTTTGTGCTACTACACATGTAGTTATATTTCATGCATGTAGCTGTAGCAGCACATGACAAATGGTACAGTACAACATGCATAATTCCTAGACCATGTGACACCATCCAACTTCCACTTTGTCATAGACCATGGAATGCCACACCTTGACAATTGCAGAATGTATATTATGACCATTCCCTCAAGGATGTAGGAAAGCTTAGAATAGAGCATCATCTTAAATTATAAAACTTTGCTAAAGAGCAAAATCTGCTAAAGAGTTACATTTTTAAGTCCGTATTCTACATCATTTGTAGTTGAGGTTAGTACCCCAAATTACATATTGTGATAATTTGATAATGGCAAAAAGCAAGTCTCCTAATAAAATGGTGCCACATCAGTGCATGAGCAATGACCTATGATGAATAGGTTAAAAAGTGATAGTTTTGGCCACACATAGAACCTCTATAGTACTACTTTAATAATGGATATCACCAAAATAACAAAATTTTTGATACCTACATGACCTCTTTAAGACAATTTGGTATACTTCCCTAATTGCATCATCCAACATTCATGATTGACAACTTGAGGCATTTGAACTTTGCATCTAGGAAGGCTTCTAAGCGGCACGACACTAATCCCAATGTGCTGCACATTTTTCATGTGAAGTATCGCAATAGGTATCATAATAAGTGTTGTAATAAGTCGAGGAACTAGAGTATGCTGAGCAAGTGATCAAGTGAGGAAGGGTGTTTTGAAACATTTATTATATCAATGTCTTTGAGGGGACGAATCGACTATAAAAGTGTTGAATCTTAATAGAATATGATAGGAAGGACACACTACTACTTACAATATCTCATTGCAAATGTAAGTAAGTTGTATGGATTCTACCCACCCTTCATTCTTAACTATCACATCTTATGGTGTTTGTGCCATCCAACTTTCTACATCATTAGGTGGGGCCATGGTAGTATGCCCTTCGTGCGCAAAGCCCGTGTTATTGGACAATAGGTGAACAATAAACCTAGGCATTACATTATAGGATAGATTATGAGTTAAGGGCATTTAATCATAATCTTAGATAAAATAGCTTCATGCTACTACCTTTTCATTCATGTGTGATGACCAACTACTTGAATCAACGATTCCTCTTATACTAGTTTTAATTGCTATCAATTACTATAATGACACATTCACCAAACTAACTTTGTCACAAAAATCTAAACCCAACTTTGTTCCTTATTGGCAGCTAAAAAATCCAACACTTATGTGAATTCTACTTCACAATGAGAGGAAGAGCTGATATTGATGGATCAATATGAATGCTTGGTTGGCACAAGCAACCTACCCTTGTGGCAACTTTGTTGACAACTCTAGCTTCAAATTATGAAAGCTCAAATGATTCATAAGACACACTTTAATGGTTCTGATTTGCACTACAAATTAGAATTAATTGAGTTTTTACCCTTTTGTTCCAGATGAGTTTCCTGTTCTCATTGAGCTCAGATTTGGACAACTGTGATATCCTTTAGTAGACGTTTTGCCCTAGCCATATTCTCAATAAGGCAATGTCTTCTACCGAAATCAACATGCAGAGGATAGACCTATAGCAAAAAGCAGTGTTCAGGACCTACTTCAACCTTACAAAATAAGTAAAAAACATTAAATGTAGTGTAATTTAAATTTTTTTGTTCTGCTGAATCAAACTTACGCTACAACTCTTAAGTCATTTCATAAAGTTAGACCAGAGCAAAGCTCAATAGGCTATGGTTTTGTTGGATAGTAGATAAGTACATTAGGAATATCATTAATCCATTCAAGCAAGTCAAAAATTGGAAGATGAGATATTTTGATGCCTTAAGAGAGACATAGTAACTCTTGTCATTTAGCCAAATAAGGTTGAATTTATTCACATCGATATTCAAAGCACTCCCTGTGGATCACAAAGTTCTATACTTTAATTAAATAATTTGGTTCCAAATGTCCAAAATGAAATAACATAAACATTACATGAGGGGAGTGATTGAGTTACTTAATAATATTGTTTTTGTGAAGGATGCATTTTGAGATATTAATATGATTGAGTGTAACACCCTTGAACATCAAATAAATTAAAAATTAAAATGCCTCATAAAGGATTCCAAAACCTTAAAAAAATATCAAAAATGTTAAACATAACATTTTAAAAGATGGAGTTGATTTAGCCATGTCCAACGAGATTTGGTTTTGTCTTCCTTGGACATTTTCTAGAATTTTGGTGAATTACCTAAGTAATTAAATACAAATAATAAGAAATTATTGTATTAATATTTAGTAAATATATATTAAAATTCAAATGAGACAAATTTTAAAAAATATTAAAAAAACCAAATGAAGGGAAAGTTTTTCATATAATTTGAGAATTAGAGTTTTCTAGTAATATAAGTGAATTAAAGTAAAACACTTTTAGAAATTGGATAAATTTTACAGTAGAGTTACTATTTAATACACGAAATAGATTTACTTTAACATCATCCATCATTAAATAAGATATAAATCAAAATGTCACATAAAACATATAAAAACCATAGAAAAAATACTTGAAAATTCTAAAAAAAAATATTTCATCAGATAAAGCACATTTGAATGTGTCCATCAGTAGTTGCTCCATCTCAATTTGACATTTTTTTAAATTACGATAAATTAAAAATAAATTAACATAAAAAACAACAAATGATTTTTAATACTAAATAAGTATATATAAATGCTAAATTGAGGTAATTTGGATCAATGTAAAATAACCAAATCAATGATACGATTTAGTTATATTAAAGAAAAACTTTTAAAGGAATTAGAGAAATTGCACTCAAAAGCTTAATTACAATTACCTAAAGAGATCGAGTGTAACACCCTCGATCATCAAATTAGCTACCACAAAAAATGTCTCAGAATGCATACCAAAATAAAAAAATCAAACATTAGAAAATATTAAAAAATAATAATTAGATGTAAAGTGTTTGAACAAATAAAAAATTACCAAACTAATTGTGCATTAAAAAATAAAAATCATTATTTCTAATTTAGTAACCATTTATGAAATTGAAATGAGATAAAATATCATAATTTGATGTAACCGAATTAAAATAATGCAAAAGTTACATGTGAAGAAATTTAGAGTTTCACTCTAACATAACCAATTGGATCCCAAAAAAAGAAGAAATGAGATACTTATTCTCAAAAGATGTATTCCCAAAAAATTTGGATTACATTGTAATACAACCAAATCAAATTTAAAAATTTGAATAATGAGATAAATTGCACATGAAAAAAACTTTTAAAGGTATTGGAGATCTTGAGCATAACATCCTTGATTGTCAAATCAACTATGAATATTGTGACTTACAAAGGTAAAAAAGAATAAATAATAAATGATTATTATTTCAAGATTAAGTATAATAGAGCAAAGCTAAAATTTGATAAGTTGAAGCAATATAGTAAATTAAACCAAAGAACTATAAACATTGCATGAGTATAATAATAGAGTTACATAATAATATAACCAAAACAAAGTGAAAGGTTTCAATCAATGTTAAAATATGTACCTAAAAGATGCATTCGAAGATATTAATTACATTAAGTGTAACACCCTCGATCATCAAATCTGGTATGAATCAAAATAACTCGTAAAACATGTCAAAACATTGCAACAAATATTTCAAATTATAAACATAAATATTTAATTGGATAGAGTTTGTCAAAGTGAGTCTATTAAACTTTGTTTCATTTCAATTGGACATCATTTAAAATTTTTGTGAATTGGGTTAGTACTTTAAACATAAATAATAAGAAATTTGTTTTTTAATATTAAATAAAAATATAATAAAAAATAATATAAATAAAGGAATATAATATCACAAATTAATATGATGTAAAGGTCACAAGTGAAGAGATTTATAATCACACAATAACAAAACAAAATCCAAAGAAAAAAATTTAATAAATACGATAAGTATACAAGGTTGTTTAATTTCAAGATGTTGAATAGATTGACAGTAACATCATTGAACATTAAATCATCTAAGAATTGAATTTTCTTATAAAGTTTACAAAATCTCTATGAAATAAAATATTTAAAAATCTAAAAATGAATATCTATTTGGATAGAACATATTGAGATAAATCTAATTACATTTATACCTTCTCCATCGAACAACTTTTGGATTTTGTTGTGATTTACAAAAAGGAGATAATTGCAACATATGCAAATAAATATTATGTAAAGGCCAGATGAGGGGAAATTTAGAGTGTGTAGTAAAATAGTAAAATGAAATAAAAACTAAAGGATAACAATTGTAATATCCTCTAATTCAAATCAGACATGAATCAAAATATCACATGAAATATTCCAAAAAAATATAAAATAATTATTAAAAATATCAAAAATTATATTTAATTGGATAGAGCTTATTGATTCTAATCTAACAACATGAGATTTCAACATAATAAGACCTTTATAATTACAAATTTTTATGAAAGTTAATAAGTAGAGAAAATAAAAAATATTATATTAAATTGAAGTAAATATAAATTAAAACTATGATGTGATAAATTTGAACATGTTAAACATAAAAAATGAAGAGAGGTAAAAGGTGCACTATACGAGATTGAGAGTTAGCTAATGATATTATCAAATCAAAGCTAAACATTTGAAGAAATAACATAAATTATATAGTAAAGCTACATTCTTATAAATTAAAATGTTGATGTGTAACATCCTTGATCATAAATCAAGTTTGAATGAAAATATCTCATTAAGAAAACAATAAACTTTAAAAATAAAATATTTAAAATTTTAAATTGAAGTTTAATTTGATATAGTTTTTTCAAGATGAGTGCAACTATGTTTATTTCATCTCATTTATACCTCATTTATAATTACAATGAATTCTAAAGAAATTAATGATAAATAACAAAAAAATATTTTAATGATAAAAAGTTATTTATTAAAGTTGAAATTATAAGAAGTAATGCTATATAGTCTAATAAAATCAATTTGATGTAAAGATTACTTGCAAGGATATTTATAATTACATAGTGACATAACCAAATCAAAGTAAAAAAAATCAAGAAATAATATAAATTACTTAAAAAATTTGCTATCCAAGATAATAAGAGTTAAAGTATAACATTCTCAAATATCAAATATGGTTAAAAAATGTCTTATAAAATATGACATGACCCAATAATAGAAAACTTTTAAAAATAAGAATTTTATTTGTAATTGGATTGAACTTGTTCAGATGAGTGCAATGACATTTGATTCATCTTAGTAAGATCCCATTTGGAGTTACTATGACCTTTAAAAAAATAATCATAAATAGTAAGAAATTAATATTTTATGATTAAGTAAAAATCTATTAAAGCTAAAATAAGATAAATTAAAGAAATAAAAAATGTCTATGTCAAAGTAATACAAAGGTCACAAAAGGAGATGTAGAGGTAAATATGTAATATTAACGAATCAAAGTAAAATATTTCAATAAATTAGATAAATTATTTGGGAAAGTTATATTCCAAGGTATTAAGATCACTGAGCATAACATTATCTATCATAAACCTAGCTATAAATCTAAATGTCTCATAAAACATGACAACGTCTAGAAAAAAGATTTAAACATTAAAAATCAATATCTAATTAGATGATACTCATCAACATGAGTCAAATGTTATTTTTTCGCCTCAATCAAACTTCATTTGAAATTACAACTAATTACAAAAGTAAATAATCATAAATAATAGCAAATTATTCTTTTAATAATAAGTACATATAGTTTGAAGCTGAAAAATTTAAATAAAAATAATATAATATAACTAAATCAAAGTAATGTAAGGGTGGTGTGAGCAGAGAATTAGAGTTTCATAGTAATTTAACCCAATGAAAGTAGATTTTTAGAAGAAATATGATAAATAAAACAAAAAGTTGTATTCTAAGATATCAATAAGAATGAGTGTGACATCATCAATCACTTAATGTAGTAGGAATTCTAATTTCTCATAAAAATATGAGAAAATAAAAAAAAATTTAAAAAATTTTAAAAAATTAAATAGATAGAGCTTGTTAAGATAAATTCATCAACATTCATTATTCTTGATTAGGCCTATTTTTGAATTTTAATGAATAAACAAAATAAATAAACATAAATAATAATACATTAAAATTTTAATATAAAGTAAAAAAATATATTAAAGTTTAAATGAGATAACTTAAAGCATTATAATGCTACAAATTCAAGGCAAAACATTTTAAGAGTTGAAACAAATTTTATGAGAAAACTACACTCTTTTATTACAAAGACATTGGGTGTTATGTTATTGTTCCTTAAATTAGGGGCAAATAAAAAAATTTATAAGACAAGTTAAAATCATTGGAAACAAAACATTAATAAAAGTAAATAAATATTTAATTGGATAGAGCTTGTTAAGACATATCTAACGACTATTATTTTTCATTTTTAGTCCTTATTTTGAATTATTATGAATTTTTAAAGTAAATAGACATAATAAATATTAAATTATTATTTTCAAGTTAAGTAGTTAGATATTAAAGCTAAACTAAGATAAATCTAAGGAGTGTAATAAGAAAAATCAAAGTCATATAAATCTCACATATGGAGGAATATACTTTCATAGTAATATAACAAAATAAAAATGAAAGATTTGAAAAAATCCAATAAATTACTAGGCGAAGCTGCATTCCAAGATGCTAAGAAGATTTAAAGTACGATCATCTTTCATAAAATCTGGTATGAATAAAAATGCCACACGAGTTAGCCAAACCCTAAAACATAAAGTATTTAAACATTAAAAAAATGATATTTTATTAGTTAGAGTTCATTTAATTGAACTCAAAAAGATTTTTTTTCAACTCAATTCGAGCTTGTTCTAAATCATTATAAATTATAAAACTAAATTGGTAAAAGTAATAACAAATTATATTTTTAGTATAAATTAAATATTTAGTAAAGCTGACATGAGATGAATTAAAGCAATGCAATATAACAAAATCAATACGACGTAACAGCCACCCAACAAGTGATTTCGAGTCACATAGCAACATAAATAAATAAAAGTAGAAAATTGGAAATCAGATAAATTTTTCGCTACACGAGATTCCCTAATACTATAAAGATCATGTGTAACATCTTGATGTAATATAGGTGTCTATGAGTCTCACAAGAGAGAGGTTGAAATAAGCATTTATAAATGTTTTTTAAATAATTTTTATAATTTTAATTTTTTGAAAAGTTTTCAAAAAACAATTTAATGTTTGTTGAAAACATTCATTATTTTTTTTAATTTTTGTGATTAATAAAAAATGAAAATAAAATTAAAAATTGTACACCAAAATATTTAGCTCATTTGGTCCAAACTAGAACTTCCATCCAATCTAATCTGAGGTCCAAAAAAACTAGCCCTTTGAACAAGTCATAATTTAAGGATTTTCTTTACACTTTACTTCTAGCCTACTTGAAGTTTTTCCTTACGATTCACCTCAAACCTACTTAAGGTTTTTCTTTATAGTTCACATCCAACCTGCTTGAGGATTTTCCTTATAAGTCTCCTTTGACCTACTATCATTTGCGAGTTCATTTATAACTTGGGCTTTTTGAAAGCTCAAACACAACTCAGTTATTTATGAAATCAAATCAAATTTTTGCTTCCACAAATTCCATGCCTCCCAACCTAAAAGGAAAGGAAAACACAGTAAAGAAAACTTTTTTAATAAAAACACACAACTTTTTATACTTATTAATGAAAATAACAAGGCATAACGAGGTTAGAATTTTGAAGAGTAGTGATTAAATAAAATCTTAAAAGTGTTAGGCTTAGCTAGAATAATTTTTAATTTGACATTGTACAAAGCAATAGTGTGCTGTTATGATAGTTTAAATCAACAAAATATTATATAATGCTTTTTCTGATATTAAAAAATTTTGGCATTCATTATCCATTTCATTGATAGCTATTAGGCTTATATAGAAATGTTTGATCAAAGTTATTAGAATGTTAAAGAAAAGGTATTTCAAAAACTATTACCACATAACTTTAAAAGCTATTCAAAACATCTTAAAATATTTCTTCCAAAAAGATCATGTAATAGCTTAAATAATGGCTAGGAAGTTAGCTGTTGGGTGGGGTCGACTAGAGTTTTTGGATCTAATCAGAGAAGTTTTCGGCCATTAGATCATAGAATCTATTAGTGGAGGAGTTATATATTGTTTGATTAAGATAGATTAGATCTAGGTCATATGGAAACATATGATGTCACCCATATCGTTTGGTTAATCAATTGTAAATATGAGAATGATTTTAGTTGTAAGATTTAAAATCGAGAACTCTAAGCTGCATGATTTAAGGATAAGGCAAATAGAAGTCTTACTATCCATTAAACTCAGATGAGACTACAGCCACACAACATAGCTTTAAAGAAAATCTTATATATATGTTAAACTATAAACACCTAATGGTAAAAAAATCACTATATGGCATAAAAGCACAAGACCTAAGAAAAATTGTAGCCCTATACTAAGGAATATAAAAAAAGTACATTATTTATATAAGCTTTCACGCACTTTTAATTTGAGCTAAAATTGAAACTAGAACCCTTGTGAGCTGAAATTTCATCATGCGGGCCATCTATATACATTAAAGTTTAACCAGTTTATGGGGTTGACGTGACCCATTACATTATTGATTTTCATTTTGTATTGCATCATCATACCTCTACTTAACCCCAACAATTTTAGGGTTGTACCCTGATGAAGATTCAACTTAACCTATCTTTCTTCTTGCTTGTTTGCTAACTTGAGGCTTGGGAGCACCCACAAGTGCTTGGCTGGTTGGAGAGCTTTTTTCTTAGGTGTATGCTTAAGATATGTCTAAGATAGTTTTTCTATTTTAGTTATTAAAATTTAAAAAGAATCATTTTTTTATATAATGAAAGTTTAATTTGATATTTAGTAAAGATATATAGGTAAGACTAAACAATGAATGCATTAATGAAATGACATGTAATGGTTTACAAGCTAAGGAAATGTTTAGGCAGAATTTTAAAAAATTAAATGATTAAAAAATAAAATATAATGTTTCTTAAATGAAGGAAAGTTTTAAATAAGATATTGAATGATTTGAATGGAGACATGTTCTTTATGGTTAATAATCAACATGTAAACAATCTATTTCTTAATAAGAAAAATATATTTTCAAATTTGATGCAAATGTCTTAAAACCTTTAAACTTGGTAAACACTCCAAGTCACTTCGAATAAGACTACTCCTTTTTTAAAAATGCATGGCTTGTTTTCTTATAACTAAACATAATTCACACTTAAACAATCCCATTACTTTAAAAAAATATTTATCGCTTTATTTATCAAACACAAGGGTGACTTAACACATCTTCAAACATAAAACTAAGCATGAATTAAAAGGACTTCTTAAACATAACAAAATCTTAGAAAACCCAATATTTATAGATATGAGAATAAATATTTAATTATATAGAGATGTTTGAGATGAATCTATTGATGTTTATTTCATTTTTATTGAACCACATTGGGAATTACTGTGTAACAACAAAAACATTAAATATAAATATAAATATAAATAAATTATTATTTTAAAATTAAGTACTTATATTTTAAAATTGAAATAAAATAAATTGAAATATTGTAATATAACAAAACTAATGTTATTTCAAAGTCATATAAGAGAAGAACTAGTTTTTTTATAATAATTAAAGCTAAACAGAATGAAGTATTTGAAAAATGGGATAAATTGTAAGAGATATTGTCAAATGTGATATCGTCAAGCATCAAATCTCATATGAATAAAACTATCTTAAAATTGTGTAAAAAATATAAAACATAAGTAAAAATATATAATCAAAATGAGCCTAACAATGTTTCTTCCATCTTGATTTAACCATGTTTGAAATTTCTTTTAATTACCATAGTGATGAGATAAATTAATATTAATTAAATATATATTAATCGTAAAAAAACATAAATTTAAGTAAGGAGATATAGCCAAATCAAAGTGAAGCAAAGATTACAAGAGTGGAATTTATAGATACATAGTAATATTAACAAATGAAACAAAAAAAATTTGAAAAACAGGATAAAATGTATGGAAATGTGATATTGTAGGATTCTAAGGAGATTAGTATAAAATCCTTGAAAATCAAAGTGGGTATAGATCTGCGTTTTGATGAGATAGAGTTTGTTAAGAGGATTCCAATGACATTTGTTTTATCTCAATCAAATGTTGTTTGGAGTTAGTACAAATCACCATAGCAAATAGGCATAAATAACAAAAAAATTGTAATATAAAGTAGATATATATTAAAGATGAAATATAATAAACAGATACAATGTAATAAAAAGAAATCATAGTAATTTAAAGGCCACACAAGATGAGAATTAGAATTTCATAACAATATAACCAAACCAAAAGAAAAACTATTTGAAAAAAATGAGATAAATTATGCAAAAAAAAAAATTTCTTAAATTTTATAAAAAACTAAGTGTATCATTCTCTATGTTTAATGAGTAGCACAAATTCCAAAGTAAGCAAAAATAATGAAATTTGAAAAGTTAACTTTAATTAGCTTAATATTGAAGTAATGAAATTCCAATACATAAAGGAAATGTAAAAAAATATTTCTTAGTTATTTCACGCTTCTAATAAGATTCTTTTGTTGAGATTTTATTTTATCCTCTCTTCTTTAAATTCTCCCAATAATATGAGAATTAACTATTCAGAACTAAAAATTAACTAAACAAAATTTATCAAAAGTACTTAAGGTTTGTTATCATGAAATAAAGCTCTGTGGATAAGGTTAATAACACAACACTTGTCACTACCACCTTACCCATGCAGGCTTAATCTTTAGGACAAGCATATGACTATTGGATGGATAAACTAGGAAGAGATAATGCTCCTAAGTTGGGGTATCATTCATCCAGTTCTAAAGCATTTACTCTTGACAAATGCATTCTTTAACAACAACGCTCCCTGGGAAAGAATAAATATTGAAAAAAGTGATTTCAAAGGTCATGCCAACATGAGAGTAAGGATTATCACAAGTTTAATAGTAGTATGGAATGACATAAGTTCAAACATTGGAAAGGTGTGGTGTTAAAAAAACAATTGAGTGGAACCTACAAATCTAATAGAATAGTAGGAAACATAAGAACTTCTTCATTAAGATTGTTAGATTACATGGCAAAGCCTTACACATAATCATTGACCTTGTAAAGAAGTAGCCAGCCTTGAGCCACAACACTACGAAGAATTCTCTTCTAAAAATGACATCTGAAGATAATCCAATCCCATTAGGCCAAAGTTCTTTAAAGATATATAAAGGAAGCACAAAGGGTTTAATGAAGGATGAAGGCCATACCTAGCATAGGCATACAATTTTTCTAGAATGGCATGCACCAATCAACAACCATTAAAATGGCTAAAACTTATTGCACCATCAAAATGGAAGTTGTTGAGCAATACTCATGTGATTACAAAATGTTTTGTTAAAGGCTAATGATAAGAAAATAAGTAGACTGCATGCTTGAAATTGGGTGAGGCATGACACCATGCACTACACCATGTAAAGGTTACAACACTCTCAACAAAAATATAGCTTAGTGCAAATTGCACTATCCAAATTTTACTATAACATAAGAAAACGCTACACCAAATAAAGTCAAAAATGGCAAGCAAAGTGTGAAAAATACACATTGCACCAAGTGATGTCTCCATTAGAGTTGCAAAACATTCTTGTTTAAGTAATCCCAAGTGATGACATTGGCAAAAAAGAGTAACATGTTTTGGGCACAAAATACTACACCATAAGAAAGCCACCACAAGAGCGAGGGGCACAACACCACACGTGGCTCCATGAAAGATAGAAACATAGACGACAAGGAAATTGCCAGGTGCACATGGCACCACTATACTTACACTAGAATATGAGAAAACCTGGTCCACAAAAAACCACATGCAAATGTCAAAGATGGGCACTTCAAACAAGCATAATGCATCACCATTTCCAAGTGCCAGAAAACCATCGTGCTAAAAGTGACAAATAAGTTACACTTCATAAGCCCCACTCACCAATCACAAAAGATACCCAGTGGTACATGTGCACTAGTTTCCATGTGCTGTATAGTGCATTGGAGTGTGAAAATAATGTTGTATTATGCTAACAACTCTATTGTGTGCATAATTATAGCTATGTGTAATATTGCACACTTAAGGTTACATATTGCGATAATTACCTAAAATATTAATCAAAGTCTCCTAATGGGTCAACATGCTATAAAAGGAAAAGAAAACCATAACACTAAAAATACAAAAAAAACTCACTTTGTGGGTCCCACTACTTATATGCACAGGGTGCCATGGACCATGCATAAATTGGCCATTTTGTTGACACACATTGTGTTACCACACAAGAACATATTGCACTACTACATGTTTAGCTATAGTAATGCATTGTTAGAGCCACATCCTAGTAAGTACAATCCTTAAAGCATATTGCACCATCCAACTTCTACTTCATCATGGCCAATGATATGTAGCACATTTTCCTTATACATTACATATTATGACATTTTCAAACAAGCATAAGGCATGTCTCTTAATAGGGAAGCTCCACATTCGTGCCCAACAATTCAAAAGTGACGAATATAATAAAAACATCACACTTTCTACCATGCTATAGAACAACTATGAGTGTCCCTTCAATAATGAATGGGAGCAAGTGAGTGAGATTTTTCAAACCTACTTGAGGATTACTGTTTTGTGGGGAAATCGGCTACATCATGGGCTAAATCTTAGTGGATAATGACATTTTATAGAGAAATCAAAAGTGCCATAATTCCCACAATGCACCTTCCAACGTTAACGATGATTAATGTGAGGCATTTCCACTTTACACCTTAGCAAGTCTCCAAAGGCACAACATGAATTTCATAGTACCTTACCAAGTACCACACAAAGCAACACGCAAAGAATAATTACCACAATAATTATTTCAATACATATCACAATAACCATCACAAAAATTATCACAATAGGCATCACAATCAATAAAGTAGGACGAGAAAGCTAAGCAAGCTAAGAAAGTAAAGAAAGTTATGCAAGTCTTTGAAGCTCTCAAGCCATTTCACAATGTTGAGCTATAGTCAACATCAACAAGGTCTTATTTCCCCATTAATTCCATTAGGCCTATTTGTGTGGTTTAAGTTTCTCTAAATTATGGAAAAGAATTGTGGAAATCTAATTAATCCATTCATGCACATCTATAACTAGTTGATGAGGTATTTCTCTACCTTAAGAGTCATAAATATTCAAGTCATTTACTTGTGTGTGGTTGAATTTGTTTCCTTTGACATTTTAAGCAATTGATAGAAATCACAAAGTTTGAAAATGCTTGAGGACCATTGCAATTCTTTGTTTTAATAAGATAGTCAAATTCCCAATTTATTTATCAATTAGGAGTTAATTTTTCACCCAAAAGGTTAGTATCTATTTGGACGTCATCGCCTAAGTTTTGGTTCATCCCACATCACCAATTCTATTTACCAAAAGTTGCCCACTTAAGACAAGATACCTTGTCTCAACTAATGAAAGCGATTGAGCCTTCTACTTATGTGAACTTTGAGAATAAGTTGAGGGTCTTTAATTATTTTCTTTACTCTATGAAACTTTGACTATGCCTCAAAAAAATTGAGTGGAACATTTAGGAGAACTATCCAGTACATGGTTTGAATTGTCTTTCAACCAAATACCCATGTTAAACGAATGATTTGCATGTCATAATCTCTGTAGACCTCAACTAGATTTTTTGCTTGCTTCACCCTACTCAGGCATATTTCATTATCTTTTGGGTCCTGACAAACATGCTCTCATTCAAACCCTTTGTAGAACACCTAGGAAAGTTGACTGATCACATTTCAAAGTAAAGTCCCACCAATCTGTTTCTTTACACATTCTAGGCTTACTCTGTTGACTTTCAAGCCTATAAGACTCCTTGGTCTGTATATTGAGATGGGTTAGATGGGGTTGCCACTGTTGTCTCTAATGCACATAGTGCTACCATGGCTTGCCTTGAAGGGGCTAGCATTGTGAAAGACCATGATGATGAACTTTCTATATGAGATGTCTAATCAAGCTCTTACATCGCATGAGCTTATAAAGATCCACTCCTCAAGCCATGTAACAGAACACCAGATGACATTCTACATCTAGTTGAGGTGCATCGATAGCCCCATCTATTTCCATCCTAGTAATGCTAGGCATTCTTTTACTCAAAGACATTTTCATTTTCCATTGTGGCACTTGTTGGAAATCAATCTCTTACAACAAATTTACCACCGAATAAGGGTTTCATTTCCAAACTACCAGACTCATTTACAAAGCCTTGTGTGGAAGATAGATACAAGTTCAATGATGCTACTTCCTTCCTTAGTGCCCCTTTTTAGGGCACTTCATTCTGTAAACTACAAGTTAGGCTTTAGGCTATCCAATTTCCATAGTAGTTTGGTCCATTTTTTCTTTATATTACTGTTGGTAGCGTCTCCAATTTTTATGCTTAAACTTACCATGTAACCTCACCTAGCATAGGCTCACAATTATACACAATGGAGCACGTAGTTAGACTTGTGAAGGGAATTGTATTGTCACATTGCAACATCAATTCCACATGGGCAACACCATAACAAATGATTTAACATAAGACTTACCATATCAATAACTGACCATCACCCAAGCCATTCTACCATGTGGTAGCATAGGGTGCCAACAGTCACCTCCAAATAAGACAGACATTTAAACTAGCAACTCTAAGCTTCTATAAGTTGTTATAGGTCACATTCCTTCCAGGAAAACATGCCATTTGCTTGCATCCTTAGGTGTGATTTGCATTAAAACATGGATGGTTTCTTGGAATCTATAATTCACAACATAGATCACGTTTAGTTTATTTCTTCATCAATTTAATAACCATTGAATTCGTTATTGGGAATAACTTGGTGATACCTACCTAAATGTCAAATTAAGTAGAAATTAGAATGTGTCATAAACCATCCAAAAATCTTAGAAAATAAAATATTTGAAAATATTAAAATGCAATTTAATTGGATATAACTTTTCTAGAATAACATTTTGCCATTTGTTTTGTCTTCATCGAACTTAGTTTGGAATTATTGTTAATTGAAAATATTAAAAAAAGAAATATAGTAATAAATTTTTATCTTTATATTAAGAATATATTTATGTTAAAACTAAAATGAGATATATTGATGTAATGTCATATAACTAAATAAAATTATAAAATTTGAAGAAATAAGATAAATTCTATACAAAACTAACATTCCAGGATAATTAGTGGATAAAGTAAACCTAACAAAATTTTTCGAAAATAAATATTTAAAAATATATAAAAAATAGATTAGTTAGATAAAGCTAATTGGATGAGTTATTGAGGTATGTTTTCTCTATAAAACCTAGCTTAGAATTACCATAAATTACCAAATTAAAAAACATACATAAAATAAATTATTTTTTATATTATGTAATTATGTATGTTAAAATGTAAATGAAATAAATTGAAACTAATATAATATAACTAAATAAAATGTTAAATTTTATAGAAATAAGATAAATTGTTTATGAAACTTAAGCGAAGAATTTGAGTTTTAGAATAATATAACTAAATAAAAGTAAAATATTTGATGGATAAATTATATGGAAAAGATGAATTGTAAGATAATAAGAAGTTGATGTGGAATTTTCTCAATCATCAAATCAGGTATAAATTATATTGTCTCATAAAGCTCACAAAATTAAAAAAAAATCAAAACTTAAAATATAAAATTCTATATTAGAGCTAATGAAGATCATCGAGATGAGTTTATTTTTTTTGTTTTTCCATCATCTCACCTCTTTTGGAATTACTATGAATTACAAAATTAATAACCATAAATTTGTTGTAACATAATTGATCATTTAATAATGAACAAAAAAAATATATTCTAAATGTTTTCAAAATCATAGAAAATAAAAAAAACTCAATATACGAAAGAAAATATTTTACATTTCTCGTCAAGATGAGTCAAATGACAATCTTTTATGTCAATTAGAACTCATTTGGAAATACCATGAATTACCAAATTAAATAATCATAAATATTACAAATATATTTTTTATAATTAATTAAATTTATATTAAAGATAAAATATGATAAATTAGAAATAACATAAAACAACCAAAGTAAAGTGATGTAAATATAGCATGAGAGATGATTTAGAGTTACATACAAAAGTAACTGGGTGAAAGTGAAAACTTTAAGTGATGGGAAATTATATAAAAAAATTTCATTCCAAGGGACTAAAAAGATTGAGTGTAACCTCCTGGATTGTCAAAAGTCATACAAATTGAAATATCTCATAATGCATGAAAATTCCTAAGAAATAAGATAAATTATAAGGAAACGTTTCATTCCAAGGTAATAAAAGATCAAGTATAATGTTGTTGATCATGAAATCATATATGTTTTGAAATTCCTCATAAAGAATTCAATAATCACAATAAATTAAATATTTCAAAATTTATATTATATTTCATATGGGCGTTAAGGCAAATCCAACAACATTTATTTCAAGTTAATCGCACCGCATGTGGAATCGGAACGAACTACAAAAGTAAATAAGTATAAAATATTATTTTTCTAATATTAAGTAAATGTATGAAAATAATAAAATGAAATAAATTGAAACATAGTAATAAAAGAAAATTATAGTAAAATTTTGAAGAAATAAATTAAATCATATATGAAAGTTTTATTCAAAGCTACTAAGGAGATCTAACACAAAGTCCTCCATAACCATATTAGTTATAAATCAAAATGCCTCATAAAATACATGAAAATTATAAAAAGAAAAAATGTTTTGAAATTTAAAAAATTATATATTTAATTTGATAGACTTAGTCGAGAATGCTCAAATGACTTCAGATTCATCTCGATTGGATAGTGTTCATAATTACTATAAGTCACTAAAGTAAATAATCATAATTAGTAATAAAATATTATTTGAATGTTAAAAAAATATATTAAATCTAAAATTAGAAAAATTGAAGTGGTGTAATATCAACAAATCAAAGGCCTTTAAAAGTCACATGATAGGAGGTTTAGAGTTAAAGTGTAATACAACCAATTTAAAGCAAAAGTTTGAAGAAAAAAGAAAATTTACCAATGCTCATTGAGGCATCTCCAAAAATTTTATTTTTATTTGATTAAGTATGTCTATAATTATTGTTAATTACTAAATTAAATAACCATGAATAATAATAAACTATTTGTCAAATAAAAAAATATGTATTAATGCTAAAATATGTTAAATTGAAGTGATATAATAAATCAAATCCAAAAAATGTGAACGAAAATGAGAGAGAATTTATGGTTGCATATTAACATCACCAAAATAAAGCAAAATATTTGATGAAATGAGTAAAATTGAAAATAAAAGTTACTATACAAGATACTAAGAACTTTGATAATAATAATCTTAATCATCAAACCAATTCTTATTCAAAATATCTCATACATCATGTAAAAAATAGAAAATAATGAAATTATAATATGACAAAATTGACATTTAATTGGATAAACATCAATGAGGAGAGAACAATGATACTTTTTTTCATTCTTGATGGAATGTCATTTTGAATTAATGCTAATTACCAAAGTAAACACACATAAGTAATTATAAATTATTATTTTTTAATATTAAATAAAGTTATATTAAAGCTAAAATTAGACAAATTACATGGGAAAGTTATATTCAAAGATATAAAGAGATCAAGGATAATACCCTGGTTCAACAAATTATGTAGGATTCAAAATATATCATAGGGAATGAAAAGACTATTGAAAATAAATTTTTTAAAAATATAAAAATAAATATTTAATTGCATATAACTTGATATACTTTGAAGTCTAAATAAGAAAAATGGAACAAATGTAATTAAAAAATATCATAGTGATCTTGATATCATAAAAGTTGAGATTTAGAGGTACAATATAATATTATAAAATCAAAGTGAAAAATGTAAATAAATAAGATAACTTGTATTGGAATGTTGCATCGCAAGTTACCAAGATGATTGAGTGTAACACTCTTCATCAACTAATTAGGTACAAATCAAAATATCAACTAAAGTGTGCAAAAACCTTAAAAATTAAAAATACTAAAAATGAAATTTTAGCAGATACCACTCATTGAGACGACTCTAGTGACATTTATCTCATCTTAATCTAACCTTCTTTAAAATTTATTTGAATTAAAAAAATAAATAAAAATAAATAATTGTAATTTTTTTATTTTCTAATAAATTAATATCTTAAAGTTGGAAAATGTAAATTATATAGAATAATTTAATTCTAAGATATTTTTGAAATCAAATGCAAATCCTAAGTAGTCAATTATATGTGAATCAAAATACTACATAAATAATGCCAAACCATTGAACATAAAATATTTATAAATATTAAAAAAATATTTAATTGGGTGGGTCACATTGAGATGAGTTAACAGCTTTTTACTCCTCTCGATCAAATCTCATAATGATTTACTATGTATTACAAATGTAAATAAAAGTAAATAATTATTTTAATATTAGTTATAGTTATGTTAATATCAAAATATGATTTGTTGAAGCCACATAATATGGCCAAAAAGTGATATAATAGTAATGTGTGGGAACTACTAGATTATCATAATATTATAACAAAATCGAACTTACGTTTTGAGATACTAAGAAAATCAAGTATAACAATATTGATCATCTAATTAAGTATGAATAAAAATATCTCATAAAATATGTGAAAAATGATACATATAAAGTTTTAAGAAATATAAAATTAATATATATTTTGATAGACAGATCGAGGTGAGTTCAATGACATCTTTTCATCTCAATATAAAAATTTTTAGAATTATTTTTAAATAACAAAGTAAATAAGAATAAATAATAAAAAATAATTATTTTAGTATTAGGTAAAAATATCTTCAAATTAACATGAGATAAATTGAATATTAAAATATTATACAATGAGATTTAAATTTACGTTATGATATAACAAAATCAAAGAAATAAAAAAATGGTGAAAATCACAAGCGAATAAGCATTTAAAAATACTAAGGAGATCAAGTGTGACATCCAGAATAGCCAAATCTAGTGCAAATCAAAACATCTCATAAATTATACAGGAACCATAGAGCATAAAATATTTAAAATTCTAGAAATAAAAATTTAAATTGATAGAGCTCATCAAGATGAGTCAACTAAGTCTTATTTTTCCACAATCTAATTTTATTTGGAATTTCTTTATTTTGCAAAAAAAATTAGAAAAAAATAATAATTGATTATTATTTTAATATTACACATATATATTAAAGTTAAAATGTGATAAATTGATTGATTTTATTATAACCCAATTAAAATAATTGAATGGTTATTTGAGTGGAGATATAGAGTTAAATAATAATATAACCAAATAAATGTAAAAACTTTGTAGAAATGAGATAAATTGCATTGAAAAATTTAATTCTAAGAGATCAAGTGAAATATTTATGATCGCTAAAATTGATAAAAAATCAAAATATTCCATAAATCTTAAAAAAAAAAAATATTTAAAATATAGCAATCAATATTTGTTTTTTAGAGCTTATACTAACAAATTCACAAAATTTATTTTATCTTGATTAGGCACTTTTTTAGAATTATTGTGAACTAAAAAATAGAGTATTAAAAATATTTAGAGTTTTGTGATATTATAAACAAATCAATGTAAAAATTTGAATAATTGAGATAAATTACATAATGACTTGTTTGTAGAACTTGACATCCTTATTCATCGAATTTGATATGAACCAAACAATCAAGTAAGGTATCATAAATTTACTAAAAAATTTTAAAAAAATAAAAAATGAATATTTAATTGATTAAAGCTTGTTGAGATGTCTCTATCAACATTATTTTTTCACTTAGACCTCATTTGCAATATAAAAAATTGAAGTAATATTTAAAATATTGAAGTATTCAAAGGATAAACATGAAATGAATCAGATAAGTTATTTAGAAGTATTGCATTACAATTTACAAAAAAAAGAGTGTCACATCCTCAATTATTAAATTAGATAGAAACTAAACCGGTTTATAAACTTTGCATAAACTATATATAATAAAACATTAAAAACAACATAAAAATGATTATTTAGAGTATAAAGGTCTCGAGGTGAGTCCAACAATGTTAATTTCATCATAATCTAAATTTTTTTAGAAGTTTATTTTTTTTCCAATGTAAATTAAAAAGAAATAATAATAAATAATTTATTTTAATCTAAATTTAATATATATTAAATCTAAAGTGTGAAAGATTATAAAGAAAATTTATAAACGTAGATATTTAAGAGATTTAGAAATACTTTCTCCATTATGAACTTAATTTTGAATCTAAATGCCATTTAATGTTTAAAATGTAAAGGTTAGTATTTAATTAGATAGTGCTCAAAGAGTTGAGGCCAATAACTATGTTATCATCTTGATCATAGCTCTAACAGATTATTACGAAATACCTATGTAAATAAATGTAAATAATAATAAATAAATATAAGAAATAATAGATAGTAATAAATAATTATTTTAATATTAAATAAATATTTATTAATAGTAAAATAATTTAATTGAATCAAATTAATTTTAAAAAATTTAAAGCAATGTAGAGGCCACATGAGAGGAGAATAAGTGTTTTATATTATTAAAATGAAATCAAAGTTAAAAATTTGAAGATATGAGAATTTATATAAGAAACTTACATTTCAAGATTTTTAGAATAGTGAGTGTAACATCACTAATTTTTCAACCAAGTGTGAATGTATTTATCTTTTAAACCATACCAAAATTCTATACATATTTACGACTACTAAAAATATTTAATTACATGAAGCTCATAAAGACAAGACCATCTATCTTGATCTAACTCCATGTATCTTGATCTAACTCCTTGATATGATATTTAATTACATGAAGCTCATAAAGACAAGTCCATCTATCTTAAATAGTGAAAAAAATATTTTAATAATAAGAAAATATGCGTTCAAAAAGAAATACGATAAATTGAAGTTTTATGAAACAACTAAATTAAAACTATTTAAAAGTTAAACAAGACGAGATTTTGCATTACATAGTAATATGACAAAATCAAAGTAAAAAGTTTGAAAAAATGAGACAAATCCAAAGAAAATATTACTTTAAAAGATATTAAGGACATTAACAGTGACATCTCAATCATCAAATGTGGTACAAATGAAAATATCTCATGAAGCTACCAAAACCCTGGATAATAAAATAATTAAAAAACAATTCAAAAAGTACATATGTAATTCACTCTACTTATTGACACTTGTCCTAGTAATGGATGCCTAAAAAAAAAAAAGCAATGTAATGTAACTAAATGAAAGCAATGTTAAAGTAAAACATAAGAAATTTATAGTTAAATACTAATAGACCCAAATTAATGCAAGACATTTTAGGAAGCAACATAAAGTTTGTATGAAAGGAGCATTTGAAGAAAAAAAGTGAACCAATTGTAATGCACTTGATGTTAGGGTTCTGCACAAATCAAAATTACTCATAAAAGTTACTAAAATCCTTTAAAATAAAATATTAAAAGTAATTGAAATTAATTTCTTAGTTGTTAAAGCTCACCAGGTTGAGTCCAATGACATTTATTTTATCTCGAATAGACATCAATTGTAATTGCTACTAATTACCAAACTAAAAATAGTAATAATTTATTATTTATTTATTAATTTAATATAGAGCAAAACTAAAATGAGATAAATTAAAGAAATGTTACCTAATGAAATAAAAGTTATGTAAAAGAGAGACATGAGGAAATTTAGAGCACATGTAATATTGAGCAATAAATTCAATAAATTTGAACAATTTAGAAAAATTGTGTGGTAATATTACAAGATATTAAGGTGTACGAGTGTAACATTGTTAATCATCAAATCAAACACAAACAAAGATCTCATAAAGTATTAGAATACCTTAGAAAATAAATATTTAATAGATTGACACAATGAATTTTTTATTGAATAAAGCTTCTCAAGATGAGTTAAATGTTGTTCTATTCATCTTAATCTCTCCTTGTTTCGAATTACTATGAATTACCAAAATTAATAAACATTAATAATTATTTAAATATTAAGTATATAAATTTTAATGTTGAAATGAGATTAGAAAAAGAAACATAATATAATCTGATCAAAGCGATGTAGAGGTCACATTAGAGAAGAATTAGAGTTTCATTGTAATTAGCCAAATGAAAGTGAAACTTTTGAAAACATAAGATTGATTGTTCAAAAAAATTTAATTCTAAAATAAAAATGAAATCGATTGTGACAACATTGATTGGTAAATCATTTACAAATTATAATATCTCATAGATCATTTCGAAAAACTTAAAAATAAAATATCTAAATCCATAAAAATAAATATTAAATTGGATATAGCCCTTGAGATATGTCCATCAAGGTTCATTTTATAAAAAATTGGATGCTTTTCAATAGTTACAAATTAACATAAAAAATTAAGAGAAAAATAAATAAATTATTGTTCTAACATCTTGTAAATGTTTAATAAAATTGGAAAGAGTTAAAAATTAAGAAACTAATTTATCCAAATAAAATTTCTATAAAGGTCACTTTAGAAGAGAATTATAGCTCATAGTAAAAAAATTAAATAAAACAAAAAATATGTGGATAAAAGATTAGTTGTACGAGAAAGCTACTTTCTAAAATACAAAAGTGATCTATTGTAATATCATTAATTAACAAATAATTTATGAATCAAAATATCTTGTAAAACATGACAAATCCTTAAGAAAATATGTAATGATGAAAAAATGAATATTTGGTTAGATATAGGTTTTTGAGGTGTGTTTAACAACATTAGGTCTATCTTCATCTATGCTAATTTAGAATTAGTATGAATCACTAAATTATACAATAATATAACAATATGGATAGTCTCATTAAGGGAACTACGACGATCTTTATTTGTTCTCAATTTTACATTATTTGCATTTTTTTTGGAATTACTCAAGTAAATAAAGAAAAATAAGAATATATTATTATTTAAATGCTAGGAGAATATACATTAAAGCTAAAAGGAGACAAATTATATAGAAAAGTTAATTAAAAGACATTTATGATATTGAGTGAAACATCCCTTATTATCAAATTATCTTAAAATTGTAATAGTTGGTATTGCATGCCAAAAAAAAAATACAACAAATTTGAGGAAATGAGATAAATAAGTGTAAATAATAAAAAAATAAGTATAACTAAAATTTTTTTTTATCGAGATGATCTTTGTTTTGTCTCCATGTAACTTCTCAAACATCACTATAAATTAGAGAAGTAAATAAGCACAAATAATTAAAAAAATAATTATTCTAATTTTTAATAAATATATGCAAGAATTGAACTAAGATAAATTTAAATTATATAATATAATCAAATTAATATGATGTACAAGTCATAAAAGAGAAGATATATAATTATATAATTAAAATAATTTAAGCAAAAAATTTTAAAAAAAAAAGAAATCAATTAGCACAATTATTGCATTCTAGGATACTAAGGAGATCAACTATGAAAAGTTATATAAAAATGAGACCATAAATATTTTATTTAATAGAGCTTGACATGATTAATCCAAGGAAACCTCATTCATCTCTATCAAACATCATTTGGAATTATGGCTAATTAATGAACTAGACAAAGATAAATGTTTATAAATTATTATTTACATTTTTTGTAAATATATATTAAATTTCAAATTAGATTAGTTGAAGTAATGGAATATAACCAAACAAAAGAAATATATAAGTAACAAAAGAGAAGAATTAGAGTTTTACAGCATTACAACAAAATCAGAGAAAATGTTTTGAAAAAATTAGACAAATAGCATGGAAAAGATATATTTCAAGATGCTAAAAAAATATTGTAAAATCATTTATTATTAAATCATGTTCAAATTAAATATTTTCTAAAGCATTTTAAAACTCTTAAAAATAAATATCTAAAAAATTAAAAAAATGGATATTTAATTTGATGAAGCTCGTTGAGATTAGCAATTTGTTAATTTAGTTTGAAGTCGACCTCATTTTGAATCACTATGAATTTTCAAAGTAAATTTTCATGACAAAAAATTATTATTTTGTTATATAATAAATATATAAAAAAGTCCAATTGAGAAAAATAGAAGCAAAATGATTTTAAAAAGTCAAAGTGAGGTACAATCATGTGAAAGGAGAATTATAGTTTATGGTAATATAAGTAAATGAAAAAAAACAAATATGTGCAAATAGATCAATTATACAGAAGAGTTATATTCCAATATATTATGAAGATTGAGTGTAATATGCTGAATCATCAAATTGTATACGAATTAAAATATTTTTAAAACATGGCTAACCCTTAAGAAAAATATTTGAAAATATAAAAACAAATATTTATTTAGATGGAGCTTATTGACATGTGTTCAATCACATTAGTTTCATCTCAAACAAACATCCTTTGGAATTATAGTAAATTACTACAACAAATAAAATAATAATAATAAATTTTTAATTTAATATCAAGTAACTATATTTTAATGTTGAAAAGTTTATCATAAAAAAATAAAAACCTATAAAATGAAATACTTAAGAACTTAAAAATGAAAGTTTACTCTCAAAGAGCTCATTAAGAAGAATCAAATAACTTCTCTTTTATCTCAATTAGTTTTTTTTTGGAATATGTATAAATTAACACAATAAGTATGCATTAAGTTTTAAATTAAAATTTTAATATTTGATAAATATAAAATAAAAATAAAATGAGATAATTTGAAAAAAAGTGATATAACCAAATAAAAGTAATGCAAAGGTCACCTAGAATGAGAAATAGAGTTTGTAGCAATATAAGAAAAGCAATTTAAGAAATTTGAACAAATGAAATAAATTGTATAACAACACTACAAACCAACATACTAAGGAGATCAACTATAAGAATGTTAACAGTTAAATCACATACAAATAAAAATGTTATTTTTCCTGTGCTAAAATCTTATTAAACTAAAATATTTAAAATCATAAAATCACGTGTTTTATTGGATAAAATATGTCAAGACTATACCAATAAAGTTCATTTCATTGTCAATTGACTTAATTTTTTGGAAACTTTACTAATTAAAGAAATAAATTTCCATAAGTAATAATTATTATTTTTTAACTTTAAGTAAATTTATTTTATAATTTAAGTGATAAAAATTGAAAGCTTGTAAAATAACTAAATGAAAGAAAAGTAAACATCACTTGAAAGGAGATTTAGATTTACATTATAATATAATAAAATATATGTTCTATTATTGGATGTTAGATAAATTGAATGTAATATCTTTCATTCTTCAATTACGTACGAATAAAAATATTTCGTAAAAGGCCAAAAAATCCAAGAAAATAAAATTATTAAAACATATAAAAAGAATATTTAATAGTATATGTCTATCAAAACAAGTGCAATGACATTTGTTTCATCTCGATTGTATAACACCGAAATATTTTTAATTACTAAAGTTAATAGACAAAAATAATAATTCATTATTATTTAATATTAAGAAAATATATAATAAAGCTAAAATAAACTAATTCCAAGAAGAACAATATAACATAATAATGAAAAACAACGGCTAAATGAGAGTTCCTATGGGGTTGAATAGTAATCTAACAAAATAAAGATGAGTATAACCATGTCCTTGCTTCTCCACCAAAACTCATTTGTAATTATTATGAATTATTATTGTAAATAATCATAAATAAATAATAAATTATTTTCTTATTATTAAGGAAATATGTAATAAAGCTAAAAAATGACATAAATTGAACTAATATTGCAAAATAAAATAAATTTTTTTAAAAGAAGACATAACTATTATGGAAAATTTGTACTCCAAAATATTATGAAAGTAGTTAGTAGCAACATCAATATTATTATCTTGTACCAAGTAAAATGTCTCATAAATCAAGAAAAGACCTAGAAAGTGATGTAGTTATAAATATGAAAAAAATTTAATTAGATAAAGCTTAGTGAGATAAGTCTTATGATTAATTATCAAAATAATTTTTTTTAAATAAAATAAATTATTATTTTTATATTTGTTAATTTTTTAAAATTATAGTTTGTTAAATTAAGACAATATAATATAACCATATTAAAGAAATATAAATGCAAAGATTAAGAATTACATAATGATACAAATAAATAAAACTAAAAATTTTAAATAATTCAAATAAAATATATAGAAAAGTTGCATTCTATGACACTAAAGACATTGAGAAAAACTACCATAATCATCAAATTAGATACAAACTAAAATGCCTCATAAAGAGTAAAGAAATGAAAGAAAATAAAAAAAAAATTAGAAATAAAAAATTAAATATTTAAGGTGATGAAGTTTATCAAATGAGTCCAATGATATTTGTTTTATATTATTTGATCCTCATTTGGAATAAATATGAATTACAAAAATAAGTAAAATATCAATAATATTAAAATGTTATTTTAATACTCAAAAATATATATTAAAACTAAAATGATTTAAATTAAAGTAATTTAAAATAATAAAATCAAAGTGATGCAAAGGTCACATGAAAAAAGATTTTGAGAAATATAACAATAAAACTAAATCAATGCAAAACATTTCAATATGTGAGTTATAATATATAAAAAGATTACTTTCCATGATATGAAGAAGATTAAGTCTAAAATCCATGATTGTTAAACTGAGTAGAAGTAAAAATGCCTTGAAGTGAGTCTAAAAAAATTAAAATATTTAGAAAAAAAAATATTTAAAGGAATACAACACATCAAGATGAGACAAATGACAATTATTTTGTAACTATCAAACTTCAATCAGAATTTCTATAAATTACCATAGTAAACAAACATAAAAAGCAAAAAAATAATATTTTAAGATTTAATTTGTTTGTATTAATAATAAGATAGAATAAATCAATGTATCATAATAAAATATAATTAAAGTAACAAAAATATGACGCAAAGGGGGATTATAGTAAAATAGTAATAAAACCAAATAAAAGTGAAACATTTTTAATAAATAAGACAAATTATTGAGAATCATAGCATTTGAAAACCCCAAAAATATCAATTGCAGCATCCTTAATCATCAAATTAGGCATCAATGAAAATTTCTCCTAAATTGTTGCAAAATTACATTTATTTTTTCTCGATTGGAGCTCATTGGAACTACTATGAATTGTCATGGTAATTAATGATAAATAATTTTAAATTGTTATTTTAATATGAATTAAATGTATATTAAAGTTGAAATAAGATAAATTATATATGAGTACTATGTTTTAAGAAACTATGGAGATCGAGTTCAATATCCTGAGATGTCAAACTAAGAATCATTTTAAATTTCTCAAAAAGTATAACAAAACCCTTGAGTATGAATTATTTAAAAATATAGAAATAAATAATTAAGAAGATAGAGAATATAATATCAGGTCCAATGAGATTTAATACATCGCTATCAGGCCTCACTTAGAATTATTATGAATTACCAAAGTAGATAAGTATAAATAATAATAAAGTAAGATTTCAAAGTCATGTAAATTTCACACAAGTTGAGATTCGAAGTGACATAATAATATAAGAAAATCAAAACAAACAATTTGAACGAATGAGATAAATTTACTAGATAGTTAAATTCTAGGATACCAAAGAGATCGAATGCAACATCAAAATCATCAAATCATGTATAAAAAAATATGACATTAAATAAAAAGATCTTATAAAATAAAATATTTTAAATACATATTATGGTAGCACTGGTTGAGACAAATCCAATGATATTTCCTTTTGTCTCCAACACACCTTACTTATAATTTTTGTGAATTATCAAATTAAATATAAATAAATGATAACAAATTATTATTATAATATTAAGTTAGTATAAATTATAATTGAAATAAGATTAGTTTAACTAATATAATATAACCAAACAAAAGTGATGAAAGGTCAAACTAGAGGAGATTTAGAGTACATAGAAATATAATGAAATGGAGGCATAGAATTTCAAGAAATTCGATAAATTATATAAGTTAACTAATTGGAGATACTAAGAAAATGGATTGTAACATCATCAATTGTTAAGTTCGGTACTTCTCATAAAGGATTCGAAACATTAGAACAAAAAAATATTTTTAAATAAATGAAAAAAATTTTTAATTAGATTTAGGTCATCGAAATGATTTCGATGACATTTATTTAGTCTACATAGGGCTCCATTTTGGGATTATTATTAATTATGAAAGTAAATAAGCACAAATAAAAATACATTATCTTTTTAAAATAAAACAGATATATGTTAAAGTTAAAATATGATAAACTAAAATAATGTAATTGTCCTTAAATACAAGTAATGTGAAGGTGACATGATAAAAGATTCAATGTAGCATTGTAATATAACAAAGACAAAACAAAAACATTTTAAAAAAAAGTAGATAAATTTTATATGAAGTGTTATAAAAGGATACATAGGAGATTTAGTGTTGGATTCTTATTCATTAAATCAAGTACAAATAAAAATCTCTCATTATACACTATAAAATCTTAAAGGAATACAATATCTAAAATTATAAAAATGAATAGTAAATTGGATAGAGCTCATCTAGTTGAGTCCAGCAACATTTGTTTCATTTAAAAAAGGACCAGTTTTGGAATTATTATGAATTATTAAAGTAACTAAAAATTAATAATAATAAATTATTATTTTAATATTAAGTATATATATTAAAAATTAAAATGGTATAAATTGAAGCAAAATAATTTAACCATTTGAAAAAGTTAACCATTTGAAAACTATGTAAGTCACAAAAAAGGATAATTAGAGTATCATAGTAATATAAAAAATCAAACGAAAAGTTTTATAGAAATAAATTGATTATCTGTAAATGTTACATTCAAATCTACTTAGGAGATCTAGTTTAACTTCGTTGATCTTCAAGTTAATTATGAAAGATATATATTTAAGGTGATATAGGAAAAATTGAAGAAACATAATTATAAACAAAACAAAATGATTTAAAGGTCACAATAGAGAAGATCTAGAGTTGCATAATCATATTGCAAAATTGGAGGAAAATTTCTTAAAAAAAGATAAACTATATGGGAAAGTTAGATTGAGTGATACTTTGGACATTAAGTGTAGCATCCTTGATAGTCAAATAATGTACTTATTAAAATGTATTTTTATGTACATGAAAAACATAAAAAATATAATATTTAAAATATAAAAAATGAGCTGTTAATGGGATGAGCATCATTAAGAAGAGTCCTGTAACATTTGATTCTTCTTGATTAATCCTTAATTAGTATTACAATAAAAGTAATAAATAATAAATAATTGTAAATAATAATAAGTAATAATAAAAATTATTGTTTTAATATTAACTAATTATATATAATAATGTTGAAATGAGATAAATTGAAGTTACATTATATAACTTTTTCAAATATTAAAAATGTTATAAGAGACAAGAATTGGAATTTCATAGTAATATAAACATCTTAAATAGAAAAATGTCAAGAAATAGGATAAAGTTTGTAGGAAAGTTTCTTTACAAAGTAAAGAAATCATTAAGTTTTACATCATCGATTATCAAATTAAGCACGGATTAGCAATTCTTATGAATCATGCCAAAGCCCTTAAAAATAAAATATTTTTAAATATTAAAGTGAATATTAATTAGTTAGACCTTATCCAAATGATTCCAAATATGTTTTATTTTTATATTTTACTCATCTTTTAAATTCATTAGGAATTTCCAAATTATTTAAATATAAATAATAATAAATTATTATTTTTATATTAGAAAAAATATATTAAAGTTGAAATGAGCTAAATTAAAAAAAAGTAATATTAGTAAATCAAAGTAATGTAAAGTTTAAATGAGAGAAGAAATAGAGTTTCCTTGCCATAAGCAACCTAAAGAAAACCATTTTTTTAAATGTGATAAATTATATGAGAAAGTTACATTCCAATATTCTAAGGAGATCAAGTGTAAGATCTAGATAGTGAATTTGTATATGAATCAAAATAGCTTATAAAGCACACCAAAATCATATAAATTAAAATATTTAAGAAATTTAAAATGAATATTTATTTGGATAAAACATGTCAAGGTGAGAACTAACTCTTATTTATTCATCATTGGACCTCAATTGGAATTTTAGAGAAATATTAAAAAAAATTCAAAATAAAGATCAAGTAATGCTTTTTAATATTACTTTAAAATGTAATATTGCTTAAATGAAATAAATTGAAGTAATGTAATCTAACCGTATTAGAGCGATGTAGTTGTCACACAAGAGAATAATTTGAGTTTCGTAGTAATATAATCAGGTCAGGAAAACATATTGAATGAAATAAGACAAATTACATAGAAAAGCTACATTCATGTCTCATGAATTTAGAATATTTAATAAAAATAATAAATATTTATTTTGAAAGTGTTTATTGAGATGAGAACACCGAAAGTTTTTTATATTCACCTAATCTCATTTGAAAACATGATAAATTTCTAAACAAAATAAGCATAAAAAATAATAAATATTTCTTAATATTATATAAATATGTATAAGTGTTGAAATGAGATAAATTGAAGGAATATAATGTATCGAAATAAAAGCTATGTAACTGTCTCAGAGAGGAGAATTGTAACATTATAATATAACCAAGCAAAGAAAAAGGTTTGAATAAATAAGATAAATTATATGTGAATGATGAAATCCAAGACACAAAGTACATCTAGGTAAAAAAATTTTATTATAAAATCAATTACAAATCAAAATTACCTAAAAAGCTACAAAAATAATAGAAAATAAAAACATATAAAAATATAAATAATGAATATTTATTAAAAATGTTTTTTAGATGCATCAAAGAATAATTATTTCATCTCTATCGTGTCTTTTTTCGAATTACTATGATTTATGGAAATAATTTAACAAAATTAATGATAAATTATTTTATTAATATTTCATAAATATATATTTATGTTTGAATCATATAAATTGAAGCAAAGCAATTTAACAAAATAAATTAAACGTAAACATCACATGGGACTAGATTTAGAGCTAAACAGTAGGGTAACTAATTCATTGTGAAACCTTTTGAAAAATAAGACATCATAATAGAAAATTTGATCCTATGATACTACAGAGATTGATTACAAGATTCTCAACTACCAAATGATTTATGACTCAAAATATGTCATAAACCATGCCAAAACTCATGAAAATAAAATACTTAAAAACTATTAAAAAATAAATATTTAATTTGATAGAGGAAGAGGTGATGTGTCTAATGACATTTGTTTTGTATCAATAGTACCTCATTTGTTTAATCGAAGTAAATTAGCATATATAATATTAAATTCTTATTTTAATGTTACCCATATTTAAGTAGAGTTAAAATGAGTTAAATTGACATAATACATCAAAATAGATGTAATGTAAATGTAATATAAGAGAAATATTAGAGTTGGATAGTTACATAACAAAAGTTTTAAGAAATAAGACATAGTGCACAACAAAGTTGCGTTATGAGATATTAAGGAGACGAAGTGCAATATGCATAACCATTAAAATAGAAATAAATTGAAATGTCTTATAGGGTTTGTAAAATTCTTAAATAAGAAAAAAATTAAATAACAAAACATGATACTTAATTTGATAGAGTTCATAAAATCAAGCCAACAATGTTGGCTCATTACGATTGGACCTCATTTGCAATTGCTACAAATTATATAATTAAAAAATCATAAATAATAAAGATAAAGTGAGTTAAGTTATTGCTATAAAATATAACAACATAAAAATGAAAAACTTTAACTAATCAGATAAATTGTACCAAAAAAATATTCCAATATATTAAGAAGATTGAGTGTAACCATCTCAATGATAGAATTATGCATTAATCAAATCATCTTTTAATGCACAAAAACTCTAAAAAATATTTAACAAATTATAAAAATGAATATTTAATTTTATAGAGGTAATGCATTAGAGTTCAACAACATTTGTTTCATGTCATTTAGATATTCTTTGAAGTTAATATGAATGAACAAATTAATTATACATAAACAATAATAAGTTTTTATTTTAATATCATACAAATATGTATTAAAATAGAAATAAGATACATCAAAGTGATGTAATGTAAGCAAATCATTATGATGAAAATGTCACATAGAGGAAGATTAGAGTTCATAGTAATATGACCAAATTAATGTGAAATATTTAAAATGTGATCAATTATTTTCAAAAGTTACATTCCATGTTACTAAGGAGATCAAGCATAACATCCTCAATCATCAAGCAAGGTATGAATCTAGATATAATTTGAGGTGTGCTAAAAACCTAAAGATGATATTTAAAAAATAAGTACAAATAAATATTTTATTAGACAAAGCTTCAAAAGATGAGTTTAACCTTTATTTTGTCTCAATTGGAGCTCATTTAGATTTACTATGAATTTTGAAAATAAATAAGAATAAATAATAATTAATAATTTTTTTAATGTTTACTAGATATATATTAAAGTTGAAATAATGTAAAGTAGAGGAATGTAATTTAAAAAAACCATAGTAATGAAACAGTGACATAAGAAAAGAATTAGAGTTTCATAATAATATAACTAATTTAAAGCTAAAGAATTCCAGAAATGGAATAAAGTTTATTGAAAAGTTGTATTCTAAGATACTAAGAATGTTAAGTATAATGTCCTTAATCATGTAATAAAGAACCAAAAAAAGTGTGTCTTAAAGCAAGCCCTAAATAAAAGAAAATAATATTCTTGAAAATATTAAAAAATTGAATTTCTTAGAGCTCATTGATTTACTATGAAATATTGCAACTCAAAGTGAAAATATTAATGAAAGAGATAAGTTATACATGAAAGTTGCTTTCTAAGATACTAAAATGGTTGAGGGTATCATCCTTGATCATCAAACTAGGTGTGAATCTCTACGTTTCAAAAACTATTTATAAAATCAAGAAAAACTATCAAAAAAAGATATTTAACTAAAAGAAGATCATCAAAATGAGTCCAACGAAGATAGTTTCATCTCCATTGGAGCTCATCGAGAATACAACAAATTATGAAAAACAATAACCACAAATAATAATATTTTTCAACAATATGTAGACATTTATTAAAGCTAACAAAGATAAAGTGGAGCACTATATATAGCCAAACAAAAGGGTATAAAGGTCATATGATTAGAGAATTGGAGTTTTATTATAAAATAATGAAATTAGAACAAAAAGATTTGAAAAAAATAAGATTAATAGTATAAGAAAGTTGAATTCTATGATACTAGGAAAATCAAGAATAACATATTTGGTTGTCTAATAAGATAAGAGTTAAAAATTATCATGGTACATGCCAAATATTATAAGATTAAAATAAAAATATAAAAATAGAATTTAATTGTATATAGCTTATGAAGACGAGTTCAGTAAAGTTTAATTCAAAGATGATTATTTTTTCTCATGTGACATAATTTTGAATATCTAAAAATTACCAAAGTAAAGTAACATAATTAATAATAAACTTTTAATTTAACATTCAATACGCACACACACACATACACACACACACACACACACACACACACACACATATATATATATATATATATATATATATATATATATATATATATATATATATATATTAATGTGGATATTAGATATATTAAGATAATGATATATAACTATTTCTATGTGATATAAAGGTCACATAATGAAAATGTAATAATTTAATTACACAAAAGTAACCCTAATAGAGATTTCAAAATATATGGTAAAATATATAGGATAACTATGTTGTAAGATGCTATAGTGAACAAATGCAACATCCCCCACTATTAAATCAGGCATGAATAAAACTACTTCATATAACATGTAAAAAACATAGAAAACAAAGCATTTAGAAATATAAGAGGGATCTTTTGTTGGACAGAGTTCACCGAGATGAGTCCAACAATGTTTGGGTCATCTTCACTTGACCTCCTCTAGAATTACTATTAATTATCAAGCTAAATAAGAGCAAATAACAATGAATTTTTATTATAATCTTAACTAAATATTTGTTAATGTTGAAATAATATTATTTGAAGCAATGTAATATATCTAAATCAATGCTATGTAGAGGTCACATAAGAAGAGATTTAGAGTTTTATAGTAATATAACAAAATTAAAGTAAAACATTTAAAGAAATGAGAGCAATTTTATAAGAAACTGCCATTCCAAGGCATAATTGAAAATGATAAGTGTGAGTGAATCTCATAATAGATGAGTGAATTTTGGACTTCAAAATATTTTTTCTACTATGATATAGTGTTTATATTTCAAAAATATTTAATAAAAAAGTTTAACTATTTCAAAAAAACATTGATTAATTCCTGATTATTATGATTTATAAAAAGGAGAAAAATTAAAATACTACAAAAAATGTTTTTTTATTGCGCTTATGTTTGAACATTCATCCACTACTAATTTATTACGGGAAGTACTGCATTATTAAAAGAATTAGAATTTGAGGCTTAGATTTATAGTTCACCTCTAATCTGCATATGGTTTTCCTTACTATACACCTTGAACATAGTTGAGGTTATTTCTTGGTATTTAGCTCCTTCATACAAGCCTTTACTCGTTCACTCATAACAAAAGCTTTAGGGAACTTAACCCTAACTAAATTTTTTACATGATAAAATCAAACATTGGGTTTCAAAATTGATTGGTAGCAAAACCTAAAAGAAAAGGAAAACACATTAAGGAAAGATATTTTCCATAAAAATGTAAAAAGAGCTAAGAATTATGTAAAGAAGCACAAAAATGAAAGTTTAGAAATGTTAGGCTTAGTCGGTAGAATTTTTTTAATTGGAGTACTAAGTTGAAGTGTAGTGATAGGACACTTTTACAACAATAGGTTATCAATTAATAATTTTTTGACATTTTAAAAGTTGTTCAATTTGTATCATGCATTTAACTAACAATGATTAGGTTTAATAGGAAGATTTTGATCACAATTGTTAGAAAATTTTAAAAAGTTTTTAAAGATCTATTACAAAATAACTTCAATATTTCCTTAAAAATAACTGCACCATAGCTCAAATAATTGCCAAGGAATTAGCTATTAGTCAAGGTAAACTATGGTCAATGTGTCTAATTAGAGAGGTCCATTCTATTAGATTAATGGCCACAAGTGTGAATGTGTTATAGACAGTTTGATCATGACAGATTAGACTTAGGCCATTTCATCACTTTGAATGAGACCTACATATTTTTATTTATCAATAGTAAATGTAAAAGTGATCTTAGGTATAAGATTTAAAATGGATAATTTAGGGCCACATGATTCAAGGAAATGGCCAAAATGGATCTTATCATTGAATAAATTTGGATGAGACTATAGTTGTCTGATGCAAGGCTTGAAGAAAACCTAACAATACGTTCAACCTTAGCCATGTGATCAACAATCGAAGGGTACGAATTCATGTAATGGTGATATGGCCTTGACTTAGGAAAATAGTTTAGCCCTACAATATGAAATATCAATTTTTTTTTCTATTTTTATAAGCATTTGCAAACCATTAATTTTATATAAAATTAAGGCTAGCTTTTTGCCTTTGTGTATTGAGTAATTAATAACCTGAGCCAATTGGAAGCATAGAAATATAACATGATTATAGGCCTAACCTAACACATTAAATACTTTATTTGAGTTCTACCCAACCTTATGCTTCCTCTACCTTGCTACAATCAATTTTCTTTATTCTACCTTAACAAAGACCAGGTACGACATAACATGGTTTTTGTTAGTCTTCTGACTAAAGCCTTGAGAGTACCAATTTAGGCTTTGTTGACACGGGAGCATAGCACTTGGTCATAAGCTTAGATTATGGCAAGGATATTTCTTATTTATTAAATATGAAAATTAAGATATAATTATTTTCTTAACATAACAAATCCTTAACATGAAATTTGATAAAGACATATAAATGAGGTTTAACTAATGAAAGAATTAAATTTAGAAAATGAAATTTTATGGCTAACAAATCTAAGAATGGTTTAAGTAAAATTTTAAATTATTAAATGTTTAAAAAGCAGAAATCTTATATTTCTAAAATAAAGGAATGTATTAAGCTAGATTTGAAAGGATTTGAATGGAGAGATGTCCACGTCTTCAATGCTAAAGGCTTTCAAGGAATTTTGAGGATAATTAATTGACAAACTTGTGCATGACTTGTGCTTCACAATTAAACCTGATTGACACTAAAATAAGTCTATTATAGTAAAATTCTTAACATTTATGGATTGACTCATTAAATATTAGGGTGACCTATCACATCCTCAATCATAAAGTTAGGTGCAAATCCAATAGTCTCATAAAGCATCCAAAAACCCTCTAAAATAAAATATTTAAAAATCTAAAAAATATTTAATTAAATATTACTAGTCAAGATGTATTCTATAATGTTTATTTGTCTCCATAATACAAAATTTAGAATTATGAAAAATTAACAAAGTTAACAAAAAAAATTATACTAAATTATTATCTTAATATTAAGTAGATATATACTAAATATAAAATAAGCTAAATTAAATTAATATAGAATAATAAAATCGAAGTGCTATAAATTTTACACAAGCGGAGAGTTAGTGTTTCATAGTAATGTAACTTAATCAAAGAAAAAGATTTGTAGAAATAGAATAAATTAATTTGGAATTTTACATTCCAAGATATTGTGGAGACAAAATGGAACGTCCTTTATCATCAAATTAGGTATGAATCAAAATACTTTTTCAAGTGTGCAAAAACTATTGAAAATAAAATATTTGAAAATATAAAATTCAGATTCAATTGGTTAAAGCTCATTAAGATGGGTGAAACAACATTTGCTCTATGTTTATTAGACCTCATTTGTAACTATGATGAACTACGATTCTAAAAAGAAAAAAATAATTATAAAAATAACAATAAATTATTATTTTCATATTAAATAATAACATGTCAAACTTGTAATAAGAAAAATTAAAGTAATGACATACTCAAGTTAAGGTGGCACAAGAAGAATATAAAAATACAAAGTAATATAACCAAAACAAAGCAAAAAAGTTAAAGAAATGATATAACTTATGTGAGAAATTGGAATTCCAAGATATTAAGAAGATTGAGTTTGAAATTTTTTATTACAAAACTAGGTACAAAAATGACTTGTAAAGAAGGCCATAATAAAAAAAAAACAAAAGTTCTAAAAAGAAATATTGAATTATATAGAGGTAGTCAGGCTGAGTCCAATAGATTTTTGTTTTGACTAAAACGAATCTCTTTTTGAATTAATAGGAATTACAAAACGAAATGAGCATAAAAAAAAATAAATAAATATTTTAATATTAAGTAGAAATATATTGAAGCTAAAATATGATAAGTCAATGTAATGTAAGATAGTCATACCAAAGTGACTGAAAGGTCACTCAAGAAGGGAATTGAAATATTATGGCAATATAATCAAATCAAAATGAATGTTATAAAGAAGAAAAAAGTAAATGGGAACCTTGTATTCTAAGATGCTTAGGAGATTGACTGCAACATCTTTGATCATCAAATTTTGTGTCACTAAAAATATCTCATGAGCTTCCAAAACTTCTTATAAATAAAATATTTTAAAATTTAAATTGACTTTTTAATGTGATACAATTTCTCAAGATGAGCCCAAAAGAATTTATTTTACCTACATCAGACTTCAATTAAAACAATATCAACATTAATAAACTATATTTTAAATATTAAGGAAATATATATCAATGCAAAAATGATTAACAAAATTAAGTACTATAATATAACCAAATCAATGCATTGTTAAAGTCACATGAAATTAATTTTTGTTTTAGATAGTAACTTAATGAAATCATAATGGGAAATTTCAAAAAATATGTTAGATTGTTTGGGAAAATTGCATTTAGAGATACTAAGGAAAACAACTCAAACATCCTTAATCATAGCAAAATGGTAAAAAAGGAAATATATTTTAAGACATCTAATTACTTAATGGAATCATTTTAAAAAAATATAAAAAATAATATTAAATTAATTAGTCCTAACTTGACACATTCAGCTATGTTTGTTTTGTGTAAATGATACCTTAACTAGAATTACTATTCAATAAAAAAGTAAATAAGAATAAATAATAATGCACTATTATTTTCATATTAAGCAAATATATATATATATATATATTGAAATTATAATATGGTAATATGAAGTAATATAATATAACTATTTAAAACTAATGTGAAGGTCACATCAAAGGATATTTAGAGTTTGATAGTAATATAATCAAATAAAAGTAAAAAGATTAAACAAATTAGATAAATTTTATGGTAAAGTTTTATTGAACGATACTTAGGAGATGGATTGTAAAATCTTGTATCATCAAATCAATAACAAACAAAAATATCTAATAAAACTTGATGAAATTTAAGAAAATATATTTTTTTAAATAATAAAGAAAAGAAAAATTAATTGGATAGAGCTCATTAATACAGGCCCAATAGCATCTATTTCATGTCGATCAAACTTCATTTTTAATTAATATAATTACTAAAGGAAATAAGCATAAATATTAATAAAATATTATTTTGATGTTAGGCAAATATTTATTAAAGCTAAAATAAGATAAATTGAAGTATTGTAATTAAGCCAAATGAAAGAGATGGAAGTTTCACATGAAAAGCAGATTTAGGTTTACATAACAAAATAATATTAAAAAAGTGAAAATTTTAAGAAAATGAGATAAATTATACATTAAAGTTGTGTTTGAAGAAACTATAAAGTTCAAGTATAACATTGTCAATCGTAAAATAAAGTACAAATAACAATGTCTCGTAATTCAAGAAAAAGAATTAGAAAAAATTTTAAAAATATAAAGATATTTAATTGCAACGAAGTTGTCAAGGTGACTTTGATGGTAATTATTTCATCTCAATCAAACATTATTTTGAATTACTACAAATTATCATATTAAATAGGCATAAATAATAATAATTTATTATATTATTATTAATAAAAGAATTATGAAACATATGATAATATAAATTTAAGCAATGTAATATAACAAAATCAAAGCACTACAAAAATCATAAGAAAGACAGTGATATAACTAAATGAATGTAAAAAATTTAATAAAATGAGATAACCTATGCGCGAAAGTGCCATTCCAAGAAACTTAGCATATAAAATATAACATCCTTGATAATAAAATTAAATAAACAATACTATTAATTATTTATTATTTTATTATTAAGAAAATAAATATCAAATATAAAGTAAGATAAGTTTAAGCAATGTAATAAAACATAATGAAAACTATGAGAAACTAAAAAGAATGATTAGAGTTATATAGTAATATAACTAAATCAAAGTAAAATACTTAATAAAATGAGATAAATTATGTGGGAAAGTGTCATTCTAAGAAACTAAGGAGAATGAATGTAACATCATCGATGATCAAATTTGGTAAAAATCAAAATCTCAAAAAAATATAGGATAAAGCACATTAAGTTGATACGATAAAGCACATTGGGATTACTCAAATGACGTTAATTTTGATCATCTTAGAAATTATCATAAAATTACTTCGATTTGAAGAATTAAATAATAATAAATAATAAAAGATTATTTTTTAAAAATTAAGTTGATGCAAATTAAAGATGAAATAACACAAATACAAGAAATATAATATATCCAAAGAAAAAATAGATTAAATAAGAAGAAAGTTAGAGTTACATATTAATATGACACAATGAATGCAAAAACTTTTTGAAAAATCACATGAATTTTATAAGCCAATTATATTCCAAAATTCTAAGGAAATATATTACAACATCTTAGTTTATAAATTTTAGGACTAATTGAAAAATCTTGTAAAGCATGTCTACACCTTAGAAAATAAGATATTTGAAAAATACGAAAAAAATAAATATTAAACCTGATAACCTCATCAAAATGTGACCAATGAAATTTGTTACTCTGGATGAGACCATGTTTGGGATTATAGCAAATTATTAAAGTAACTAAAAAATAATAATAATAAATAATGATTTAAATATCAAATAAATATATATTAAAGCTTAAATAAGACAATTTTGGGCTATAAAATGTAACAAAATCAACATGTTGTAAATGTCGTATGCAGAGAAAAGTTAGAGTATCATAGTATTGTAACCAAACCAAAGATAGATATTTGAAGAAGTGTGATAAAATTATAAAAAAATTTAATTCTAAAATGCTAATAAAATTGAGTATAAAATCTTCTTTCAACAAATAAGGTACTAATTTAATGGGTCATTGAAATAGACAAACCCCATAAAATGAATAACATAAGTATACAAAATTATACTTTTAATGGGGTAAAGCTCATTGTGATGAGTTGAATGATTTTTGTTTCATCTCGATTAGATCTCCTAAAAAATTATTAAAAATAGGAAAATAAAAAGAATAAATAATAAAAAATAATTACTTAAAAAATTAAGTAAATATATATTAAAATTGAAATATGATAAATTAAACAATGTAGTCTAGCCAAATAAATGTAATTTAAATATCAAATGATTAGAGAACTAGGGAAATATCCAAATGAAAGTGAAACATTTTAAAAAAAAATGAAATAATTTAAAGAAAGTTTACATTCCATGAAACTAAAGAGAATAAGCACAACATCCTTGATCGTCAAAATAAGTATGAATTCAAAATTGTACAAAAAAAATTTAAATTCTAAAAAATTAAGTTTTTAAAAATATAAAAATGAATACTTAATTGAATAAAGATACTAAAGGTGAGTCTAATAATGTTTATTTATTCTCAATAGGTTAATGCTTTGAATTACAATAAATTACTAAAGTAAACAAGGATAAATAATAAGAAATTATTATTTTATTATGATATATATATATATGTATTGGAGAAGAAAAAAGTTAAATTGAAAAAAATATAATACGATCAAATAAAAGAAATGAAAAAATTCACTTGAGAGAAGATTTAGAGTTAAAAAGTAATGTAACCAATTCAAGAGGAGAAATTTAAAGAAATGAGATAAATTAAAAAAAATTGTTATACTCTAAGACACGAGTGAGAATGAGTGTAACAACCTTAGTGATCAAATAGGTAAAAAATAAACAATTTTGTAAAGTTTTCCAAAACCCTAGAATATATTATTTTAATTTTTTTAAAAATATAAAAAGCATTACCTAAACGTATATGATTTTTTGAGATGACACCAACTATGTTATTTGCCATAATTGAATGTCAATTCGAATTATAGATAAATTACCAAAGTAAATAATCATAATTAATTAAAAAATTATTATTATAATATGAATTTGATAGCTATATTAAAGGTGAAAATAAGTAAAATGAAATAACATAATATAGCCAAATCAATGTGATGTCGAGGTTGCATGAGAAGACATTTAAGGTTACAAAGTAATATAAATTAATTAAAGGAATATTAGAAAAATAAAATTTATTATACGGAAAATTTGCATCCCAATAAACTAAGATGATCGAGAATAACATACTCGATAGTAACATTAGGTAAAAATCAAAATGACATATAAAATACACCCAAACCAGAGTAAAGAAAGTATTTAAAAGTATAAAAGTAAATACTTAATTACATAGAGCTACTCGAGATGAGTCAAATGACATTCACTTCTTCTCAACACGTCCATATTTGGAATTACAATGAATTACGAAACTAAATAAGCTTAAATGAAAATAACTACTAATTTATTATTATAAAAATATATATTAAAGCTAAAATAAGATAAATTAAACCATTATGTGATAAGTTAATCAAAAAAATAATTTCCAAATGAGGAAAGAATTAGATTCTAAAAATATCATAAACAAATAAAAACAAACATTTGAAGAACATAGATAAATTATAAAAATGGTTGCATTCCAACATACTAAGGAGTTTAAGTGTGATATTCTCAATCAACAAATCTTGTATGAGTCAAAATACTTAGAAAATAATGGAAAAAAGTAAAAAGGTTTTTTCTAGATTGGACCTTATTTTGAATTATTGTAAATTGGCCAAGTTATTAAATGTAAATAATAATAATTTATTTTTTAATATTAAAAAAAAATTTCAACGTTAAAATTAGATAACTTCAAATACTATATTATAATTATATCAAGGTCATGTAAAAATCTTATAGAGGGATAATTGACGAAACAAAGCAAAATAACCAAAACCAAAATGAAATATTTTAAAAGATACGACAAATAATACATGAAATTTGTATTCTAAGACGCTATGGAGACGAAAAGTAACATCCTTTGCAGTTGAATTAGAAAAAAATGGAAATGGCTTATAAAGTGCACAAAAACCCAACAAAATGAATACTATAACTATAAAAAAACTTATTGAAGTTGATATAAGAAATTAAGATGAGTCCAATAGCATTTGTTTCATCTCAGTTAGAAAGAAATCAAGAATGTTATGCTCAAACTCTTTATTATATTACAATGAAACTTTTCCATATAATTTATTTGATTTATTCAAAATTTTTTAATTTTTTTTAGTTATATTAATATTAATATCAAATACCCCTAATGCAACATTTACATAACATTTATTTTTATATATAATATTACTTCTTTTTCCCTCATTTGTGCTTTGATATAAATTTATTTAATATTAATAGAATACTTTATTATTATTTATGCATGTTTAACTTTGTAATTTGTAGTAATTCTAACCAATGTCTAATTAAGACGAAAATAACATCATTAGACACATCCACATGACCACCTTCAAATTTAATATTACTTTTACATTTTTAAATATTTAATTTTTAGGTTTTTTGGTACCCTATATGAGATATTTTGAATGGCACCTTATTTCGTGATTGAGAATATTACAATAAAATTCTTTGATATCTTGGAATGCAATATTATCATATAACTCATCTCATTTCATTAATATTTTTACTTTGATTTAATTATTTTGTAATGCAACATTGATTGTCCTCTCTTGTGATCAATAAATGCATCATTTTGGTTTTCTTATAATACAATAATTCAATTTATCTTATTTTAGCTTCAATATTCATTTAAAAAATATTCAAAAAATTAATTGTGATTTAAGATTCTTTACTTTAGTAATTTGTGATTACTCGGAATGAGTTATCCTTGATATGAAACCTACATGATTGGACTCTACTTGACTAGCTCTATCCAATTACCAGTTTATTTTATATTTTAAAATATTTTTCTTTAAGGGGTTTTGAATTGTTTTAAAAACTTTTTTATTAATACATATTTGACTTTGAAGGATGTTACTCTTGATCTTTTTAATATTTTTTAATACAATGTTTTTTACAATTTATCTAACCTTTTCAAAATTTTCATTTTAAATTAATTATATTACTATGTAACTAAAAGTCTATTTGCTTGTGTACTTAGGATCACCTTGATTTCATAACAATACATTGCTTCAAATAATATCTTTTCAGCTTTAATACATAAAAAGTTATCATTTTTTTTCTTATGTAATTTGGTAATTCGCAATAATTAAAAATTAGCTACAATTAAAATGAAGAAAATATCGTTGGTCTCAATGCTAGAACCTCTGTCTAATTAAATATTAAATAGTCTAATAATATAACGCATTTTATGTGATTTTCCCATTCATCTTTCATTTGACAATCATGCATGTTACACTTGATCATTTCAATATTTAAAAATGTACCATTCATGCAAATTTTTCTAATTTTTTTAAAAATTTTCTGTTTGATTTAGCTATGCATATATGTGTCTCAAAATCTCATCTTATTTGGCCTTTGCATCACGACACAATGAAATATTTATTAAAATATTTTTGAATATTTTATAATCTATGGATTCGGCATGGTTTATGCTGATTTCAATGTTTAATTATATTGATGTTTGATGATATTAAGATAAATCTGAATAGTATCTAGGAATGCATCTTTTCATTACAAGTTATCAATTTGTTTAATTTTTTTCTTTTATTTGGATATATTACTCTATAACTTTAACTTTTCCTTCATGTGATGTTTTCATCTTTTTTATTTGGATATATCAAAATTCTTCTATTTATCTTGTTTCAACATAATATTACAATACTAATTGATTATTATTTATTCGTATTTAATTTGATAAATTATAATAATCTCAAACAATATCTGATTGAGTTATCACAAATGCCATTACCCTCATTTGAAGAGTTCTATCTAATAGAATATTCACTTTTATATTTTTAAAGACTTTTTTCTAAGATCTTGGAAATTTTATAAGATATTTTGATTCGTGTCTCATTTGATGATTAATGATGTTTCCCACCACTTACTATGTAACTTCAAATATAGCTTCATAACAAAATTTATCTCATTTTTTAAAATTTTTTGTTTGATTTAGTTACATTACTGTCATTCTCTAGCTCTCCTCTCGTTTGATATTTATATCACTTTAAGTTGGTTATATTACACTTCTACAATTTATCTCATTTTATTTTTAATATATATTTGCTTAATGTTAGAATATTAGTTAATTATCATTTATGTTTTCATACTTCAACAATTCAAAATAATTCAAAATATTGTCCAATAAAGATGAAACAAATATCATTGAACTCATCTTGACATGTTTTATAAATTAAATATTCATTTTTAATTTTTTTGGCATATTTTAGTTTCTAGTCTTTTTTGCATACCTTGCAAGATTATTTGATTAAAACTAGATTAGACAATCAATGATATGATCCTATATATTTTATAACTTGAAAAGTTGCTTTCCTATATGTTCTAATGTCTTTCTTAATCATTTCCCTTTAATTTGTTTATATGACTTTAAAACTCATAATCTGTTCTACAATGATAATTGCATAATTCTTATTTCACCAAACAACATTACTTTGTTTATATCATTTCAAATTTAATATATACTTATTTATATTAAGAAAATAAATTATTATTATTTTCAGTAGTATGTCATAGTAATTCCAAATAATGTCGTAACGAGATGAAAGATACCACACTATACTTATCTGAACATGCTCTATCATTTCGAAATACACTTTTGCATTTTTTTAAATATTTTATTTGCGAAGGTTTAAACATGTTTTATTATATATTTTAATTCATGCTTCATTTGATGATTAAAGATGTGGCACTCAATTTATCTTATTGTATTATTAATCTTTTATTCTTTCATTAAGTGAATTTTACATCATATAAAAATAATAATTTATAATTATTTATGGCTATTTACATAAGCAATTTGGAGTATTACAAATTGAAATGAGATTCAGTTCATTGGACTAATCTCGATCAGATCTATCAAATTAACTATTTTTTATGTTTTAAAATAATTATTTTTCTTACCTAGTGGCTGATTTTATGGGAAGTTTTGTTCATATATGATTTTATCATCCACAATGTTAAATTCAATATTCTTAGAATCACTAAATGAAACTTTTTGCATAATTGATATTTTTCTAGAATTGTTTCACTTTGAATTGTTTATGTTACCATATAGCATTAAATCTCCTTTCATGTGCCTATTATGTTGCATTAGTTTAGTGGCATTACATTAATTTAATTTATTCTCACTTTAGTGACTAGTAGTATAACAAACAAGGCACAATGGAGACAAAAGAAATATCATTGGAGATATATCAATGAGCTCTATATAACAAAGTATTCATTTCATATTTTTAAATATTTTAGTTATTAATTTATTTCAAATGGATTACCACACATTTTGACATTTTTATATTTAACTATTGAGTATCCTACAATTGATATTCATAGCATCATGGAATGCAACTTTCTAATTGTCAAATTTCTTCAAATTATTCACTTTGAATTGGTTATATTAGTATATAACTCTAAATCATCTCTCGTGTGCCCAATACATTCCTTTGGTTTGGTAACATTACATTGCTTCAACTCATCTTATTTTAAACTTATGTAAATAATTTCTTGTTATTAAAATTATAAGTTATTATTATATTACATCTAGACTTTGATAATTCATGGTAATTCAAAATGATATATGATCCATACAAAATAAATGTCATTGGACTCATCTCAATGACTCTACCTTATTTAATATTAATTTTTATAATTTAAGAATTTTATTATCTTTTTTGCATATTCTATATGGAATTTCAAATTTTATGAGAATTGATGATCAAAGATGCTGCAATTGATCACAGTATCATTGAACACAATTTTCTCGTAAAATATCTCATTTCTTTAAAGTTTTTCCTCTAATCTGGTTAAATTACTAAGAAATTCTAAGACTACTTACACATGACCTTACAAACTTTCATTTGGTTATATTACTTTGCTTCAATTAATACTATTTTAGTTTTAACACATATTTACTTAAAATTGGAAGAATTATTTTTTATTATATATGCTTATTAAATTTTGTAATTTGTAGTAGTTCCTAATGATGTTTCATCAAAAGAAACAAATGTCATTGGACATGTCTCGACAACTTTTATCAAATTCAAGAAAATTTTTTACATATCATTTATAACACATTATACTTTCTGGGGTTTTAGCAAACTTTAAATGATAAATAAATTCATACATGATTTGTGAATGAATAATGTATCATGAGATGTACTTAGTATCAAGAAATTTAGGTTTATCATACTTTTTTATGCATTTGATAAAAAACTTTTTGTTGATTTATTTTATTACTTTGTAACGCTAAATTTCTTCTCATTTAATCATATCTTTTTATTTGGTTATACAACATTACTTCATTTCCTCTTTATTCAATTTTAAAATATATTTACTTAATTTTAAAATAATCTTTTTTAATGGTTCTATAATTTAACAATTCAAAGTCATTTGAATCACGGTGTGATGGAGGCAAAACAAAATATCATTCAAGTCATCACAATGAATTGTTTCCAATTAAGTATTTTTTGTATTTAAAAAAATTAATTTATAGGTTTTTCAAAACTTTTTTGAGACATTTTTATTTATACATTAATTAGAGGATATTACAAATAACCTTCTTAATATCTTTGAATTTAATGTTTATATAAAATTTATCTCATTTCTTGAAATTTTTTCTTTCATTTCATTTTCTTATTACTTAATTAAAAATTTCCTTTGATGTTATGTTTATTTTGTTTTTATTACGTAATGTTATATTGCTTCAATTAATCCCATTAAAATTTTAATATTATTTTTTAATATTAAAATAATAATGTATTATTTTTTATACTATTTAATTTAGTATTTTTTAATAAATCAAAGTGAGGTCAAAATGAGAAAAGATTATCTTCATTGTAGTCATCCTTATAAGCTCTAAGTATAAATTTTTTATCTTTAAAAATTTTATTTTCTATAGGTTTTACAAGTTTTACTAGACATTTTCTTTCATGCCTAATTTGATGATCATGAATATTGCTCTTCATCTCCTTTGTAACTTGGAATGCAACTTCCACATAAAATTTTTTTCATTTCATCAAATGTTTTAATTTGATTTGGCTATAATAAATTGTAAGTTTAAGTCTCCTCTCACAATGAAGTCTATATTAATTTTATTTGTTTTTTTTTCTTTCACTATATTTTTCTTATATTTGTTTTATTATATGTTTACTTAATATTAAAATAATAATTCACTATCATTTATGCTTATTAATTTTGAAAATTTATGGTAATTCCATATGAGGTCCAATGGAGACAACCAACATAAATAGAGATGTGTTAAGGAGCTCTACTAAATTATATTTTTTATTTCCATATTTTTAAATATTTTACTTTTTAATAGCTTTGGCATGCTTCAGAGGATATTAGTTTTGAACCTAATTTGATAGGCAAGGATATTACACACAATATCTTGTCTCTTAAATGCTACTTTCTTATAAATTTTATCTAATTTCTCTTAATGTTTTATTTATTTTTGTTATTTTACTTTGTAACTCTAAATCTCCTCTAATGTAAGCATTACATTGCTTTGGTTTGGTTGTATTTCATTATTTTAACTTATGTCATTTTTGCTTTAATGTATATTTAATTATTATTAGAATAATAATTTATTATTATTTATGCTTATTAACTATGATAAATCATTTTAATTCTAAAATATGATTGATCGATATAAAAAAATATCATTTGTCATATTGATGAACCATATCTAATAATGTTTTCACTTCTATATTCTGAAATACTTTATTTTCAAGTGTTTTGTCATCCTAAAAAAGATATTTTGAATTGTTCTAGTTTTAATGATAAAGGATGTTATGCTCAATCTCTTTTATATCTTTCGGTGAAACAAAGTTTTCTCTTATGTGATGTTTACATTGTTTTGATTTTGTTGTATTATATTTCATCAATTTATCTAATTTTAGGTTTAGCATATGCTTATTTAAAATTAAATTATAATTTATTATATTCTTTCTTAATTATTTTATTTATTTAGAGTAATTCTAAATGATTTTTGTGCAACGAAAAACATACATCATTCACCTTGCCTCCATGAGCTGTGCCTAATTAAAATATATTATTTGTATGTTATTTATTATTTTATATCCTAATGTTTTGTAATACATTATAAGATATTTTGATTTGCATGTAATTTGATGATTAAACACATCGCACTCTATCTCCTAAATATCTTGTAATGCATGACTACTATATAATTTATCTCAATTCAAATGTTTATTTTTCATTTGGCTTCATGATTATCAAACTCTAATTATTCTATCCTATGACCTTTTTATTGATCTAAATTTGGTTATATTACATTAGTTAAATTTTTATATTTAAAGTTTAATATATATTTTTTTAATATTTGAAAAAAAAATTATTATTATTTTATTTGTTATAGAAATTTACAAAAAATTCCAAATGTTGTCAAATTGTGAGGAAACAAACATAGCTGTAGTCATCTCTATGATCAAAATCAAATAAAATATTTATTGAATATTTTTTTAAACATTTTACTATTGATATTTTTTGCATAGAATATGTAGACATTTTGATTTGCAACTAATTAGTTAATTAAGCATTTTATACTTTAACACCTTCATATTTTTGAAATACAACATCCACTTATCTTTTATCCCATTTTTTCAATTTTTTTGCTCTACTATGTTATTTTACTATGTCACCATAAATATAATATTGTGTGTCATTTACATCACATTAAATTTTTTATATAACATTACTTCCATCTGAGGCATCATAGGTTTAACATATATTTACATAATATTAAAATGATAATTGTGATCTTATTTTTTCTTATTTACTTTTTTACTTCATAGTAATTTCAAACGTGGCTCATCGAGATAAAACAGTATCATTGGACTACTCTCCATAATTTCTATCCAATTAAAGACACATTTAGACTTTTTTAAATACTTTTCACAAGAGTTTTCGCAATTCATGAGACGTTTTGATATGTACCATATTTAATGGTCGAGAATGTTACACCAAAACTCCTTAGTATCTTGCAATGTGACTTTCCAATATAATTTATCTCACTATTTTTCAAACTTTTCGCTGTGCTTGGTTATATTACAAGGTATGTCTAAATCTCATACCATGTGACATTTAAGTTCCATTGTTTTTGATATATATCATTTCTCCAAGTTATCATTTTTCATCTTTAATATGTATATATTAAAAATTAAAATAATAATATCTTATTATTTTGCATATTGAATTTTGTAATCTGTAGTAATTTCAAATAGGATTCGTTTTAGTTGAAACAAAAGATGTTGCACTTATCCCGACAAGCTTTAACAAATGTTGACACAATTTATGAGACAATTTGATTCATTCATGATTTGGTAATCAGTGATGTCATAATTAATCTCTTATGTATCTTTGAATGCATGCTTCTTATACAATTTACCACATTTTTAAATTTTTTTTGAGTTAGAATTGGTTATATTACGTAAAATTTAATTATTTAATTTTAGGTTTGTTATGTATTTCATTAATATTGAGAAATAATTTATGTTTTTTATTTAAATTTTCGCTTCATTGTAATTCTAAATGATGACTAATCGACAAGAACTAAACATCGTTTACACATCTCAACTTCTTATATACAATTATATATTCATTTTTTTAAAATATTGAATTGATATTTTCTTGGTATATTTTATTAGATAATTTTGTATATTTTATTTAATGATAGGTAAAGAATTACTTGAACATTGTAATATGTTGGAATCAAACATTGTAATGTCATTTATTTCATTTTTAAAAATTTTTTTCTTTGATGTTATTATATTACTATCTTACTCCAAGTTTCCTCTTATGTAACAATTATATTTGCACAATTTAGTTATATTACAATGCTTAAATCTTACATATTCTAGTTTTAATAAATCTTTACTAAATATTTTTGTAAAAATGTACCATTATTTATGTTTTTATCTTTGTTAATTCTTAGTTATTCCTAACAAGCCGAAATTGAGATGAAACAAACTTCATTGGACCCATCCTGTTGATCTCAATCTATATAAAGATTTATTTTTTAAATTTATGACTATTTTCAAACAGTACTTGGTTTGTTGATCAAGGGAATTTTTCTCAATCTCTTTAGCATCTTGGAATGGAATTACTCTATGTAATTTATCTCATTTTTTGTTTTCATTTGCATTGCTTGGTTATATTACAATCTAGCACTAATTTTACTCTATTGTGATTTTTACATCACTTTGATTTGGTTATATTATGACACTTCAATTTATCAAATATTTTCTTTAATATACATTTACTTAATCATAAAAACATATTCCTTAGAAATTTTTTTATTATTTAATTTCCAATTATCATTAATTTTTAAAAAAGAATTGTTCAAGTAAACTTGAAAAACTTTATTACACTTTATTAGATATTTTGATGCATGCATGATCTAAAGATCTAGTATTTTACGTTCAATCTTTTTAATGTCTTGGAGTACAGCATTCTTGAATGCTTTATCTCATTTTTTATTATTTTCTTTATGATTTGTTCAGACTTATATGTATCTCTATTTCTTAACTTGTGAGACTTTTAAATCTCTTCCTTTTTGTTGTATTACATTGCTTCTTTTAAACTCATTTAAGATTTATTATCTATTTACTAAGCACTAAAATAAAAATTTAAAGTTATTTACATTTCATTCTTTTGATAATTCATAGAAATTTCAAAAGAGGTCTGATCAGGAAAAAAATCATTGTTACAGCCATCTCATTTCTTTTAATTTTATGCCTCATTTATATACATTATATTGCTTCATTTTCACAAATTTATTCTTTATTTTATATAATCGCTAATTACTAAAATTTTAATTATATAAAATTAGGATCAATGGATCTGAAAAATCATCATTGGACTCGAGTTGACAAGTGAAATTCAATTAAATACATATTTGATTATTTTTATGCATTTTATTTTGTGGAGTTATGAAATGCTTTACGAGACCATTTGAATTGCACCATATTTAACAATTGAGGATGTTACACTTGATCTTTAAAGTGCTTTGATTGTGATTTTCTCTTATAATTTGACCAATTTCTTCAAAATTTTTTAGTTTCTCTCACTATATTACCATGCACATCTAAACTTTCTATCATGTCATTTTCTATATAATTTTGATTTGGTTATTTTACATTGCTTTAATTAAACTAATTTCATCTTTAATATCTATTTACTTAACATTAAATTAATAATTGATTATTATTTATGTTTATTTCTTTTTGTAATTCACAATAATGTAAAAATGAGGTCTAGTTTAGTAAAAAAAAATCATTAGAGTAGTCTCCATGTGCTCCATCTAATTAAATAGTCATTTTCATATTTCTAAATATTTCCTTTTTGAGGCTTTTTGCATGGAATTCAAAAGTTTAATATTTGATCAAGTTGTTGATCTAGGATGTTAATGTCAATCTCATTTGCATAAGGGAAATGCAACGTTTCCTTATAATTTATCTCATTTCTTCTAATTTTATGCATCATTTGGCAAAATTACATTGCTTCAATTTTACAAATCTCTTTTTTAATTCATATATGTTCTAAAAATTTAAATAGTAATTTTACAAAATGAGGTTTCATTAAGATGAAAAGTAATCATTGGACTCACCTTAACAAGTTGTGCCAAATTAAATAGTAATATAAATATTTTTAGATATTTTATCTTGTGGAGATTTTGTATTCATTATGGGAAGTTTTGTTTTGTACCATATTTCAGAGTTGAGGATGTTACACTTGACCTTTTATGTGGTTCAAATTTGACTTTCTCTTACAATTTGTCAGAGTTTTCGAAATGTTTTACTTTTTTTTTGTTATATTACCATATACATCCAAATCTGCATTTCTGTCAAGTTTTCAACATGTTGATTTGGTTACTTTACAATGCTTTAATTAAGCTTATTTCAAATTAAGTTTCTATTTACTTAATATTATAAATAATAATTTATTTTTATTATGTTTATTTTCTTTGGGTAATTTGGGTAATTTCAAACAAGGTCTGATTGTGAAAAAGTAATCATTATTTGACTCGTGTTGATGAGATCCATCTAATTAAATAATCAATTTTTTATTTATGTATATATATATATATATATATATATATTCTTTTTGATGGTTAAGGAATGCAAATGTTTAAGTTTTGCATGTTTGTTAGTCATGGATGTTATGCTTGATTTCTTTTAAATAATTCTTCAAATTTTATGGCTCATTTGGCTATATTACATTTCCTTTGTCTTACAAAATCTCTTCTTTAATTTATATATTTTCTAAATATTAAAATAATAGGTTTATAAAATGGTGTTTAATTTAGATGAAAAAATCAACCTTTGATGCACCTTGACAAGTTATAACAATTTAAATACTAAATTAAATTTTTTAGATATTTTATTTTACAGGGTTTTGGAATTACTTTGAGACATTTTATTTGTATCATATTTGATAATCAAGGATGTTACCCTTAACCTTTTATGTGCTTAGAATTAAAGTTTCTCTTATAATTTATCGGATTTCTTCAAAGTTTTTTCTTTGTTAGTTTATATTAGCATATACATCTAAATCTCCTTTCGTGTCATGTTCATAACATTTTGAATTGTTTATTTACTTTCCTTTCAATTAAAGTCATTTCAACTTTATTATCTATTTTCTTAAGATAAAAAATTATAATTTATTATTACTCATGTTTAATTCTTTGGCAATTCATTGTAATTACAAACAAAATTTGAATAAGAAAAAACAATTATCGTTAGAGTTGCCTCGATGTGCTCCATCAAACTAAATAATCACTAAAATATTTTCTAAATATTTTCTTTTCTATGGTTATAGCCTGGAATGTGGATGCTTACTATATGACCAAGTTGTTAGTCTAGGATGTTATGCCCAATCTCATTTCCATAATTGAAATGAAACTTTCCTTTATAATTTACCTTGTTTCTTCTAATTCTATACCTCATTTGGCTATATTACATTACTTGAATTTCACAAATCTCTACTTTAATTTATTTATTTTCTAAAAAAGGGAATAGTAATTTTACAAAATGAGGTTCGATTGAGATGAAAAGTCATCATTGGTCTCTCCATGACATGGTATATCCAATTAAATACTCATTTAAATATTTTTAGATATTTTATTTTATAGAGTTTTGGTATGCTTTATTGAGGATTTTGATTTCTACCATATTTGGCATTCGAGGATATTGCACATGATCTTTTATGTGCTTGAAATATAAGTTTCTAATGCAATTTATCTCATTTATTAAAATTGTTTTCTTTGTTTCGTTATATTAAGGGAAACATCTAAATCTATTTTCATGACATGTTTTTATTGTTTTGATTTGAATGTTTTATATTGCTTAAATTTATCATATTTTAGCTTTAATATACATTTACTTACTATTGTAATAATAATATTTTGTTATTAACTTTGATTATTTATAGTAATTTCAAAGAAGCATATTTCAAGATTCATTGGCTCAACTCATCAGGGTAACTAAGGCCACAAACCTATTTAAAAATTTAGAATATATTAAGGCCATTATTCCTTTAATGCCCCTAATCAGTATCATAACTTAAAAAACACTAGCAATTACTTAAGATTCCATGATGGAATGTTTAAAGAAAACTAGTCACTATATCATTTGATTAGCGCTTTAATCATACCCAAATTAGATGAGTAATGTGCATGTTAGTATAATTATGAGCATCCACAGGAGTTTCCTTGTGGCTTAATCATTCTCAGACACAATTCTCCATCTTTTAAGCCCAAAATGTCCTGCTATCGCATGAAACCTTTGTGGGAGATCTAGGATAGTCAGTGGCTCACCCTTGAAATGAGGACCAAACCAATCAGCTTCAATGTGCCTTTCGAGCTTGCAAACCTATCAACTCGCAAGCATGTCCAGCTCCCCTTTTTGTGTTTCAAAATTGTATAGATGGAGAGCCTACAATCCATTACAAATGCATATGGTGCCTCCATGGCATTCTTCTTTGGGGCACACCTCTTGGTCTCCTTCCGTAATGATGGCCCTAAGCTAGTCCTATCCTTAAGCTGTGCAACAAATTGCATGGAGATGTTTGACATCAACTGAGGCACATCTTTGGGTCCTATGTGGTTCCATCTTGACAATTTCAAGCACTCTTTACCTCTTTTTTTAAAGTACTTTTCAATTTTCCCTTGTAGTACTTTCTTACTGTTGATCTGTTGTAATTATTTTCGACTAAAATGATACCAATTTTAACTGCACTCTAAAACAACCCAACTCATTAGTAGATGTAGTGGTAGCGTATGAGATGAATGGTCTTTCACCTCCCTAATGCCCTCTTCCATAGGATGTCATCCTTCCAACTACTTATTTATATGCTTAAACTTAATGGGTAGCCTTACATAACATGGGGTTACAATTCAACACCATGGAGCATGGAGTTGGATTTGTGTTGGGCATCAACTTTTTGTGCTCTAGTATCAATTGGTATAGGCCAACACCACAACACTGGGTAGCATGCACCATTTACCAGATTGATAACCAACCATCACTTGATGTTGCAACACTCCATGCCATACCTCAAAGGGCCATCCACCTCTTATTTGCATAACTTGCATCCACCTGTTCTAGTTGCATTAAAAAATGAATTGTTCATTAGATTCTATAGTTCACATATATCACATCTCATTACATTCTTCATCAATTTGATTGCCAAGATGTTCATAGTCAAGAGTTATTTTTTGTTAAATTTTGAAGTCCCACTTAACCTAGGGATGTAGGATAGACTCATTGACTTCTTAATAATTGCTCTCACTTAGTGCATGACAATGTCAACATACTATTGTTTATTCCCCATAGCATCAGCTCCATGTAGAAGCAAGAGCACACATGATTGAAGAATGTGACATCGAGTAGCTATCTCATGCCTATTGTTTGCAAACATCACTCAATCATTCATAGCTCTCTTTAATGATTTTTCTACGAGTTGACCTACTAAAACCTTATTATGACATCTCCTTCCTTTAAATGATATCGATTAGCGGGCTTGTCACTATGTCATTATGAATTTTGTGAAGCTTATGTGGTCCTTCAAACTTTACCTCAAATTACATAAAAAATGTTCTATAGTTGATTGGGTTGCATATCATACAATTTTGTATGGGATCAAGAAATGTCCCTTCCAAAACTACTTCATCATTATCATATTTCATTATATTTATGAAGCTCCATAAGGAAAGTATATTGTAGGTTTCAGCCATTTCTTTATTATGGAAGCTAAAGTTCGATCAATAACCCAAAAACCTTGGCAAGAAATTAGAATGGCAAGAGAATAGAGGTAAGACAATTTTAATTGTAGGCAGACAAAACTATTGGCAACGGAAGGAATCCTTAGAAGGTATAACTACTCATCTTTTTGGAAGGCTAATTTGTGTGAAAATTTTTTTGTTATCGATAACCATTGAAATGGACCAACCATCAACAATTCTTTGAGTACCCTTTGAGGAGTTGTGAAGAAAGGTTGGTACAATGCATAAAAAGATTACAAATAAAATTAGAGGCAATGTGCATGCATATCTAGCATGGGCAATGGGTCACAAGGCTCTAATCCTTACCAAAGAAAATTTTTGGGATCATAACATTGATCTTGTAGAAAGTGCTATAATGAAATGTCATAGTGGAACTTAGAAGAAAATAAGGAATAATGTTGAGACTTCAATAGATGTATCAAAGTTAAAGGAGGCTTGTTATGATATGATTTCATTTAAGGAAGATGAGGTTGAATCCTCTAAGACATAGAATGCAATAGTTGTGACGTGAGTGTGATAATAAGGATACAAAAGAAGGTAGTAGAGTTGAACCAATTAGATAGTGAACTAAAGATGAGCATGCTTACAAAGTTTAGTATTGTATCAAAGGAAGTACTAAAGTAGCTGATTAATAAAGTTACACCTAAAATTTTTAAGAGAATGTCAAAATTATGGTGGAGTAAAATTCTCTAATTGGAAACAAGCCAGCATGTTCTCTGATTAAGTTGTGCTTTAAGGATGCTTTTATAGGACAGAGAATGAAAAATGACAATAATATTTCAATTGAAGGTAAAATTGGTAAGAACATAGAAAAATTGATAAATGTAGATGTCAACAAGATAGCACCAAGTGATACCTCCTTCATAATAAATGTTAAAATTTTCCTTTCAAAAGAGGCTTATGATCCTCAAGATCATTACCATTAGTTTGATGATATTGGTATAATGTATGATAGTTTTTATCCTTCCAAAAGATTGTCAAAGTCCTCTAATGTTGATGGAGATATTTTAAGGGAGTTTAGGTTCTAAACTTTTTTGTTGGAATTTTCTTTTACTACTTTATGTCAACTGTAAATTGAGATTCTACATGGTTGTGAGGTCCCTAGTTTGTTGTAAGGCTTAATTTGGGGTTGGATGTGCACACACCTACATTTAGGCCTAGTACCTCAGCGATTATTTGTAGTCAAATCTAGGTTCTTTTTTTGGCAATCACTCTCATGTATTGGGACACAAGAAACATTTTCATGCTTTGCCAAAGCAACGAGTGTGCTTATTTATATGATGATCGGATGGTTAACATGCAAAGGTCTACCTTTGTAAGGGTTTATGTAAGAATTGACCTTATAAATGTTGCTTATAGTAGGTATGTGGTTGAATGAACAATTTGGCCACTCTATTTAGAGTTTTGATTATAAAGGACTACCTTTTATGTACTTCACTTATGCAAAGTGAGACATGCATTTAGGATATATACATCTAGTATGCCAGTACATAATGTTGTTATAGCTTAGAGCTTTTGTCCTTTCGAAGTGGAACCTAATCAAGATAAGAACAGGGGGTAATTGTAAAAAAAATTGCACAATGAGAAATGGCTAGTTTGGGATCCTAGAAGGTTGTCCAACCTTGAAAGAGGAGAGTGTTTATTGCAACACAATAGCAGAGGAATATGAATCATAAATATTTGAGTAGGTAGGAGTTTTGTAAGAATTACAAGCTAGAGGACAAAGTGTAAGTTGTGTATAAGGTCACACCCTGAACCAAGATTGAAAGGCATATAGGGCGTTCATTGAGGATAGTGTTGGTACCAAATTAAAGTTTGCATGAGGAAGATGAAATTAGTAAAAAAAAAGCATTTTTAATATATTAATGTTTTTAACGATGCCCCTATTGACTCTTCAAATTTATGTTTTAAAGTTTTAAAACATACGTGCAAGTCATAGGTCATCTTCATCCATCTATGATTGTAGGACCTCCTAGACTCAAAGAAAGAAGTAAAAGCTCTACAGATTGAATTTGTAGATCATTAGGAAATAAAAAGATGTAAAGTGAGACAATTTTCTTGGGAAGTACTAAAAGTTAAAACACAAAATGTTGTGGTAAAATAAAAATTATGGAATTAGAAGAATACAGAACAATGTCTTCTTTTTATTTGTACCGTCTAAGGAATTACATAATTGAGTTGTTACAGGATGTACTTGGAAATTATAGTTAGTATTGTTCAAAGCTTTCCTTTGTCTTGAATTTTGGGTATTATTTCTTGGGTGAATAGGGGTAGACAAGGTATTTATATTATTAGACTCATTATTGCATTTCTATTGATCACGTGAAGTTAATTTTGCATGGAAACTAGACGTTTTTTATTACCTGCTTGGTGATGATCTTGTTAGACAAGGTTTAACCTTGGCTCAAGAATGGCTACTATTATTAGGTGAGGAGAAATAGCATTAAGTTTTGTTAGGATATGATGATTAAAAAGAAAGCAATTCTTTTTGTTTATATAGTAGAGCAATTACTCAAAATGGCGATTAGGGGGATTTCAATTGTTGGAGAAGTTTTCTACATAGAATTTTTTAGATATTATTAGTGATGGTTGTCAAAATATGTGGCTATTAGATTTGATGAGTGCTCAAAGGCTAGTTTATCTAAATTATTTTATGCAAAATGCTAAATTACAATGCAAAAGAAGATATAAATTTTCAACCATTAGGTGATTGTCTATGCATCAAAGTACTTGTGTACATTAGTTTACTACAATATTGGCAAATTAGGAGTATTGGTGTTCTACTTTTGAGAAACGTGTTTATTGGATGGCAATGAAATTTCTTAGATAGAATTATTATATGGCAAGAGCTTCTTCAGTAGCTTAAAATTGTTACATTAATTTTTTAAGGCAAAGGAGGTTGCCTTTAGGAGGATGACCTCAAATGGTTGCTAATATATTTCCATAATTTGGAATAGTAGATAGGTGCCTTATCGTTCTCTCCTAGTGCATAACTTTAGATTTTTTATCTTCCCTAGTGTTGTTGATCACGCACTTGGCATAGAGACAATAGGTTTTTAGTTACTTACATGGCGATCATGTGGTTGTATAAGGTTCAAGGTTCGCTTGAACTTGGTCATGGCTATAAGGTGAGTAGAAGCAATGTTATGTTTATTGGTTTATGGTGATTAATAGTGCAAGTTTCTCTGATGTTCGTAGTAGAGGATAGAATCAAAAATAGTAATGGAGAGGATGTTAAATTCTTGCGGCTATATTCTTTGAAGAATTCTTGGAGATACTATACTATAAGCACTACTAGTGTTCAATATAAGTGGAAATTTGATTTGTTAAGTGCTCATTGGTCAACTTATTTGAATACTTTTGTAATAAACACAATGTTACCATGCCAAAGAGGAATAAATATTTAGCCATTAGGAAAGTTTCTATACAATCGGGAAGCTTGTATACAATATTGACTATAATAGAGGAAAATTTAGACTAAATGTTTGCTGTTTTTGAGAGGCACCTTCGTTAGAAAGTCAATGAAATGCTTGAACAAAACTCTTACATGGATGAGAGCTTCATCAGTTTCCAAGAATTGGTACTTCATTTTTAAGATAGAGAAGTGCGTCTTTAGGAGGAGAACCTCAAATTGGAGTTGCAATATTTTCTTTATTGAAAATAATAGCCAAGTGCTCAAACCTTCTTTCTAGGGCTATTACTATTGCTTTTACTTGAGTCTCAAGTGTTAGTATGAAAAGGAAATGCATCTAAATTTACATCTGGCATGGTTGAGAGTTCTATAGAGGTATGAAATTCTTCCTAAGTGCATTTTTTTCAATAACTACTATATGGTTTCACTTGTAGTCTGGAACATTCTAGTGATTGGTGCAATAAAATCTCTTAGCTACTTGTAATGCCTATTAAGATAAAATAAGGTCTTTGCTATAGCCACATTAGAAATTTCGATGGTGAATTTTTATAGGCATAATGAGGATCAACTTTTGGGTATGAATTGGAATTATTTTTCCTAATCTTGGACTAGACTATTAAGGGTTATTATGGTTTTATGGAGGTGTTGTGTGGTGTATGAATCAAAAGATATGTGATCCACTTTGTATTCTAGGACCAAATAAAGGTATCTACAATGCTTAGTGGACCATTAATTATTGTAGTGGATTTCAAAGTGTTACTTGCACTCAACTTACATAGTATCATGGAAGAAACTTTCTCGTACAATTTATCTTTGTATCATAAAGTTTTCACTTGATTTATTATACTACTATGTTACTCTAAATCTTACCTTACATAGTCATTATCTCCTTTGAATATTAATATATACTTAGTATTAAAATAATAATTTACTATTATTTATTCTTATTGATTTTTGTAATTCATAGCCATTCTAAACAAAGTTTGATCAAAGAAAATAAGCGTAGCTGACCTATCTTGTTGGGCTAAATCAAATTAACATTTAATATTTTTAATTATATTATTTTTTGTAACTTTTGTCATACCTCATGAGATATCCCAATTAGTGCAAGATTTGATTGTAGACTATTTATACTTAAAATACTTAGTATCTTTCAAAGCCATTTTCTACTACACTTTATCCCATATTTTAAATTTTTTACATTCATTTGGTTATAGTACTTTGTAATCATAAGTCATATATTATGCAACATTAACATCTCCTTAATTTTGATATATTACATTGCTTAAATTTATCTTAGTTTTCTTTAACATATATTTACTTAATATTAGAAAACTTCATTATTATTTATGATTATTGGTTTTTGTAATTCATCGTAATTGCAATGAAGTTTTGTTCGAGATAAAATGAACATTATTCAGCTACTCTTGATGAGCTTTATCTAATTAAATATTCATTTCTACAAGCTTGTTTCTTCTATTTTTGTATGCTTTAGGATAAAATTTGATTCATAGTTGTTTGGCCATTAAGGATATCGCACTTGGTCACTGTAATAACATGGGATGCACTTTATTGTTTATTTTTTTTCCAATTCTTCAAAATTGTTTTTAATTTGATTGTATTAATATTAAACTCTTATTCTTCCCTCGTCCACCATTTATACCACTTTGATTTTCCTATATTATATTAGCTCAATTTATCTTATTTTAGCTTAATAACATTTACATAGTGGAAAAAATTACAAAGTACTATTATTTGTAGCCATTTACTTTAATAAGTTGTAGTAATGCTAAATAAGATATGATCAAAAGAAAAAAAATAAGTTTTGGTCTAGTCTCATTGTGCTAAAAGGATTTAAATATAATTTTTTAAATTTTTAAACATTTTGAATACTAAGGTTTTAGCACATTTTATAGGACCAGTAGAACCATAGTTGATCTCATGATTGAAGAAGTTATAGTCAATTTCTTTATTATCTTTCAATGCAAAATTTTTGTATAATTAATCTCATTTCTCAAATATTTTTTGTTTAATTTATTTTATTGCAATGAATTGCAAAATTCCAGTTATATATGACCTCTACCTTCATTTATTAAATTTGTCCAATTTTAACTTTATAATTTATTTACTTAATATTACAATTATAATAAATTTTTTTTTAATGATTAGTTAATTTTTAAAGTTGTCGTAATTCAAACAAGTTCTAATTGAAATGTAAGAAACATCACTTGGCACATCACAATAAGCTCTTTCAAATAAGATATTAATTTTTCTAATATTTTAGATTTTTTTCCTAAGCTTTGATACACTTTATTAGACAAACAATATTTAGTGATGGAGGAAGTTATGTTTCATCTCAATAGTACCATGTAATGCAACATTCCCTCCATAATTAATCTCACTTCAAATTTTTTTTATTTCATTTGGTTACATTTTGAAAAAAGAAATCTTAATATGTTATCATCTGACCCTTACATCCTTTTTATTTGGTTATATTATGTCGCTTCAATTTGAGTTATTTGAGGTTTAACATATATTTTCTTATTACTAAAATAATAATTTACTATTATTTATTTTTACTTACTGTATTATTTTGTAATTATTAATAATAAGATCTAATAGAGATAAAGCAATTGTCATCAACTTTGCTCAGTTAGTTATATCATATTAAATTATTCTTTTCTAAAAAATTTTTAATAAATTATTTACTAATAACTTTTCATGCTTCATGAGGCATTTTAATTAAAACTTGAATTGGTGAACATGGATGTTATAATCAGTGTCTTTAATATACTGAAATACAACATTCTCATATATTATATCTCTTCAAATTATTTTTCTTTAAACTCGCTATATTCCATTTCTTTAACTTAGCTTATTTTAGAATTAGTCTATAATTACTTAATGTTAGAATAATTATTTATTATTATTTATCAATATTTTAATTTTGTAATTCAAAGTATTACAAATCAATATTTGATCAAAAAGAAATTAATGCTCTTTACTTCACTTGAGGAATTCTAGACAATGAAATATTTGTTTCTATATTTTTTAAAATTTTTTTATGCTTTTGGCATTTTTTGTAAGATATTTTAATTCATATCATATTTGATGATTGATAAGTTATACTTGATGTTTATTATATCCTAAAATGAACATACCTAAATAATTTATTGTATTTCTTAAATTGTTTCTCTTTTATTTGGTTATAGTATTATATAACTCCAAATCTCCTCTCTTTTGACTACTACATCACATTTATTTAGTTAAATTACTTGGCTTCATTTAATATTTGAAAATAATTTTATTTATGCCTATTTTAGTAATTCACAGTAATTACAAACGGATCTTATTGAGACAAAAAAAGAAGGATGTTGCAGTTTTTCCTATGAGGTTTATTCTATAAAATATTCCTTTCTATAATTTAAGATTTTTTATGGGGTTTTTGTATGGTTTAAGAGACACTTTGATTCATATCTAAATTAATGATCAATGTTGTAAATCTTGACCTACTTAGTTTCTCAAATTACCATAGTCTAGCATAATTGATCTCATTTATTCAATTTTTTTGTTTGACTTGTTAGATTACTATTTAACTTAAAATCTTGACTTTTGTGACGTTTACATTTCTTTGAAAATGATTAATTATATTTCTACAAATTTTCTCCCTTCAATTTTAATATATATTTAGTTAATATTAAAATAATAATTTGTTATAATTTGCATATTGAATTAATTTATTTATATCAATTCTAATTGTGATTAGATTGAAATGTAACAAATAATAATTTGTTATACTTGATGTTTGTTATAATTTGCATTTTGAAATGTAACAAATATTAATAGTTTATTCATTATTATTTTGGCCTTTTTATTAGAAATTTTGATTCATATATGATTGAAAGGTATAAGAATTCAACATTCCTTAAACAATTGTCCCATTTTCTTGAATATTTTTCTTTAATTTTTTTAATATTATAACATAACTATCATTTTGCTCTTAAGTAACTATTATATAGTTTTGAGTTGGATAAATTAAATGGCATAAATTTATTTATTTTTAATATGCATTTACTTAGTATTAAAAATTATTTAATACTATTTTTATATTTTTTGGTAATTGACAATAATTCCAAATTCGTTAAGATAAAGATGAAACAATTATAATTGGATTCATATAAAAAAGGCTCATCCAATCAAATATTGAATTCTACATTTTAAATGTTTTATTTTCTTTCATTTATGCATGTCATAAGAGAAACTTTTGTTCATATCTCATTTGATTGTCAAGGATGTTGTACTCAATCTCTTTGGTATCCTGGTAAAAAACTTTTTTATACAATTTATCTCATTTCTTTTAACTATTCACTATAATTTTGTTATATTATTATTAATCTCAAAGACTCCACTTGTGACCTTTTTCACCTTTAATTAGTTACATTACATTGCTTTAATTTTCTCTTTTCAATTACAACATAAATTAACTTAATTTTTACACGACAATTAATAATTATTAAATCTTATTTACTTTCATATTTTTATGTATTTCAAAATGAGTACCTATCCAAAAGAAAAAAAATTGCATTGGATTCATCTCGACAAGCTATTCAATTAATTACTCAATTTCAAATTTTTAGTCATTTTATTTTGTGAAACCTTGCATTCTTCATAACTCATTTTAATTCTTTCTTGTTTTATTGATCAAGAATTCTACTTTGACTATTTTTAGTATCTTAGAATGCAACTTTTTTTATTTGCTTTATGAGATTTGTTTGATCTTTTAATTTTTATATTATTATGTTACCTTGAAACTCTAAATATACTCCCAAAGAATTAGATCACTTTGATTTAGTTATATTGTATCATTCAAACTTTTCTTACTTAGGTTCTAGTACATATTTAGTTAACATTAGATGAGTTTTTTCTTCTTATGAGAGATGTACTATTGGAATCATTGCTAAAAGCTCCATTCATTAAATATTCAATTTAAAATTTTCATGCTTTATGTTCTATAGTTTTTATAGTTTTATGAGAGATTTTAATGCATACAAAATCTTAGGAATGTGGATATTATCGTATATCTTTGAAGTCCTTAAGAATGTGCCCTTTCTATAAAATTTGCTATGTAACTCTTAATCTTTTCTCGTGTGGCACTTAAATCACTTTAATTTTGTAATGTTACACTTTATATATTTATCTCATCTCAACTTTAATAAATATTTTATAATTATTAACTAATTTACTTTTTTATTATTTTTTTCTTATTTAATTTTATAATGTTTATAGAATGTAATTGAGGTTGATCAAGACAAAACAAAGGTTATTAGACTCACATCAATGACCTCTATCCAACTAAATATTTATTTCTATATTTTAAAAACTTAATTGTTTTTTATTTTGGCATTCTTTATGTGACATTTTTGTTCAAACAAATTTTTGCTATCAAAATTGCTACCATTTTTCTACTCATATCTTGGACTAAAAGTTTTAAGTACAATATAGCATATGCTTTAAAATGCTTCACCTTGATTTTTTTCTTTTACTATGATATTTAATTTTCCTCTATTATGTTCACTACATTTCTTTCATTTTGTTTTGTTACAATGGTTTAATTTTTAATATTTCAACTTCAATATATTTTTAATTAATTTTAAAATAATAAAAACTATTATTTTTTTTTTTACTTTGCTAATTCTTATTACTTTTAGATCATTTTTGATTGAGATGAAGGAAACATTGTTCACTTGACTTGACGTCCTTTATCGAATGAAATCAACATTTCTATATTTTTAAATATTTTTCCTTTATAAATTTGTCACAATTTGTGAGAAAGTTTTTTTTGTACTTGATTTGATGATCACTTTAATATAATGGAGTGCAATTTTTTTATATTATTTGACTCAAAGATTTCTCATTTTTACTTTGATTTGGTAGTATCGCAATTTGACACTAGAATTTATCTTTTCTAACTTTTACAACAATTCGTATGTTTATATGTTTTTTTGATTTATTGGAATTTAATTTTAATAAATATTTGACTAACATAAAAATGATATTTTTAATTATTTATGTTTTTTTTCTTAAATTATTCATATTAATTAAAAACGAAGTCTAATCATCATGCAACAATTGAAATTTTATTTATGTAAATGTTTTGTTCTTTATTTTTTGAACATTTTAGGAGACATCTAGATTTGTACAAACTTCTGTGGTTAGTGTTACACACCATGTTCGTAGTATGTTGAAATGCAACTTTTCCCTACAATTTATCTAAGTTTTTAAAAATGTTTTCTTTCATTTGATCATATAAGTTTCTAACTCTAAGTCTCCTCTCGTGTAACTTTTACATCCATTTGATTTTTTTCATATTATATTTTCTTAATTTATATTTTTCTAGATGAGATCCAATCGAGATGAACTGAAAGCCATTAGACTTCCATCAACAAGCTCTATTTAGTTAAATAATCATTTGTATATTTTTAAATACTTTATTTATTATTACTTTGGCATGTTGTAGGTTTTTTTATTCTCAATAGATTTGATGATTGAAGAGTTACATGTGATCTCGTCATTATCATGGAATACAAATTTCTTATATAGTTTACCTTAATTTTTAAAAAATCTTGTTTTGATTTTATTATATTCTTATGAACTCCAATTGGTCTCTCATGTAGTGATTCAATTGTCATTATCTTATTACACTACATTTCTCAAATTTACCTTATTTTAGCTATAATATATATGTACTTTGTATTAAAATAATAATTTATTAATATTTACACATATGTACGTTAGTATTTAGTAGTAATTCCATCGATGTTGAATTGGAACAAAAAATGTCATTCAACTCTTTTTAGCCCTATCAAATTAAATTTTTATTTCTATATATAAAAAGTATTCATGTTTTCTTCTTTCATTCACATCAATTAGGCTTCCTCAATTTTTCTCATTTATGCATTAATACTTAGTTACTTAAATTTAAAATAGTAGTTCATTTTATTTGTGCTTATTTTATTTTACATTTGTAATTTGTTGTAATTCCAAATCGGTTTGACCAATTTGAAGTAAACATTATTGGACACATCACTATTAAATCAATCCATTCCAATATTCATTTTTATATTTTTTAAATATTTTCCTTTCTATTATACTAGCACTCTTAATGAGACACTTTAATTTGTGATTCGTTTGGCCTCGAGTATAGTACCCCCCATCTCGCCAATATCTTGGAATGCTATTTTCCCACTTAATTTGTCATTTTTTCAAAGATTTTGCTTTAATTGAGTTATTTTATTATGCAACTCCAAATAACCTGTCATGCTACTTTTATAACTCCTTGTAATGGTTTTCCTAAATTACTTCCATTTATCTCAATTTAGCATAATATATATTTAATTAACATTAAAAATATTACATGGTTATTATTTATACCTCAATAATTCATTATTATTCCAAACGAGGTCCAATCGAGATGAAATAAATGTCATTGGACTCGTCCGGATTAACATTGTGGAATTATATAATCAATTTGAGTATTTAATATCTTTATTTTACATGGCCTTCACATACTTTACAAGACATTTTAATTCTTTATATAACAATAAAAGGTCCTCTCTTCGACCTTTATAGTTCTTTGAAGTGTATATTTTTCACATAATTTACTTCATTTAATAGCTTTTTTATTTAGATATATCTCCATTTAACTCTAAATCTCTTCTAATATAACAATTAGTTCACCTTGATTTTGTTTTACAACAACTTTGTGTAAATCTTAATCTCATCCCTTGTGACATATACATTACTTGATACGTGGTAATATTTTGTTGCTTCAAATTTGGGCACCCTTTATGAGGCATTTTGAGCTTAACAGTTTTCAGGACTAAGGAAGTTACAATCGATCTCCTCAGTATGTTTGAATGATTCTTTCAAATGTAATTTTTGTCTTTTTCTAAATTTTAAGTTTTTATATAGTAACTCACCTACAAAACTCTAATTATCATTTCATTTGTCTTTTACGTTTTGACGTATCGAATTAAATAATAAATATTATATTTTTAAATGTTTTATTTTCTTGATTTTTTAATACTTGCAAGACATCTCAAATTGTTCTTTATTTGACAATCGATCTTACTCCTGAGCTCCTCAGTATCTTTAAATAACTCTTCCTTATAAAACTTATCATACTTCACCAAATTTTTGGCTTTCATTTAGCTTAGAAGCTTTAATTTTTCCTCATGCTATTATTTTAATTTTTAATTTATAGTTATTCTAGATGAAGTATAATTTATATAAAAAAATATCATTGGATTTCTCTAGATTAGTTCTATTCAATTAAGTATTCTTTTTTTAATTTTCTTAAATATTTTATTTTCTTGGACTTTAGAACGCTGTATAAGGCATTTTGATTCATATGTGATTTGATGATCAAGGATGCTACACTTAAACATCTTCAATATTTTTGAATGTAACATTCCATTACAATTTATACCATTTCAACTTAATAAACAATACCTAAATATTAAAAAAATATATTTTTTTAATTTTTTAGATTCATAGTAGTTAAAAATTATTTCATAGCGAGGTGAAACATAAAAATATATTTTTAATTTTTTAAATTCATAATAGTTAAAAATGATTCATAGCCAGGTGAAACATAAGCCATAAGACAATTGAATGTATGCTTTATCAACTTAAATATTTTTTTTAAACTTAACTTATTATTAAACATTTTAACACATTTAATGTTACATTTTGAATCATACTTGATTTAACGAATAAGGATGTTTCACTAGACCTACTGATTTTCTTAGAATTCAAATTTCTCATATGATTTACATGATTTCTATAAATTGTTTCCTATTTGTTGAAACTCTAAATTTCTTATTGTGTAATTGGTATGGGTCATTAATTTTGTGATATCACATCGCATTAATTTAACAAATTTCATCTTATTTATAAATTTAAATTATGTTAAAATTATAATTTATTTTTATTTACCTTGGATTAATATAGTAATTATCGAGAATTTAGAATGAGGTGCAATTAAAAAAACAAAATGTCGTTGGACTTATCTTGGCAAGAACTATCCAATTAAATATTATTTTTTATTATTTGAAATATTTTATTATGATTTAGCATGCCATTGAGAACATTTTATTCTTATTGGATTTAATGATAGAAGATATTGCACACAACGTTCTTAATATCATAGAATGTAACTTTATTATATAATTTTTCTAATTATTGGAAATTTTTTTGTTTTATTTATTTATATTATTGTAAAACTCTAATTTTCTTGTTTTGTGATCTTTAATTTATTTGGATTTAGATATACTATTTTGTCTTAACTCTAATATAGGTTTGATTAAGTTTAAACAAACATTGCTTGGCTCATCTCAAAGAGCTACATCTAATTATATATATTTACCATTATATTTTTAAAATATTTAATTTTCTAAAGTTTTGGCATGTTCACGAGTATCTTTACTTGACTCTTACTTGATGATGATGAATGTTATACTTGATCTCCTTACTATCTTGCAATGCAATATTTTTGTAGAATTTATATCATTTTTTAAACTGTTTTTATTTATTTTTGTTATAATAATATGTAACTCTAAATTTCATCTAATACAACCTTGAAATCATTCCTATTTGGTTATTAAAGATTGCTATAGTTTATATCATTTTAGCTTTAACATCTATTTAATTAATTTTTAAAAAATAATTTATAATTATTTACTATTATTTACTTTAAAACATCTTATTGTATATTCATATCAATATTTACTTTAATACATTAAACATCGACAGACTCAAGTCAATGAGTTCTATCCAATTACATATTCATCTGTATATAGCTAAATGCTCTATTTTTGTTGTTTTTGGTGCACTCTATTAAAATTTTTTAATCATACTTTTTTTGGCATTCATGGATGTTATAGTTGATCACTTTATTACCTTGGAGTGCAATTATCTCTTACATTTTAACTCATTTCTTTTGATGTTTCATTTTCATTTAGTTATATTACTATAAAAAAGAAATTTTCCTCTTATGTTTCATTTTCCTTTAATAAATGTTATCTCGGTTACTATGTATTTTTAATTTTAAATTAAATTAATAATTTATTATTATTATATTTTGCTCTTAACATGCCCATTTAATAACCATGAAAACAATGATTTATTATTCTACATACTTTTTTTAATTTATGATAGTTACAAATAATCTAATTGATATACAAGAAGATAACAACACTTGTCTCCATGATCTTTTACAAATTAAAATGACATTTTTATTATTTTAAAGAAAAGTGAAGATTTTTGTCGCATATAATGAGGCATTTTAACTCATACCTTGTTTTACAATTGAAGATAATAGACAAAAGCTCCATCATATATATTAACATAACCATCCTATATAATTGATCTCATTTATTCAAAATTTTGGTTTTATTTAATTGTATTACAATGTAACTCTAAATTAATTATTTATACTCATTTACTTGCGTAATTCATTGTAGTTTCATTGGAGGCCTCATCGAGATGAAAATATATTTTTAAAAAATATTCTGTTTTCTTTTTTTCCTTTTATATTACTAAATATTTTTAAATAAATGATTTTTTAATAACCAAATTTTAATTTTTAAAAGCATTTCAAAATAGCAAAAAGTATACTAGTGTAATTCATCCACTCCCCTCCTATTTTTGTGCATTAGCTTATTATAGATTACGACATAAAATACTTACATTAATATAAAATAATTTTGAAGGGCTATCCACAAAGATAAAAGTTTAAAAGTTCTTAATAATATTAGGAACTTTTTGATATTTACTTAGATGAGATTTATCTATTTGTATTTTAGAATTATTAAATTTAAATTATTAAAAGTATTATTTATCAACATATTATGCAAAAAAATTTATTTAGTTAAATATTTAATTTCAAAAAAACTTAAAACCTTCTGCAACTTATGAAAGACAAATGCCTAACATAAATCAAAATTTAAGAAAATGTTTTAAAACTTTTAAATGAAAAATATAATCTCACATTTAAAATATTTAACTATAATTGACATGTCGACAAGTATATTACTTCTATGTTTGATAAATATGTTATTGTAATAAAAAAACATGTTATGTGCTACAACAACAAAAATATCAACACACGAATTTAACAACACTTTACAATAAAAATTATAAAAAGGGTAAAAGAAGTTAAGATAAACAAAAAAGTTCAAAAAGAAGAAAATTTTAAATTTTTTTTAGCAATGTGAAATTTGCAATGCATTTCAAAATGATAAAAAAAAGGAAAAAATATTAAATCATTTTGATTGGAAAAATTTTTAGAAAATATATAAAAGTATAAAATTAAATCAATTTATATTAAAATATATATAGTTGTAATAAACCATAGAAATAATAAAGAAATAATGAATTTTTATCATAAAAAAATCTTTAAAATGTAAAAAAAAATCTTAAATAAAACAATTTATAATGTTTATGCTCAAATACAATTACCAAATTTTTTATGAAAATGTTAGAGTAAAAAAGTTATGTGAAAAAATATTAGCATAATGGCTAACCTTTTAAAATTTTTAAAATTAAGCTCACAAATAACTTATGAAAAATAATATAAACCATATGACAAAAAATAAATAAATTAATTTATCAAAATAATAAAAATCTAGAAACTTGTCCCTATAAATTGTTTACAAAAAGTGATATTTAACGTTAGCGTCATTGTTCCATTAAAACATATATAAAAATATTACCAAAAGTTAAGTTTTAAATGTTCAAAATAAACTCATTAATATTAAAACATTTATTTTGATTTAATATTTCCAATTCACAACATATCAAGGTAAATCGTCATAGTAAGGAAATGAAAGTAAAATAAGTAGCATATATAAACAATGTTAAAAATTTAAATTAATAATATTTTAAAGTATTAGTTTTTAATTTTTTTAATATGGCGAAAAATTTCTTCATATTTGAAGGAAAATGCAAAATGTAATATAATCAAATAATATAACTTATTTAAAATTATAAAATCATATTTACGAAAAAAAATTCAAAATGTTCATGCTTAATGGGAAACATGGCAACAAAATAAAAATTTTTTAACATAAATTTAAACTTGGGAATTTAAATGAAAAATTATTAACATTTACAAACATGCAAAACACTAATGCATAATAATGTATGATTTGAAGGTTTTTTTATCAAATAATATTATTGTTGATTGGCTAAAAAGTGCTAAAAGACTTACATTTTAAATGATTACTTTCTACTAAAAATTAAATAAAAAGGTTTGTGTCATTTAGGTTAAATTTGTAAAAAAAATAAAGAAATAAATATTTAAAATAAAAATTAAAAATTTCTATATAAAAAATAAAACCTTCTTGGAACTTTCGATAAATGCAAAATACCTACAAAATTATTAAAAACTAAAACGACACAGATTTTAAAAACGTTGGTTGCAATGGATATTTGAACAAAAAGATAAGTTCCATTTAGATTTATTTTTTTTTTAAATCAAAAATAATATACAAGAAATATAACAACATATTAAAATAATTGAATTACTCCTGCATGTAAACATTAACTACTTTTCTTCATAATACAAGTTGAACTTGTTAATTGTTATAAATAAAAAAATTTGAAATTTCAAACAGTCATAAGACATCAACATAATCACAAATAAAAAAAATAAACAATGTGTACAAAAATTATTTTAAAAACTTAATCTTATCATGAAAGTGCCACAAATTTAAGCAAAATAACCAAATCATTGATTTATTTAAGGCAGTATATTTTTAATATTTGAATTTAAAATAATATATAATAATGAGAAAAGAATATAATAAAGGAGGACCATTATCAGTTTTTAAAAGACAATTATGTTGAATATAGATAATTCTTATGATCATTATAGGGCCCAAAAGGCTCATACAATGATGCAAGATAAGCATTAATAGTTTATTCACCATTTTTAAAACCTTACTTTGATATGCAAATTGACCCAAAGGATGTTTGAGAGAGTTAAAGAAACAAAAACAATAATTCGAGTGCAAGATAATTTCCATTGCTCACATCATGGAGTTATAGTAATGATATAGATGACAAGGACACATATTTTTTATGACATTTAATCATCATTTATTTATTTATTTATTTGTACTTTTTTGTCATGCTAAAACTAAATAAAAAATTATTATTATGACGAGTTTTTATTGTTTCTCAGTTTTGTGCGTTAGTTTAAGTTTTTTTTGTAGTTTCTAGTTGGTAAATAAAAAGTTTGAATTTTATGTTTCTTTTAATTACAAATATAATAATTTTTTAAATATTTTTTTATGTGAACTCTGTAAATGTCATCAATGCCATATAACTATTCATTTTCTAAATTAATTTAAATTATGGCCTTAAAGATCCTTCAAGCCTAAAATGCAAACACTATGCCTTTAGAATAAAATGACACATGGTAGACTAAGCCTTACTTTACTTATCCGTCCTTGTTTTACTCATCCTTTTACACTACTTCGACTATCATCCACTCAATCAATTTGGTTATCAATAAAAGGGCAACAATCTTATCCTAGGGTTTTCGTCCTCAATTCTCTCAATTTAGTCATGCTGCATACCAAATGCAAATAACCTACGTAGACATTTCAAGCCTTGCACAATTTTTTACACAAACAGCTGTGCTACAAGTTTTTTTCCATTGTGCAACAACAAAAGCCAAGACATTGGGCCATTCCTACCAGCTTTTATGCCTCTAAATGATGTATTTTATTTTTTGTAGCCAAACCCTAAGCATTGAATGGGCACTTAAGAAAACTTCATCCAGCCCATGTCAAAAATCTGCTTTTTAAATGCAGAATTTTAGTCTAGGTTTTAGACGTTTGTTCAAAAATAATTTATCGATAGCTCTTTTAAGAGGTATTGTATCAACTGTATCATCACTGTTTCGTCAGAATGGAGTTCAATTGCAAAAAAGTAAATTAGGAAGTGAAAGCCAAAGGTCAAGGAACAAAGTGCTAGATCTTCAGGGATTTGTAGGTCTTAATTGTTCATTTTCAAGTTTTGTAACATTACAGGTACCTAGATTTAACGTTACTTCTTTTATTCTTTTAGACATCAAAATTAAATGTTTGCATCAGGACGTTATCTACAAGAAATAAAATGAATAAGGTTATAATTATTTTGTACACATTCTACATGCCCAAATTTTTTATAATAGATTATTTCATAATTTCATTACCGTTAGTACGTTAGATATATGCAAATTTTAGTCTATTGGTGGTGTAATAAATGGTGCACATAAAACATTTCAATTATTCAATAATGTTTCTTTAAATTTGTGGCACAAAACCATTAAATAATTACCTAATTATTGTTGAATATATTGTCCATTTATTAGAGTCATCGTATAACCTTTGCACACTCCTGGTTGACCTTTGTATGGAAAAAGTTTAAATTAAATTAAGTTTTTTCTTACTTTTTATTTGAATTGCAAACCCTTTAAAAGAATTATGTAAACATAGTTTATGTTTTGTTACTTCATATCTTGCTTGAATGAAACTTTTTCACCATTAAGAAAAAAAAATTATTTTTTCTTTAGTAATTAAATGAAATTATCATTCCACCAAGACAATCAAATGGAGCAATTTGTAACTTTAAGAGATGACATGGAAACTTTAAGAATTAAACTAGAAATGATATTAATAGTTTCACTAAAATAGTGCATGATATGCACTTTAAGATAAGAGATTATGTTGCAATGACCTACTAAACAACAAGTAGAAATAGACATCGAACTTGAGAAGCTTTATTACACAAAAAAACTAAGACACTTAGAATGGATATGATAAGTTATCAATAGTGACAAACATATAAGGATTACAATTTGGAGAACCAAAATAATGTTAACCAAAGAAGGTCCTAGTTTTAATAGAAAACCATAGCCCTAAAAAACTTTCAAATCAAACAACACAATTAGAGATATTCTTTGAATAACATAAGTTGGATAAATATTGGAAAACTTGTTTTGAAAAATAAATGTTTTTTGTCCAGCTATGATTTTTAAAAATAGTGCTTGTCTTGAGGATCAAAGGCTTGTTAGAACTTTCATCTAATGGCCATCAATAAAAAATATTTTTATGTTGATGTATTACACTAATTTTCCTAACAATTATTTTCGTAAATTCCATGACCTTAAATAAAGGAGTTATGTTATAGTTGAGTATAGTAATCTATTTGATGATATTGTCTATAAGACCAAATGTTTTACACCTAATAAAAGAAAGTGTCCAAATGGATTTTTTATGGAACTTAAGAGAGATTTTAAGAATGATTTTTCCTTGCATGACCCACATACTTTTGAGGATGCATTTTCCCTAACAAAATGAATGGAAACAGAAAGAAGGCATGTTACATAGCTTAATAAATAAAAATTTAGGGGGTTGGCAACAAATGCATGAATATCTTCTACTAGGTGAAGGGTACCACGCATTATAGTAGGAACAACAATTAGTACAACACAACTACTATAACTATATAGAAGAATGAGATAAGTTTTGTAAACAAAAGCATTGGATGGCAAATTATATGATGTTAATATGTGCTAAGATGATGTTGGCACAGAAGAAGAAGAGGCTATGTAGGCAGAGGCAAACATCATTACATAATTAAGAAGTGGAGGCAGACACATAAGTGTCACAAGATTCATGACTACGTCAAAAAACATTGGTAAGGAAGCATTAAAATTTTTTAAGACATTTAATATTTGAAAGAATAATAGGTATGTCCAAGATTGTTCAAATTCCAAGAATGTCATGACAAGAAAACTAATTTAAGAGGAATTGAAAAAATTGTCTGATGTCCTTTCTATAAAAATAACTCATATGTTGTTTTGTAAATCATAGTTGTTTAACCTAGCATTAATTAATTATCATAGAGAGATATTTAAGCTTTTAAATTCAAAGGCCACAATATATGGCTCGACCGAATGAAACCTTTTGAGGAGCTTCTTTCACTTACACCATATTTTAGAATAAAGTGAACAGCTATTAACAAATAATGGAGATTATTACTTTCCTTTCTATTGGAGAATTCATAGTTCCACCTTTATATGTTGAATGCGATTAGAATAGTGTCATATAAGATAGAAGTTGCGACATTTAATAGTTCAAGGATAGATTTTATACATAATAGTTCTTCCTTTCTTCATCAATAAAAAAATCATTCCAATATGTGATGCAAGTTTCTGATACAGATTAATTTTCACTCAAAGAACTTATTTATGTCACAGCTAAAGAGCTTTTGAATGAAGTACATTCTTTTAGACACAAAGAATTCTTTGATGTATCACCTAAAGAGCTTTAGAATTTGTGCCTCCTTTCAGAGATATAAAATATTCTATGATAGCAATTTCGAAAATTAACCCCATTATAGGATGAAGCAAACAAAGAATGACAATTTAAATTGTCAAGCACACATACTATTAGGAAAGGGCTTTTAAGAGATAATTTGAGTCATTGTAACATTCCAACTTTATTAAAACAAAAGAAGCATGGTAGATGGAGAATATATGTTTACGTAATAGTTCTGTGAATATTACTATTAAATGTAGATTTCTTATTCTTACACTTGGTGACTTCATTGATTTATTATTCAGCATGGGCTATTTAAAAAAGTTATGTTAGAAGATTTTATCATCAGATTAGGTTTAGGCTTATCAATGAATAGAGTAATGCTTTCAAAACATCAAATTGATTTCCTAAATGGCTACTTGAACCTTTTTAGTTGTCTTATACCCCTAATATTTTTTTCAGAGTCGTGAATACAATGTTCAAACCATATTTATTAGAAAATGTTTGCAGTGTATTTTTGTGATATATTGATTTGTAATGATAATTAAAATTATCACCAAACTTTTTTCAATAATGTTCTAGAATTATTGTGGAAAGAATAATTAAATATCGATTTGATAACCTATCTAATTATGTTAAGTGAATTTCATAGTCTTTATAATTTCATCAATAGGAATAAAACAAAATCTATGTGATGTCATAACTATAATTACTTATCCTACAACATTATCATTTAAAAACAATAATAATTTTTGTGGTCTAGCTTATTTTTATGAGGATTTTATCTAGTTTTTTTTCAATATTTTAGCACTAATTTTGATTTATTACATTAGAATAAACTTTTGTGGGCACTTAAACTTAGTAGTGCATTTGACAAAATTGGGTTACATATGACTTTACTTTTACAGCCAGCTAATATTTTTAAGGTCTATTTGAAGCAAAATGTGATGTTCATGAAGGAAGCATTTATGACATTTTATGTGAAGAGGGCATCCTATGGCCTTCCTCATCAAGAAAGTAAATGATTTAAATCAACCAGGTGCTACCTTCGATGAAGCAGTATATGTTATAATAAAAACTGTAAGGCAATTATTGAATTGTTTACTGCATTACGTGTTTAGCTATAGTGCAAACCAATAAGAATTGAAATTTGTAAATATCTAAAAGACATAGAGCTTCAAAATGGATATAAATTTTATTATTTTTCCTTTTTTGTGAAACAAAAAAAGAATTATGACAAATCTTAACATGTTTTATCCATGTTTAAAATAATCATTTCATTTCTAGAGTTTGTTAGAGATGGATTTCATAAGATTAAAGAATTCTTTCTAACATTTCTAGGTTTTAATTCTATGTATGAGTCAGTTATAAATGGTCACTTATAGAAGTAAATTTCATATAGTGTATGAGTATTCACTTAGAGAAAGAAATGTTTTTATACCCCAATCTTTAATGAGCGAAATTACAATTTTTAAAATGCACATAGGAACTATAGCAAGGTTTTGTGACAAATATAGAACAATGTCATTACTGGAATCAAGATTTTATATTTTGTAATTAGTAAATTATTTTTGAGGATTAGTTATCTATTACCATAGTTGTACATACTAAGAAAATTTTTTTCCATGTTCAAACTTGAATATATTTATTAATGAAATTTATTTTAGGATTTCCTATTCTTCCTAGATGCCATGAGTATATTTTTGTAGTGTTAGATAGATGTTCTAAAATGTCACATTTAATTCTTGATAATATGACAAATGATACATATAACAGAATAAAATTATTTTAAAGAAAATTTTTTTGTTATAAGGACTACCCATTAATATCATATGCTATAGAGATTCACTCATTTCATATTATTTAGAACTTAAAGTTAAATTTTCATCAACTTCTGAATGTGAAAGATAAGGACAAACAAAAGCAATAAAAAGGACCTTAGGAGATTTGCTACGGGTCATAGATGGAAAGCATATTCACGAATGTAAATTACATTTACATTGTAAAAATATTATTAACAATAAAAAATGTTTTAAGGAAATGTAGCTTAACCGTTTTAAAATTATTTATTGCATTAAAACTAAAGAGCCTAAAGATTTTCTTGACTAGCAACGTATTCTAAAGTGTTATTTTGTATTCTATGCACACATGATTTTCAAAATTAACAAGGTTATTTTAAGAAATAGATAGAATCTAGTCATTTATAAAAATTTTGAAGCTATTAATCAAGATTAAGACCTTTCAAAATTTAAAGAAGATTTTTTTATTAAGCATTTGTTCTCAGAGATGTATGTATAAGATATGTGAAGTTACTTGGGAAATCTTTGGGTGTATTAAAATTTTAAGAAAAATTTGTAGTAATTCTAACATCCATTAGTGCTGAGTATTTAGTTTCCATCAAATGATCTTTTTATGAATGGAATTGAAAAGTTATGTCTAGTGTAGAAGACTCCAAAGTTTTCTTGATGGCTATTGATTTTCTTTTAGTTGATAAAATGTTTTTGGGTTTTTTAATAATACATAGCATCCAACTTAGATGGAATGAAAAAATGAATGGCCTATTTTGATATAGGTGGGTGCAAAGGATCATTATTAGAAGAGACAAGCACTTTGACCTTTGATGGCAGTTTAGCCAATGAAAAGGAGACTGATTGTTGTAACACAATAGAAAAGGACTATAGTAGGAAAAGATATAAGTATGTAGGAGGTACAAAAACAAAAACAATATTAAGATACAATGCAGGTAATGTCGAGGGATAGGTCCTATCCTAAGCAAGAATGGTACATTGTATGTACATTGAAGCCCAATTGTGTATAAAAGTAGGAAAACTAGGGAGAGGTTCTACCAATTGCTAATAAAAGCCACAATCCGTTAAGTAGCATGGGAGTGGAGGAAGGTCCTACTGATTCCTCACATAGTTTTAGAATTTGGAGAAGTATATGTAATTCTCATGCAATTATAGTCCATTTATTGAAGTGGTCATATTTGGTGCCTATGCAAAGAGCAAAGGTATGGTTGAATAATTTTTTTCTAGGTATGGAAAAAGAATGTATAAAGGGTAAGTGAACTTCTTTGTAATTTGGAAAATTGAATATTACATTAGACATAGAATAGATCAATTATTTCACTTTCCCAAGAAATTCAGAGGCTAACCATATGTTTATGTTATTAGTAGGATCACTTGCAAATTGTATTTGGGATTACTCACCATTTTACCTTGATGTGAATAAAGGATACTACGTGTGGTAGGTAGGGACAAAGAACTTGTTTGCATTATTGCTTCGACATTATTGCATGAAGCTCACATGTCACAAATTTTTTGATGTAATGGGGTGCTTGCATTGGGACTGCTTTTAGATTACGGAGTAAGCTAGGCCCGAACATGGCAACAACTGTGAGGAGGGGGAGGAAAAATAGCTTTTATACTAGTTATGGTTAGTAATAGCCTTACAAATTTATCCATTATTCATAATAGAGGCAAGTGTTAGACATGTAAAAGGGAGGAACTAAAATTCATTATGTTATACTCTACGCATTTTTGTTTAAGAAACTATAAACTACTATGAATTTCATCCTATGTGTATATATAAGTAAATCCAATGAGGATTGTATCTTGATGATTGGCATCAATGAGGGCAAGAGTCATTTCTTAGCTCAAAGTAATTGGCTCTCATGTAAAATGTTGACACAATAATCTTATCTACTATGGTATTTTTTTAAGGTGTGGGAGGAGGTTGGTCTAGTGGCTGTTCAACAAAATATGTTGAATCTATTACTTGGAATTAGGAATGTATGGATCAACCACTCTAAATTGTAATATAGGCAATCAACAAATAATTTACTCAAAAGATTTTTGTGGCCACAAATTTAAAAATGGGGTAGTGGTGAGCACCCCTGACCTCTTAAGTCTAGAAACTTTTTAATGTGTTTTCTAAAGGTGACCTATTAGCTATGGGGTAATCTTGGTTGGGATTTTCTAGATGTCGAGTGAACAAAATTTATTCAATACTACTATGTTGGAAATTCTCATTTGTTCCATTTGGACTCACATTTGCATAAGTCAAGAAGTAAAATGATTTCTTAATTGCTACAACATGGTTAGGTGCTAGAACTTAACTTTGATTTCTAGTATGGATTTGGAATGCTTTGAAATAAGATACAAGAATAGTTGTAACTATGAATATAAAGTAATAAGAGATGCAACTTGTCTATTCAAAGGTTACTCATACATTCTTAGAAATGGAATGATTGGGTACTCTGATATGCTTGGTAGGTGTGACCTAATTGAAAGTAAAGATGTGGCATTATTATGCCATGGCTATGGGTGGTTGCTACATTGATTGGCTTTCAATGTACTATTTGATTGTTGATATGATAGGATGCATCACATGTTGTGTTTGTTTGATTGAGGCGGTGCACATATTCCGCTAAGTTTCTATCTTATTAAGATAATCTTTAGGGACTTAGCTCAACAAAGCTTGCCATATCAAAATTGTGTGATCAATTTCATGAATTTTCATAGTTCTATGCACTATTCTAAAATTGTTATGCTTCCAAAATATAGATTTGGTAAGGATAAGGTGTATTGTAAAGAGAACCATTATTGTTAAGGGAAATGTCTTTTTACTAGCAAATTATGATTTGTCTTTTTACTAACAAATTATGATTTCATTTTTAGCATGGGTTGTGGGATCAAATTAGTGAAGTCCCATAGTTACTTGTAGCATTTGGTAAGGTAGAATAAGGTCATCATTGGTTGTTCTATTGGAAATTCATGTGGAAAACATTAATTGGTGTTAGGTAGATCAAATTCGGGGTAGAAACTAGAACTACTTTGTTGAATCTTGGACCAAGTTTTCTAAAGGTATTGTAGTATTATGAAGGAATTAGGTCAAGCTTTAGATTATATATTACTCCTTGCATGTGGTGTATGATCTTAGAGTAATGAGATTTGAAAGTGTTGTGCTATGTATGCATTAAAAAACTATAGAAACTACTAACCAACTTTGGACCAATTTGAAAACACTACAAAGCTGTATGGAATGCTACTTTTTGTAGGAGCTTCCAATGCTTTCCTTGCTTAGGAAGAGAAAAAGGGGAAACAATTTAGTTATGACTAGTCTCAATATGAATTCCCTAGCTTTATTCATGATTTGCATCTAAATGACTTGTGTTTTATTAAGAATCAATTTTCTTGATGCAAAAAAAGGAGAGGAATGCTTCTATCCATGAAATATTGGATAAGACTTCCTAAATATTAATGATATGCTAGCCTTTCTGAGTACCACTAATGCATATCTCCCGCTTATTGGCATAGACCATTATGTATTACTTATACTATTTAAAAAAACATTAATAGGTAAGATGAAAAGAAAAACTTAAATTGAAAGGATCTGATCATTCCTTCGCTAATCAACTTGTTTAGTAATTGTAGGTTGTAGGTCGAAAAAGGACCATTAGGGAAAAACTTATGAAAAATCTACCTATTAAATTCAGTAGAGCTTTAACAGTATTAAAGAAATGTTGTGTAGAAAAATTTTGAAACATTCTCAATATCCTTGCCATTTGAATTAATAAATCTAGGAGCTTCAACTTAAGGGACCTATGAAGCACTTAACTAAGTTGTAACATGATCTTTCAAAAAAAATGTATTGCTTCTTATCACATAGCCATGGCTTTAGAAGAAGCATGGTGTTGATGGTATACTAAAATTAATTGGCCCAGCCTTGGAGATCAAAACAAATGTTTTTTTGAAGTTATAGATACCTCTTTTTCGAGGAGTAGTTATACCCACAAATTTCTAAGTGTCATTGGGGAACTAGTGGCCTCGAACCTTAGATTCAAGAAATTCATATGTAATGTTTCAACAAGCAGTAGTGTAGCCATTTCCAATATAGGCCTCCTCTACCTTTCTAGCTTTTCAGGGAACAGATTATGGAGGTGTCCATCAAAAGATGTAAATTCCTTAGCATGGAGGTCATCTCATATTAGTTTGTGCTTGGTTATCAGAAGATCACATAAGCAGGCATTGTTATAGTAGTGAAACATGTCTTGAAAGATGGAATTATGTCAAAAGGTTGTAATGACACACTAGTCAAACTCATCCTTGAAGCTCAAAGAGCATCCAAACTTGAGAAATTTAGTCTTATTAGCTTCTACAACATGATTTACAAAGTAATGAAAAAAATTGTAGGAAACCTGCTTATGCATCATGGCACTCGATAAAACAAAAATCTAAGAATACCATTTTCTAGTACAAAACCTTAACAAAAGGGCTTAATTTCATTATAAATAATGTTAAAACAATGTGTCAAGATGGATGATAAGGTCACTATTGATAATAGTCCATGTTGGCATGATTAACATAGTGTTTATTGTTATTCCTATTTACTTATTAGCTTACACACTAGTTCTTAGCTACATTATTGTAGAGTTGAAGGAATTTTTTTTCATCAATTATGGAGTAAATAAAATGATAATAAGATAATACACTATGCTTCATAGGAAATGGTAACTATGTATAAAGATTATGGGGAACTCAAATTTCATAGTTTGTCGACCTGGAAGTTAGCTTTGGCTACAAAACATTGCAGGTGATCCATTTTCTTGGAAGAGTTTTTGTTCGTTTAGTCCTTCATCCACAAATTCTTCATGACATATAATGCTTTCACTATTCCTTGCAGTGCATCTCGTAGATGCAATTTACTTCAAATTGCAACCCTCTAGGCCACAAACAATATAGTTTGGTAGAATGATGTGAATAATTTTGTTTCCTTTTGTTAAATAATTAGTTTAAAATCCTTCATATTACCACTTGGCCATCCTATCTTAAAATGGATATGGAGAATATAACATTTGTAGTATAGCTAGATAAGGAGCAAGGGGTTTGGGATCACAAAATGTTTTAGAATTTATTCTTACTTAATTTTGTATTTTAGATTTTGTATTCTCCTTGGGCTAAATTTAATGAAATGGATGTGCTATACTTCAATTTGAGAGAGGATACAAAGGATTGTATACAATAAAATGTATATGAGCTACAATCCAACAAAGAAAGAGGTCACATGAGTTTGGAAAGTTCAAGTGCAATCGCAAGTAAACATTTTCCTATGGAGATGAGCGTTAATTCCAACTGCATCTATCTTTTTACATGAGTGATTAAGATATCTAATCTCTTTATACGATGGATTGCAACACTTTTTTGGGAGTTCCATATTGTGAAAGAACTCTTGTCAAAATAGCCTAGCAAAAGATTGCTTAATTTTTTGTTGGATTAAATGTAGGGATGTGGCAACCTTGTTTGAGCTCCTTAATTTGATTTTTATGATTGTGCAAATGACCACAACTTTTGAAGCAATAACCTATGCTTCATTATCTTTAGTCCACCTTTATGTGATCGACATTTATAGGCACATGTGGAAAAGTTATTCAATTCAACTACACATCAATGAAACATTTGCATTATAACTACTTGCTACAACTCATTGATCACATCAAGTGGGAGCTTTGGAGGCATTAATAAGTCATTTGTTACAATATATCAGAGACCTCCAATGGGTTGGATTAAATTTTGTTGTGACACAGCAGTGGTTGAGAATGGGAAAGTGGGAATTATCATTGTTGCAAGAGATGACATACGTAAACTTAGTACTATTATTGGAGACACTTTGGTTTCTTATTTAGCTTCTATGGTGGAGATTTTTTCTTTTCTTGAATCAATGGAACATCTAAGAATTTTAGTTCCTATGTCATCATAGTGGTGATAGAATTAGATTCAACTATAGCTATTGTTAAAGCTAACTAGTAAGTTTTGTCTAAATCAAAAAAATATTCCAATCATAATGTCAATAAATATGTCTCGGTTATAAGGTTCTTCAAACAATCCCACATAAACCACCATGCTAATTGTGCTATAGATTAGGTTGCTCATCATACACATTTGTGTGTTTTTGTTTGGGACTTGGGAATGGCTCTTCCAAAATCATATTAGCTTTGATTTTTTAATTATTTTATATATTAGCCTCCTTAAGGAGTGTATGATGTAGCCTTTGGCCATTACTTTATCAAGGAAGCAAAAGACTTTGACTTCTCATAAGGAACAATTGGAGTACAAAGAGCAACTTTCGCTTATCCTTAGTTGGCATTGTTTGTGTTGGACACATGGATGATATCTAATTATCTTTAGGCCCCCAACATTCATTCTTGCTTAATGAAAACATCATTGACAAATACTTTTGTGGTGATTTATCTTTCATAAACCAAGGAATTGTACCTCCAAATAAGAAGTTGAAAGCTCATGGCATTCACTTTGAATTTTATTTTGTTCTCAAATGAATCATAATAGGATAAAAATTATACGTTGTCATCCTATGCTAATGTGTCAAGAGTCTGGCTTCCTTTGAGCACCTTAACTTTCTCAAAGTAGTGATGTTTAAGGAGTGAACAACAAGCTAAAGCTAGACACATCATCAAAAAAAGGATCAGGGTGGGTGGTCCAAACAAAATGGACTAACAAACAGATCTAAACCAAGGTCCAACTATGACCTTCTTAAATTCAAAATATTATATATATACTACTGGAGTTGAATATACCATGGTTACAAGTACCAACCTTTACCTCTAATGGAGTATCATTAAGGGATTTATATTATACTCATTCCAATTACCAAACTCATGGAACCCATTATTATTATATATTTACTACCTTCCTATGTGAAAATAATGTATTTTTTGTGCTTGTAACATTCCTCGGATGTGGTAGTCATATCTCAAGCTTCCTCTCTAAAATTAAGCCGAAACTCTCTATCGTATATCACCACCACAGTAGGCCCAAATCCAACCAACAAACATGGATACACAAGAAATTTTAATTATTATCAATAGCATAAAGGTCATGTGATCTACCAAGTGATCTTAAAATGTCAATGAGATGAGTGAATATAAATGCTTCTCTTCTAAAACATAGGGTTTAGTGCACATATTAGCCCTAGAATTAAAATGGTTATTTGAAAAACGTTTACCATCAAGAAAATGATAATTGATTTAATCAACCATTAAAAGTTTCATCGTCTAAAATTGTTCATACATGCACATGCATGGATTAATCTTTGAGAAAACATATGATTACTAATAGGATAAATTAGGTAGCAACACAAAATTGAAGTGCCCAACAAAACATAATATGGTAGCTGATATGTTCATCACGTTGGGCAATGCTCCATAAAGGAAGATCAAATGATCCAATGTTGGGATACCATTCCTTCATTTCTAAAACGTTGCCTTTGAACAATAGCATTCTTCGATGACAACCATTCGTGGTGAAGAATGAATATCAAAATGAGTAATTTCAATGACAAACCAACATGAAAGTAGGGCTGATTACACATTCAATAGCATTAAAGAATGCTAACAATTCCTCTCAGGAGAAGTGTGGTGTTAACAAAATAATTTAATGGAACCTATTCATCCATTAAAAAAGTAGGGAACATATGAAATTCCTCCTTAGGAAGGTTTAATTACATGGTAAAGCTCTACACATAGTGTATGACCATATGAAGTGGTAACAGAGTCATAAGAAGTAGCATCACAGAAAAAAATCTATTGTGCAAAAGAGTTCTCAATCCAGTCCAATTCTATAACCCAAAGAGTTTCAAAGATATACAATAAGAAGCATAAAGGGCCTAATTAAGGATGAAGGCCTTGGCTAGCACCCACTTGGTCTGAAATGAAACAAGCATTAGGAATGTGGCATAGACACAAAAATGATCCATATTGGTATGCACCAATAAAGCAACCACTAAAAGGACTAAAAAGAATTATGCCTTCCAAATTGAAGATGTTTAACATGATTTATGTATCTACTAAATTTTTTCTCCAAGATCAATGAAAATAAGAAAGAAAACTATGTGTTGGAAACTTGGGAAACCACTAAGAAACATCATGTTAATCACATTTAGAACTTTTAATTCAAGAACTAACAAGTCACATTTGTTGGGCCCCTACATACCTCATGCATAGGAAGACACAACATGCGTGTGAGGCTTGACACTATAAGTCATATCATGCAGAAACAACAACAAACTCAACAAACAAATGGCTGCATGCGCTTTGCACCACAAACATTTTAAAGTGACGTAGGAAAATACCACACCAAACAAAAATACAGAGTGGCAAAGAAGGTTTGGCAATTAGACATTACACAAAGTCAAGTGCCAATTAAAATGTCACCTCATTCCTACATCAGTAGTCCTAAACAGACAATTACTAAAAAGAGTTACACATTTTCGACACAAAATGAAGTCTATCAAGAAAGCCACCACACAAAACAATTAGATACCACCACATGTAACACTAGAAAGGACTAGATCATGGATTGCAAGGACACTATAGTGCACACATGGAAGCTCAAAAATGTGATTACAACATGAGTAAATTTACACACCATAATTCACAATAAATTGGGTGAAGAGTGGAACTTAAAAAAAGAACAATTATACCAGACACCATGGGCACAAGTTATCATAGTGCACAAGTGAACTAGAATCACATGTAAGAACAATGTTGCAGTGCACCAAGTGCTTTGCCACTCTAGTAGCTATGGTAGTGTACCACTAGGTAGTAGACCATCATGCACAAATCCTAGCACATATTGCACCATCCAATTCTCAATTCACTCTGGGTCAAATTGAACTATGCATTGCCCCTTGTGGATTACATATTACAATAATATTATGAGGTGGGAAAGTCTACAAATAGAGTACCACTTTATCAATTATCCAACTACTTGCAATGCAAAATCTCCAAAAAAAGTTACACTTCACTGGCCCAACAAACCACATGCAAAATATGTAGAAGGGTGCACATGGATTGGCTACCATAAACATGCATAGTGTTGTATTGTGCTTAGTACTCTTATATGAGCAAAACTTCTTAGCTCAAGGCTTGGGTCATAGCCATGCATTCACAAAAGTTTGTACATATTACACCATCTATGTTACAGTTTGCTGCGAGCAATACTGTGCCAAGAAGTACCCCTTGTAGATTACAATTTGAAACCATTCCATAAAAGAAGATGGCAAATCTCCTAATATAGTGACACCACAAACATACCCATGTAATGAGAAGTGATGAATAACGTATAAAAGTGAAACTTTTTGCCACACATATAGAACCACAATAAGTAATACTTTAACAATGTGTGTGAGTAACCGAGGGAAAATTTTGAACTCTATGTGATGACTTTTGGTTTGTAGTGATGAATCTACTATGACACAAGGTTGGGTCTCAATGGAACATGACAATTTGTAGAAAAGGAAAAAATACTATAATTCATATATTGCACCATTTACGTTTTGTGAACAACATTTTGAGGCATTTCAACGTTACACATAGAAAAGCCTCCAAGGGGTATGACATGAATATTATAGTACTGCAAAACGTTTCATGCAAAGTATGAGACAAAGGACTACATGATGTTCTACATGAAATATTACATTAAATAGAGCATCCATAGTAAGAAACAAGAGTGTATGTAAGCTAGCAATCCTACAAGTGTGCAATGGGTGTTTTGATAGGATCTCGATGTCTTTGAGGGGATGAATCTACTACAACAAATGGTAGGATCTCAGTGAATCATTGTTACAAGGCTGTTGTACCACTTACAATCCCTTATTGCAAATTTTTGCCATCTTCAAAGGATTCTACCCATTGTTCATACTTAATTGCCATTTCTTATAGTGCTAAGTTCATACAACTTTTTAAAACATAGTGTGAGCCCATGGTCATGTACCTGTTGGTTACGAAGCCATTATTATTTGCTAATAAGTGAACAAAAGGCCTAAACATCATATTTAAGATTGGATTCTGACATAGAGACCTCTAGTCGTAATCCCTACAAATGGTAACATCACAAAATTAGCTTTTAAGCTAAGTGTAATGAATAATTTTGTGTATTAATAGTTTCTCTAATATTAGGTTGGTTACTATCATGACACAACCATCAATCACCTAAAACTAACTTCTCTCATAGTGGTCTAAACTTAGTGCACATTGCTAATTCGAAGGTGAATAAGCAAAGATTGCGTGAATTGTTCTCCTCAATGATAAGAAGAGCCAACATGAAATGATAAAAAAGCTACATTGCTATGAAATCCTAGCTACCACAAACAAGTAATCTTTATGATAACCTTTCTAACACCTTTAGTTTCAAATTTTGAAAGCCCAAAGGATTGATAGGCCTTGCTATCATGGTTTATATTCACATTAGAAATTCGAGTCACATAACTTTTAACCTTTTGTTCCACATGATTTTCTTTCTCATTAATCAACATAGAAAACCTTCACTAACGTTTAACAGAAGTTCCACCACAATCAATCTCCCACTTTACAATGTGCTCTGCTAGGCTTGTCTTGTTAAGGCAAGATTCCTTTCCTTGCTGATTTTACATAGCCTATTGTCATATTTTTGGTTTCACTAGATAGTAGATTGGACTAGTAGAAATCTCATTAATCCATTCATGCGCAAGACAAATTCGATGATGATGTATTTTGCGACCTTAAGATTGTCATAGTAGCTCCCATTGTTTACCTTAGCTTTGTTGAAATTTTTTCACTTTAACATTCAAAGCACTATGAAGAAATTTCATTTCATCAACATCTATAAAACCCATCTCAATGTTTTATTATGACTAAATAGCTAGATTCCTCAATTTTTTATTAATTGAAAGTAAATTGTTGAAGACCAGGGAAATTGCACCATTGGGGTTTTTCTGCTAGTTGACAAGCATCGACCTACTCTGTGTGCATGAGTAGAGTGAGTAGTTTTGGCACAGGAAATGCCTACTTGATTGAATTTTTCTTAATCCCAAAATGGTTTAGTGATGGTAACATTAAACAAAGAGAAGATTTATGATAAGGTCAACTAGAAATTATTTCTTCATATGCTAAAGCATTTGTGGTTCTTGAATCTTTGGTGTTATTGGATTGAGCTTTGCATCAATGATTGAAAATTTTTTATTATGTTTAATGGTATTTTTCTTTTAAGTTGATTGAAGCTGACAGGGGCCTCATGTATGAAGTTTTCATATTCAACCTAAATTTTTACCATTCTCCATGTGTATCTCTCTTAGCTTATTATATTCTAGGTGGAGCATGCTACCTGTATTGAGATTAGGAATGGCCTTTCTCCCTAATGATTACACACCTTCTATATGCTGGTGACATCACGATTTATGCATCAACAACTTGTGCTTTAGCATGGAGCATTCAAGACATTGTGAAGCAATATGGGCAACATTTTGATTACATTGTATGTCTAAATAAATCCATATTAATATTTAGTGAGGGGATGAAATGAAAGTGATAGAAGATGATAATAGAAAAATTACATATAAGTCATGCTCTAAAATTGAAATATCCAGGAAAACCTATTGCAGCAATTAAACTTTAGAAAAACAACTACTTCAAATGTCATGTTCATTAACTTAAAAACTTTACGTCAAGGTAGATGATCAAGTTTTTATTGATGGCAAGACTTATTGTCATGATCAACTTGGTGTTAGCTACTATTCTTGTATATTACTTAGCCCAATATTTAATCCAAAGTGACATTATCACTAAGTTGGAGAAATTGATGAGTGGGTACTTGTGGAGTAGTCCTAATGTTAGAAAAATAGTACAATATGCCTATTAGGAACTAATAAGTTTTCCTAAGGGGTATGGAGGACTTAGAGTCTGTAGTTGATGGACGTGATAAGTAACACTATTAATAAAGCATTGTAGTCAGCTTATGGCTTGATAAGATAGGTTATGGGTTTAGGCATTAAGATCCAAGTACTTTATTACAAACTATACTTTTTAAATCTTCTGTTGTGCATCACTACAAGTAAGTTACTTAGTACTGTATTACCACGGACAATTCGAAGTACGATTTAGAAAGAAAATAGGATGCAAGAAGCTATGGCCTACTACTTGCTCCTAGCTATGAGCGATAGGGATTAAGATGTTGGTGTTATGTCCATACGGATGTAATTTGATGTTGGACAGAAAACATAGCTTATGATAAGTCCATAGGATGAAGGAATTTTGGTCCAAAAACATCGTAAATGCTAATCCCATGCCCAATAATGTAAATGGCAAGAACTTTTAATTTTTTAAATGAGCTTCTTGATTGAATGGTCATGAGAATTTAGGTGACAACTACATTTCATTCAATTAAATTTGCTACTTCAATATCATATCACAATTAGATCAATAAAAATTTGCTTGCGTATACAAACAAGGTACTCAAATTAGCCACAACCAAAAGGATTATTCAATTTTTTATTATTGCTTGTTACATTTCTGTAATCCCATACAGTGGGAGCTTTAATGGCCCTCATTGGCTGTTTGTTTACTGTTATTTGTCTCCTCAAATGAATTAAGTTAATATTAATGACAATGCAACTATGTAACATAATCTATATGTTGGAATTTGTATTGTTTTTTTGAATACATGGGTAGGACTATTATTATTAACAGCAAAACCTAGATTTTAGGGTCAATTCCATCTTGGAGATTACTCCTTTTCTTGAGGTTATGGAGCTTCTAGGAGTGCTACATCTTAATGACCATGCTCTAGAGATGAAATAAGACTTTATAATGACTATCACTAATGTGAACAAATTTCTTAAGCCTACAATGAATAGGAGTTCCTATCATTATATTATTACTTAAATACAGGGCATGTAGTCCATCAAACTATCCCACATAAAGTAGCATTGCAATTGCACAACGAAGTAGGTTGTGCATCATGCTCTTTTGTACCATTTTTTTGGGATTGTGGAATGTCCCTTCAAAAAGTATTTTTGTGTTATCAATTTTTTTAATCTTGTACATGAACCTCATTATGGAAAGCATGATTTTTTCACCCTTATCAAATTGCTTCAAGTTTCACTATCTTTTAATTTTTTGTGTGAACCTTCTTATGGAGAGTTTGATGTATGCTTCGGCCTTTTTTTATTAATGAACAAAAAGACTTTAGAGGCCCAAAAACTTTGGTGGATTTGTAAGCTGCCTTGGTAGAGTATAGATGGTCAAATTATGACCTATAGCTACAAGGATTATGTCATTGGTAATGGAAGGCATGTGGAAGGCAATGGTGGAAGGAAGTGTTGGAACTTGGCAATTAGTTAGATGATATCAAAGTGGACTTAGAATTTAAAATTTTTTTATTTTGCATTAAGGTGTGGTGAATATGATGGGAACTAAATCCCTTAATACTTGAAACAGAGTAAGAACTTTTTCTATGCCATTATATCCTTTGTTGTCGATAGTCCAAGATGTTCTAAATGCAACTGGTGATAATTTAGAGCCAATGGGGAATAAACATGATTCGATTAGTGCCGACTTAGTTTGTGCTCTAGCAAACATTGGTGGTGGAATTGCTGGTAGTATTACGAATAAAGTCGATTCATTAAGGGAAACTTCATAGTTTGATGAAGCTTCTTATGATCAGAATACCTTAGAGGATGATGAGGATGCATCCCTCTTGCTTTATGGTGCATTAGTTATTGAATTTCATAGGAAAATTTATCCATGAAAAGAAGGTAAAAATGTGATTCCACCAAAAAGGGAACAGGGATTTTATGAACAAATTGAATCATGTATTCACCTAAAAGTGATCCTTCTTGTCCCAAAGGTGTTGATGAGAGAGATTTATGTGGCTGTTCAAATGAAACATGTAGAAATATTGAAGTGTTCATGGAAGAAAATAGTTAAAATGGTAAACACAAATCTCTTACCCTATTTATGACTTGCTTCAAGGAGGTGCTTCATGGTGGTGGAATGAGTAATGCTAATTCATCACAAATGGGAGGTCTCTCTGTTAGTTACTCAAAGAGACCAAACAATTTATATGTTAACATGATAGTACCAAAACATATGTTCGAAGTGATTAATAATGAAATATATCTATCAAACGAGGCATGTGAACAACAAATTCATATTCACCAATTTAGAGCATATGATGCCTATTTTTTAATTCAATAAAGAGCCAAAATAGTACTACATAGATGTTGCCACCTACAAGAATTTTAGATTCTAAACTTGTCCACTTGATACCTTGATTTGCACTTTGATTCAACAATAAATAAATATCATGCTTAGTAGGGCGGACCATGGTAGGTTGTTCACTTTTTATTTGTGTTAGACATGTGGGCCCCTCAATTTGAACTAATTAATTTAGAAATAATGTGTGGTTTGACCTAGATTCATTTTCATGAGCTCCCCCTTATTCACTAAGACATAGAATATTTTACACATTGGTAAAGTTGTAGGGGATCTTATTTGTATCCATGACTGGATGATATATATGTAGAGAGATCATCCTTTGGCATAAAGTGTGTTAAAATGGACCTTTAAAAAAAGCTTAGAGTAGAATGTGGTTTAACAGACCCTTGGGACAATCTTTTCAGTAGTTTGTGCATAAAGGTTTGCCAACTTTTTGCTGCAAGTGTGCTAAGGTGGTTCATGCCTTGGAATTATGTACAATAAGTGAATCTATACATACTGTCATGGAAATTAAGGAATCGTGTCCTTTGAGTGTAGATCTAATCATGATAAAAATGGTGAAGTTGTTTTGATGCAAATGATTATAGAGAATTATGATGAGGAAAGATAAGGACTAGGACCTTGGATGGTACTCCAACCAAGAAAAGGGCTAATTACAACATCATAATTCTAGAGCACTATAGTAAGTAAAGAAATAAGAAGGTAGGAGGTAGCAAAAATAATACAAATATGAGAATATGTAGATGAAATGGAAAGGGGAATGGCTAACACCAAGCAAGAGAACCATAATGGAGGTAAACTAATAGTTGAACGGGTATCAAATCAAAAAAAATTGGGAGTTGGCCATCCTATTACTAATAAAAAGCTTAGTCCATCAATCTTAATGATCTGATGGAAGACATTATCAATTAAACACATAATTATTAGAATAATTTGTCACAAAAGGTAGAACTTTGATGTAATTCAAATTCATGCAGTGCTATGGCTAGACAACAAGCTCAGGAAAAGGGGAAAAGGCATTATGGCATTGTGGAATAATTTTAGTTCAGTTTATTAAAATAGAAATGAATATAAGGAGGGAGAACTCCTAACTAATTTATAAAATTCAAAATTCAAACGGTAGACTTGATAGGTGAACAAAGGATCAGTCGAAACATTGAGTAGTTACCTCAGCTATCCATGAAATTTAGGGAATGACTACTTGGTTGTGCTAGAAACACTTTGAAACAAATTTTGGAACTACTTATGGAATTACTTTAATGTCCATAAAGAGTACTATGGTTAGGGTAGTTAGGGACAAAGATGTTGATTATTCTATTACATTTGTGCTAGTTGCACAAAATATAAATGTAGAATTTTGATGACTTGATAACTTTTTTTGACCTATATTATTGTTTGATAAAAGAGCTATGCTCAAGTTTACTAGTGGTATGAGGAGGGAGATTTCTTGATTGTTTTAAAAGTAACTATGGTTATTAATAACTTTGCAAGTTTCTCCTTCATCAATAAAAGAAGCTCTATTTAGATTGGAAATAGGGAGTAAAATACTTGAGGTAGTACTCTATGCAGGAATGATTGATAAATTATATTCCACTATGGAGTTTAAGAAAAAATTCTAACATGCCTTAGCCTTGGCTAGTTATTAGAAGAATTATCTTGTACGAAAGGAGTCTATCTCTATTAATCAATTACAAGTAAAACAAATTTGAAATTATGATTAGCTAGCCTTGTAAAAGAGCTTGATTGGGTGGACCAATATGAACTTTATCAAAATGTTTGTATGGGTGATATCTCCATTTTGAAACTAGACTTGTGGCTATCTAGGTGAGGCCAAAGAGTATGTTGATATGAAGAACAACATCTTTAGGGTCTAACATCTTAGCTTTGACTCAAAAAAGTAGCATTCAAATGAAATGGCTTTTAACAATCTTCTCTGCTATGAATAGAACTGTAGCGTTTGGATGGAGAATGGTGGAGGGGGCTTGTTAAAGTCTTTTGAATTTTGTATTAAAAAGATGTTGCTTTATGTGTCTTCTATTTAGGGTGAATAGATCATGTCATTTGTGTCTTTGCTTAATCTACTTTAGCTATTTTTAACCTTTATTTAGGAATGTGTGGGTTAGCAAGGCTAAACGTTTTTATGGAAGGTATACAAATAATTTGTTCAAAGGTGTGGGGAGCAACAAATTAAGCAGTAGTCAAAACAACATGTGAGGTAAGCATAGTTTATTTCTTGTATGTACAAAGTTTAGGATATATTATATGTTGTCTCATGATTGTTTCTATGTTGAAACTTCTTAATTGTTTCATTTCTACTCGATGATGTGCATGGATGGGAGTAAATTTTTTTTAAATGCCATAACATTGTTTGGCACTAGAATTGAACTTTTAGTTTAGGTATGAAATCGGAATGCTTTGTAATAAGATTCATGGTTGAGTGTAGGTTTGAATATGTAGGAATTGAGGCTACACATAATTAGTTCCAAAGCTATAGGTTTATTCAAAATCAAAAGGGGAAGATTTGGAACTCAAATACAATTTATATGTTTCATCTAAATGAAAACTAAGTCCAAAAACTGCATTATTGGACTTTGGCTATAGGTTGCTATTGGATCCAATTGGTTTCAATGGATAACTTGTTGACTGTGTTTATTGAATGGGTTATATGTGATTTTTATTTCACATAACGAAGGCAAATTTTCAATAGGGTAACTATTTTATTGACTACAAACTTCTACAACATTCTCTATGAACTCTTGTTATTTCATACTTTTATGAGCAATTTCATGAATTTGCTTACCTGTATGACAGGCACTATAATTGTTATGCTTATAAAATGCTAATTTAGCATGGATAGAAAGTGTAGCAATGGTATTGCTTGTGCCTAGAGGAAATGTATTTTTACCAATCCACTTTGATCTCATTTTCAGCATTGAATATCGAAGTGATTAAAGCAGCAAAATATCATGGATAGTTCAAGTACATAGTAATGGTGAATAAGTTCATTGTAGTCATGTTCATGGAAACTCATGTGGAGACCTTTAATTGACATGAGGTGGATTGGACTTTCGAAATGAACAAGAGCAAAGTGCAATGCTCATCAGGGCTATCTAAGGGAATTATAGTATTTTGGAGAAATTTGTTCAAGCTTGAGATTATGAATTACTTTTAATAGGTGGTTACTATTCCAATAAGATGGGAAAGTAAAGAGATTTTGTAATGCTATGCTTCATATGCATCAAAAGACTACATTAATAGATGATCAGCTTGGGACCAAATTAGAAAAATTACAAATCTTGGTGGAACATTAATTATTAGGGCAGTTGCATTGCCTTTCATAAGAAGAGAAAAAAAGAAGAAATAAATTTAATAGGGGATAGGCTCAGTATTAGTTCTCTAACATCATTCAAGATTATCATCTAACTGAGTTGGGTTTTGTTGGAAATCAATTTACTTGGTGTGATAATAAGGAGGGAAATGATGATATCTTTTAAGGATTAGAGAGAACTTCAGTGAATATTGATGGTATATAAACCTTCCTGAGTGCCACTGTGACACACCTTCCACAATAGCACGAACCACTACTCAGTATTTATGATGTTTAGACAATCCTTCGAGGTAAAATTGATAGAAGAAACAATTTTGAAAGCATCTAGTTATCCTTTCAATAATCGGCAAATGTTGTGTATATAGAATGAAGGACTATTAGGTGTAACGCCATGGACATTTTATCCCCTAAATTTAGGAAAGCTTTGTTAGCATTGAATAATGGTGTGAAGCCAATCTTGGTAATATCCTTAGTAAGCTACTCTAATTAGGATAGGAAATCTAGGAGCTTTAACATAAGAAATATGTAAAAACTTAACTGAGCTGAAACACATTCTTTTGGCACAATGTATTATTTCCAATTATAATGTCATGGCTTTAGAAGAAGCATGGTCATGATTGTCTGTCTAGCTTGATTAGTCCACCTTTGGAGACCAAAACAAGCACGTTTTGAAGTATTAATAACTTCTACATCTGAGAGCAATTATATCCACCAATATAAAAATAGAAGTGGGTGATTAGTTACTTCCTCAATTGATGTCAAATACATTCGTATATAGTTATTTAGCAAGAAGTGGTGTAGCCCTGGGCAATATGAGACTGCCATAACCTTTTAAACTTTGAGAACTATAAATAATGAATATGAGGCCTCACTTATTATTTCAATAATTGATGATGAGATTAGAAGTACAATATTATCCATAAAATTAAAAAATCCTCAAGTGTGGCTAACATGTCCACTAAGTGTGTGCATGGTTATTAAAACAACGCACAAATATAGAGTTTGAAAGATGTGAAATAATTTTTTAAACAAAGCTGTATGTCCATGCATTTTATAGCCATTCTAGTCATTCTTATTCATAAAGTTCATGATGCATCTAAACTAAACCATTTCAATCTCATTAGCTTTTATAATGTGATTCACAAAATTTTTACCAAACTTTTGGTTGTTAGACTGAAGATGGTGTTTCCTGATATTACGGTTAGGGAACAACTAGGTTTTGTATTAGATAATATATTCTTGACATAAGAAACGACTACATGGACCCAATTTCTATTTCTAAAGAGGGTTTGAGGGCATTAAAGTTAAATATAACTAGTTTTATAACAAGATTAAATTGAAATTTATGTTGGATATCCTAAAGGATTTGTAGTACCCAACTTTTTTGTTTGACTGGATCAAGGATTGTAAAACTGTAATGAGATTTGAGATTATGTTTAATGGTAGTAATCTATAATGGAGTGAAACAATAGAAGGTCTGAGTTAGGGATATCTTCTACCAAACTTTTTGCTATTATCTCTAAGTAGTTCGTATGACTTGTTCAATATAAGCATGAGGACATTGCTTTGATTAGGTCAAGAATAGAATATCCTCTCTTTTGATAACACACATTCTATATGGTAATGGTGTCATGATTTTACATCTATCACATATGTCATAGTGAGGACTATTTGATATATTATAGAGCAGTATTGGCATCACTTCACGTAGTTGGCCAATCTTAATAAATCTAGATTACTTTTTAACACAAGAATCAAATTTAAGTGGAGAAGTTGATAGAAAAAATTACATACCTGTTAAGCTGCTCAATTGAAATATATTGGCGTACTAATGACAATAATTAAATTATAAAAAAATACTTTAATTTCATTATCACGATAAACTTGATATTAGCTACTATTCTTATGAATTATTTAGCTCATTCATTTATTCAAAGTGATTCTATTATAGAGGTGGGGAAATGAAGTCCTTTTACTTGTACAGTAGTTCAAAATTTTTTGACAGAATATATTATGCATATTATGACCTGATAAATCTACGTAAGGATTGTAAATGACACAAAAACTAGAGTTTCTTGACGTTGTAGTTTGCATTCACCACAAAACATGGAGTAGTTAGGGATTAGGAAGAATGTTTATGGTTTCATTCTTTCATATCCAGGTACTTCATGACTAGCAATACATTTTATATTCCATGTGACGCATTCTTATGTGTGAGTTAGTCAACATTGCAAGCACATGTATATTAAGAAATAATATTTGGAGGATTGTTGTGAGTAATTTAGCTTCATTCTTGTTGGGCATTTTCCATGGCATCCTTCTTAAATTAAATTTTATTCCATTTACTTTCATTCTTGTTGTGATTGAGATTGAGCGAGGATAAGGCATTGAACTCAAAGACCACACACAGTAGCATGCATACAAGCTATAAGTTTGATAATAAGGGGTATGCGGATTTCAAAAGTGAAGGTGTAGCCTTGGGTCAGCATCTTCTTGTGGAGATTAATGTTAAATCTACTTCTTACGACTCCTAACTTCATACATGTAGGATTGAGATGTCAAAACTTTGGTCAATGAATGTGAATAGAAATTTGCAATAGTGTTTGTGGTAGTGCTATAATATGAATGAATTACAATCTAGCAACTTCATAAATGATAGTTTCACACTTGATATGGTAAATGACAGGGATGTTACTTCATTAATTAAGTATGAAGGTGGCTATTGGTTCTCATACAATTATAATCACTACTTTGGCACAATTTCACCCCTCTTCCTATGGATTGGGTTAGAATCAATAACGTTGTTGTTATGCTGGCTAATCCTAATGCTAGTAATTGCATTGTTGCTTGGGATTATATGTGTAGACTTATTGCTATTGCTAGAAAGAAATTTGTTTTTGATGTTGCTCTAGGCATGGAGATTATTACTACTCTTGAAGCAATGGAACTACGTCGAATGTTACTTCCTAATGTCTACATAATGGAGATTGAATCTAACACTACTATAACCGCCAATGTAATGAACCAATTGCTTTTGTATTAAGTGAAAAGAAGCACAAACCATAGTTCAATTACATATAATAATTGTATGTAGTCTTTAAAATTGTTCCACACAAAGTGCAAGCATGGCAGCAATATAGACTGGGTTCCTTATCACACACTTTTTTTTTCTTAGAATAGGGTGTGCCCCTACCTAAACAATTTCACCTTTGTTATTATTTATGAACATCTCTAAAGAGAGTATAATGTAGGCTTCGACCATTACTTCATCAAGGAACCCAAACACTTTGATCTCCTATAAGGTGCATATGGAGACCAAAGTGTGACATCAGCCAATTTTTCATCAATATTTTTATTGTTGAGAGTAGAATGGTATCTATTAATCTTTCAACTCCAATCTTTCATTATTGATTAATTAAAAAATCCTTGCCAAATTTTTTTGTAATAATTCACCTTTAAAATGAAAACATCCCTAGCACCATACATGTCCTCTAATAGATCCTTATTAAGGGATTTAGATTATAAAATCATTGTAATTATTAAACTCGTGGAGCTTGATATTATTATTTATTCTCATTATCTTATGTTAGGATTAAGTAATTTGTGTACTTTCTACCTTCCATGGAAGCGATTGCCATTTTGTGGGCTCCATTTATGAAATCTAATCGTAATTCTCCATCACTCATCACCACCTTGGTTGGCCCATATCCTACAATAAAAGTTGATGGAGAAGAAATTTGAATGATGCTTCACAAACATAATGGCCATGCAAACTAATAAGATACCAAGAATCATTATGGTCTCAAGAGATAAGATGCATCAAGATTTTATGTAACAATTGCATCCCTTCTAGAAGTCCAAGTTTGATGCACATATTAGATTTAAAATTACTTTAGTTATCCATGTATCATGTATCATCAAATAAATAATAGCTAATTAGTTATCCATGTTCCTAAATATTGCTTCTTGACAATAATATTATTTGATGACAATGCCCCATAGCAGAGAAGATGACTAAAACGAGTGATTTCCTTGACTGTGTTGACATGATAGCAAGAAAAATAATATGTTCAACGTCATTATGGACTTCTTATATTTGAACACAGGATTAGTTTGGTGTTAATGAAATAAATGATTGGAACCATCCCATCCAATAAAAAAACAAGTAACATATGAACTTTCTCCTTAAGAAAGTTTGATTATAGGATAAAGCCCTACACCGACTTACTAACAATACTAAGAAGTAGCCAAGCCATAAGATACAACACTACAAAAAACAACACTTGAGCAAAAGATCCTCATGCTAATTTAATTCCATTAGCCCAAAGAGCTTCAATGGTAAACAAAAAGAAGCATAATGAGATCGACTAAGGATGAAGGCCTCAGCTATCACACACAAGGCATGAGGATCAATAATAACTAGAAAAGGGTTACGATTGTACAAACGATCTATAACCACACGGACAAATTTAGCAATACTTAAAATGGTTGAATATTAGTACACATGCCAAATCAAAGATGTTGAGCACACCCATGTAATTACAAAATGCTTTGTCCAAGATCAACGTCAATAATGCAAGCGAATTGCAAGCTCAAAACTTTGATAACCACCAAGAAATGCTATGTGAATCATTAAAAAAATTTTCAATTCCTCAAATAATAGGTCAAACTTGGTGGGCCAGCCATGCTACATGCACAGAAAGACAATGTAAGGGCATGGCTTGACACCACGTGCTAAACCATTCAGAGGCAACAACATGTTCAAATAACACATGGTAAGCACAATTTGCACCATTGAAGTTTCACTATGACTTGGACAAAAAGTGCACAAGAACAAAGACCAGAGTGACAAGCAAGGTGTGATAGTTCCACATTGCACCAAGTTAAGTCCCTATTAAAGTGACAACTCATTCCAACATTAGCAATCCTTGGTGATGACCCACATCACATCAATTTGAATACTTCACTAGACCATTCAACTAGTAAAAGCAACAAGTAGTATTTTCAAAAGGCAAGTATTTAATCAATGTGAGCAAAGATTAACACTTATTAGGAATTTCTCATTGTGATCTATCCCCATCATAATGAAATTTTTATAAATTATCTAGAAGTCCTAACCAAGGTAATGCACTAATTTAATACATCATTGTATTGTATGTACAACAAAAAATATATAAGAGCATCATACTAATTATTACCTCAAACTTGTATGGCCTGAACAACCATTTCCTATAAAACGTTTGGCACAGGGCTTGTACCCCACATAGCGTGTTAGCAAGTTGAGGACCTGTTTGTTTTCAAAATTAACCAAAAAAATGTCTCTACCAATGGAGAAGGACAATGCATCATCACCTATTAAATCAACATATTGCTCTTAAGCTATCAATCCTTGCTTTGTGTAGACTTGATAAGTCTGCATGTGTAGAGGAAAATTATGTTATATGCTCAACTGTGCTACTCCCTATTGTTTCCTTTCATTAATTTATTCAAGTTTTAGCATTGCAATCATGCTCCCTCAGAACCTAAATGTGGCATTTGGCTAGCATAAACTTTAGCAAGTTGAGGTCTTATTTGTTAACAAAATTAATGGGTGGCACTAGAATTGTTATGCTTATAAAATGCAAATTTAGCATGGATAAGAAGTGTGGCAATAGTATTGCACAAGCACAGAGGCAATGTATTCTTACTAGTAAATTATGATCTCTTCTTTAGATTTGAATATCAGGGTGACTAAAGCAGCAAAATCTCATGGCTAGTTGTAGTACATAGTAAGGGAGAATATGCATGTTATAGTTGTCTTGTTGGAAACTCATTTGGAGACTTTTAATTGACATGAGGTGGATTGATCTTCATAAATGACCTAGAACTAAGTCCAATGCTTATCAGGGTTATCTATTCACATTATATTATTTGGTGAAATTGGTTCGTGCTTGAGATTATGGATTACTTTTAATAGCTGGTTACTATTCCAGTGAGCTTTTGCAATGTTGTGCTTCAAATGCATCAAAAGATTATATTAATAGTCGATCAGGTTGGGTCCGAATTAGAAATACTACAAATCTTGGTGGAACATTAATTATCTTTTGGGGATGCTTTGCCTTTCATAAGAAGAGAAAAAAGTGGAAAGAAATTTAGTAGTGGATAGGCTTCGTATGAGTTCTCTAACATCATTCATGATTAACATCAAACTAAGTTGGCTTTTGTTGGGAATTGATTTACTTAGTGTGATAATATGGAGGGGAATTTGATATCTATTAAGGATTAGATAGAACTTCCATGACTATTGGTGGTATACAAAACTTCCTGAGTACCACTATTACACACTTTCCACATTTGCTGAAACCACTACCCACTACTTATAATGTTTAGATAATCCTTAGTGGTAAAATTGTTAGAGGAAACCATTGTGGTAGCATCTAGTTATCCTTTCAACAATCAACAAATGTTGTGCATATAGCATGAAGAAGGACTATTAGAGGTAACCCTACGAACATTTTGTCCCCTAAACTTTGGAAGGCTATGCCAACAAAAATTAAATGGAGTGAATCTAAACATGGTAATATCCGTAGTAAGCTACTCCAATTAGAATAATAAATCTTGGAGCTTTAACTGAAGAAATCTATTAAAAAATTAACTGAGCTAAAACACATTCTTATGGCACAATGTGTTGCTTCCAATTATAACTTCATGGCTTTCAAAGAAGCATGGTCATGATGGTGTGTCTAGCTTCATTAGTTCACCTCTATTGACAAGAATATTATTTTTTTGAAGAATTAATAACCTCTACATCAAAGAGCAACTATATCCACCAACGTAAAAATAGAGGTAAGGAATTATTGACATCCCCAATTGAGATCAAAGACATTCACATATTGCTATTTAAAAATAAATGCTACATCCATGGACAATATGTGCCTCCCTTAACCTTTTCGACTTTGAGAACTATAAATAATAAATATGTGGCATCGCTTACGACTTCAACCAGTGACAATGAGATTACAAGTACAGTATTATCCATCAAATGAAATAAATTCATTAGTGTAGATGACATCCCTGCTAAGTTTGGGCATGGTCATTAGAACATCACACAAATAAGCACTATCAATGATGTGAAATAATTTATTAAAGAATGCTTTATGACAAATATTTCAAAGTAATTCTAGTCAATCTTGCTCATAAAGTTCATTATGCAAGTAAACCCAACCATTTCAATCCCAATGGCATAGTGTGACTCACAAAATTGTGATCAAATTTTTTTGTTGCTAGACTGAAGATGGTGCTTCGTGATATTACTCTTTGGGAACAAAAAAGTTTTGTATTAAATAATATATTCTTGACATTATTAATGACTACATGGATACACATTTTATTTTTACAGAAGGTTTGATGGTAGTAAAGTTCAATATGATAGGACTTATAATAAGATTAACTTGAAATTTGTGTTCGATATGCTAAAGAATTTGTAGTACCCAACTCTTTGGTGTGATTCGATTGAGGATTGTATCACTGTGTTGGGATTTTGGATTATTTTTAATGGTAACAATCTGTAATAGATTGAAGTAACAAAAGGTCTGAGGTAGGGATGTCTTGTCGTCTCATGCCTTTATATTGTTATCTTTAAGTATTTCTTATGACTTATTCATTACAACCATGAGGACATTACTTTGATTGGTTCAGGATTAGAATATCCTATCCTATGATAACACACCTTCTATATGGTATTGATATCATGATTTTGCAACAACTTACGTCACAGTGAGGAATATTTGATATATTATAAAGTAATATTGGCAACACTCCAACTAGCTACCCAATCTTAACAAATTTAGAGTATTTAACATATATATTATGCTACATAAGTAAAATATCTTGGCATACTAATTGAAACAACAAACCTATAAAAAAAGACTCTCATTTAATTATTAATTATGTTAACATTGTTTCCCAAGGTGGATTATCAGGTCATTATGAATTATTTAGTTCAGTAATTTATTTTGAGTGATACAATTTTAGAGGTGGAGAAACTGATGTGCTTTTTCTTGTATAGTAGCTCAATGATTTGTGGCACAATATGTTATGCCTACATAGACATGATTAAGCTTCCTAAGGATTGTAAAGGACTCAAAATCTAGAGTTTCTTGGCATGGCTGTCAGCATTGACTACAGAACATTGGTTAGTTATGGCTTGGGAAGATTGTTTATGGATTTAGTCATTCATGTTAAAGTACTTCATGACTAGTAATACTTTTTATATTCCATGGGATGCACTCATATGTCTGATTAATCTATATTCTAAGCACATGGATAATAAGAAATACTATTTCAAGGATTGTTGTGACTAATTTACTTTCATTCTTGTTGGGCATTTTGCATGGCATCCTTCTAAAATTCAATTTCATTCTTGTTAGCTGATCAGCTTGGCATCATTCCTATTTCATCATGTCAAACAAATCTTAACATTGTGGTGGACCATCTTACACATATAATGGAGTTGGTTAAGGGACATGGTTTGTAGGATCATAAAAATAGAGGGTTTATTCTCATTAATTTTGATATTTTGTATTATGCATTAGGCTTGGACTAAATCAAATGAAAGAGGTGTGTTTTGATTGCAATTAAGAGAGGATATGGCATTGTACTCAAAGACCATTCATAATAGCATTCATATGTGCTAGAATTTTGATAATAAGTGTTCATGTGGCTTTAAAAGGTGTAGGTGTAGCCTTGTGTTAGCATCTTCTTATGGAGATTAATGTTACATCTACTTCTTACTCGGTCCAAACTTCATGCAAAAGGGATTAAGTTGTCAAAGCTTTGTCAACGAATTTGAATACTGATTTGCAACATTACTTATAGTAGTGCCATAGTACGAATGAATTATGGTCTAGCAACTTTGTAAGTGATAGTCACACAGTCGATAAGGTAAATCACATGGATGTTACTTCATTAATTAAGTCTCATAAATAAATGTCTTTAAGTGTGTAGTGGTTATTACTTATCAAAAAATTAAGTTCATAGCTTTTGCATTATTTCACCCTTGGCTTTGTAGGAAGATAGAAAAAAAAGTGGATATGGTTCTTAATTCAAATATGATCTAAAATACATTCAAATTGCTATTACTACTGCTACTTGTTTCAACTCTCTAATTTTTTTTCCAACAGGAGCTCTTGTAGCCTTCATAAGCTAGTTTAACCACTTATTAGGATGACATGTGTAGACTTATTACTATTGCTAGAAAGGAACATTTTTTGAAGTAGCTTTAGGAATGGAGATTATTGATACTCTAGAAGCAAAGAAAAATCTTAGAATGCTACTTCCTAATGCCTAAATAAGGGTGAATTAATATAACTTTACTATAGCTATTACTATAATGAACCAACTGCTTTAGTCTTAAGTGAAAAAAAGTGCATACCATAGTTGTATATATCAATGGCATGCAGTCTTTAAAACTGTTCCACACAAAGTGCAAACGTGACAGCTCATAAACTAGGTCCCTCATCACACACTTTTGTTTTTTTTCTTAGAATTAAGGAATGCCCCTTCCTTATCCTGAACCATTTTGCCTTTGTCATTATGTACGAACCTCTTTAAAAAGAGTATAATGCAGGCTTCGACCATTACTCCATCGAACAACCTAAAGAATTTGATTTCTCATATGGTGCATATGGAGTCCAAATATCTAATCGATATACTTTATGGTTGAGAGTAGGATGGTATCTATTAGCCTTATAGCCCTAAACTTTCATAATTAATTAATGAAAAAGTCCTTGCCAAAAGCTTTTGCAATGATTCACCATTCCAATGAGAACTTCGCTAGCACGATACATGCCATCCAAAGGATCCTCATTAAGTGAATTACATTATAAACTCAATCAAATTATTAGAGCCATAAGCTTGATATTGTTATTTATTCTCATTGCCTCATGTTAGGAATAAGTAATTTGTGTACTTGCAACCTTCCATGCATACAATTGCCATTTTGTAAGGTCCCTCTATGAAATCCAATCTTAACTTTCCATCACCTATCACCAAAATGATAGACCCATATCCTACAATACAAAGTTGATAGAGAAGAAATTTAAATGATGTTTCACAGACACAAAGGCCAAGAAATCTAATAACATAACATGAATCATTAAGGTGTTGAGAGAAAGGATGCATTAGGCTTTTACATAACAAATGCATCCCTTCAAAATGTCCAAGTTTGAAGCATATATTAGATTTAAAATTACTTTAGTTTTCCAAGTAGTATGTATCATCAAATAAATAATAACCAATTTATTTAGCTATTCATAGTTTCACATTTTGAAATTGTTCATACTTACACATGCATGACTTGCTCTTTAACACATGTACTACTATGAAGATCAACCAAGAATCATTAAAAAGATAAGGCACTTCGCAGTACATCATTTAATAGTTATGACATCGAACATGTCTGGTGATATAGCACAAGGGAAGAGAGAATGCTCCCAAGTCGGTATACCATCCCCCATATTTCTAAACAATGTTTCTTCATAATAACATTCTTTGATGACAACCCTCCATAGCAGAGAATGGTGATTAAAATGACTGATTTTCATGACTATGTTTACATGAGAGCAAGAAAACTAACTTGTTATAGCATTATGGAGTGCCTATAGTTCCATCAAAGGGGAAGTGTAGTGTAAATGAAATAAATGAATCGTATCAACCCATCAAATAGAAGAGTATTCAATATATGAATTTCCTCCTTAAGAAGGTTTGATTACATGATAAACTACTACACCAAATGACAAAGAATATTAGGATGTAGCCATGCCATAAGTTACAACACCACAAAAAACATCCCTCGATGAAAAAGTCTCACACCAATGTAATTCCATTAGCCCAAAGAGCTTCAAAGGTATACAAAAAGAAGCATAAATAGTTTAACAAAGGATGATGGACTTGGCTCGCACCAACATTGCATGAGAATCAATAATCCCTAAAAAATGGATACGACCACACAAATGATCTATAATGGCATGAACCAATAATAATTAAAATGGTTGAAAGTTACTACACATGGCAAATAAAAGTTGTCGAGCACGCTCATGTAATAAAAAAATGTCAAGTCCAAGATCAACGATAATAATGCAAGAAAATTGCAAGCTGAAAACTTGGCTAACCACCAAGAAATGCTATGTTAATGACTGAACATTGTTCTAATTTCACAGGTAATAGGTCTCACTTGTTGGGCCAGCCATGCTGCATGCACAAAAAGACAACATGGTGGTGTGGCTTGATACTATGCTGCACCATTCAGAGGCAACAGCATGTTCAAATAACACATGGCTAAGTGCAATTTGCACCACTGATGCTTCACTATTACTTGGGCAAAAGTGCACAAAGCTAAGCCAAGAGAAACAAGGTGTGATAGTTCCACATTGCACCCAATAAAGTCGCTATTAAAGTGCTCCTCATTCTTATTTTAGTAGTCCTAAGCAAAGTACCACATCATATCAATTTGAACACTTCATTGGACTATTTAACTAGTAAGACCAACAATTAGTGTTTTCAATGGGCAAGTATGTAGTCAATGTGAGCAAACATTAACATTTACTAGGAATTTCTCATTGAAGGCTAACAATTATATTGATCTATCCCCATCACAATATAATTTTTATAGATTATCTAGACCTTTAAACCAAGGTGATGTACATGTTTAAGACATAATTGTGTTATATGTGCAACAAAAATATATAAGCGCATCATAGACCTATTATTGCCTCAAACTTCTATGTCCTAACCAACCATAATTCCTATAAAAAGTTGGTCATAGTGCTTGGACCCCACATAGCTTGTTAGCAAGTTGAGATAATATTTGATAACAAAATTAACGAAAAAATTGCTCTACTAATGGAGAACGATCATGCACCCTCACCAATAAAAATCAACAAAGGGATTTTAATCTATCAATCTTTGCAATGTCTGGACCTAATATGTTTGCATGTGTTGAGCTGACTAAAGTGACATGCTCAATTGGTCTACTCTTGGTGGTTTCTTTCATCAATTTATTTAAGTTTTAGCCTTGTAATCATGCTCCCTGAGAACCCAAAGGTGGCATGTGGCTAGTACAAACTTCAGCAAGTTGAGGTCTTATTTCTTAACTAAATTAAATAGAAAATCTCACAACCATCAAAGAATAGCAATACATCGCTTATTGTGGAATAAACAAGGAGCTCTCAATCTGTCAATTCTTGTTATGCCTATACCAAATAAGCTTTTTTTGTTGAGTTAAATTAAGCCATAGGCTCTACTCATCTGGTGCCCATTTTTCAGCTTATTTAAGTTTTAACCTTCTGACCATGCCTCCCATGAAACAAAAATATGAAGAACATTCCTCACATAGCTGAGGCATTTAAGAAACTAATACTAATTGATGAATAGATGATTCATATGTAGAGGTAATAATTTCTTAAAGCTTGTGTAATGTTTTACTTATCAAAACCACTTACAAATGTGGCTCAATAGTCTTTTGAGTAAGTCATTAAAAAGATTTGAGTATGAGTCATTTCCCTCAATTTTCTTTACTTTTGGGATGGTTGGACATGCATGTAAAATGTCTCCATCTAATATGTCAATGCAAAATGCTCCTATTATTTTTTATTCAAAAAAATATGACATATGGAGGAAACACCTAAGCAAGTAAAGAAAGAGGAAAAAATGCTAGTGATAGTGTAGAAAGTGATGGAGAAGATATATGTCATGGTTGAAGACCATGGATAGTAGTACAATCTAGAAAAGTAATGAATATTTCAAAAGGCACAATTAAAGAGGATTGGGAATGCCAACTTGAAAAGAAAGTAGAAGAATATTGATGGGGAAAGCTGGAAAGAAATATAAAACCAAGATATATAGAGAGGTCAAGGTCCAAAGTTGATGAGAGAAAAGGGTTTACATGTATGCTTGAGTGGGTTCCTAAAAAAGAAACCTTTGGAGAGGAACAAAACATTGCAAACTTAAATATAGAAGAATATTAAGGGTTTAATGGGCATAAGTGTTTAAGAGAGACTAATTACAATCATAATTAAGCATGGTGTATTCCTCATGTAGGTAGGACAAAGATGAGGAGAATGCTAGCTAATTCACCAAGAAGGAGCCACCCATATCTTAGGATGTGGGCAAACACCCCTTGGAACAATGTAGTTTTACAATGCACCTGATATGGATTAAAGGGAGATGATACACCCTATTAGTAAGGATGTTTAATTTCCAAATAATAAAGGCTATGTTGAGGAGAACTTGCTCTAGTAATGTTCTCTACTTTCTTATTTTTGATGATGTTATGGTGTGGTTGAATTTTGTTGTAATTTTGGTTATTGTAGGAAAATTCCTATAATGGCACCACTATAGGGAAGAATTGGTATTAGTTGTATATAAATAGTTCACTACTGACTGTCACATGGATGTTGCTTTTCTAAAACATATTAGAAAAAATGGAACAATTTTGGTAAGTTTTTTAGGGGGAGTATGCTACAAGAACTTCAAAATAACTTTAAAAATAGCAGTCAACTTGTCAAAGTGGGAATAAGCAAGATCGATAACTACAAGAAGGAGTTGAAGACTTTGAAGAGCTATGAACCTAAAACCTTGGGCTACTTTGGGCAAGTGTCATTGAGGAATGATATGAAAGGCTTTATTTTCTAGAGTTGTGCGAGATAACATGAGATGGCTTCATTGAGTATTGAACTTAAACATGTAGCAAATTCCATGCTGAGGAGTTACGAAATAAACAAACTTTGTATCTTTGGCATTTCAAAGCACATAGGTTTGAATATTTTGGAAGCTTTTCTAAGCAAATTTTCTATAGTTATTAGCCTACTAGAAGTACATAATATATGCCTAATGGGGTTGAATGACTTATTTCTAAGGATTGTATTTATAGTAGGAACCAAGTGACTTTGCCTTATTGTGTGGGAGGAGTAAGTAGAAGTGTATTTAATATAGTATAAATGAAAAATGATACTAATGATTGCTTTGTAGTTTTCAAGTTTGAAATATTTATCCTACTGAGACGGAAATTGGTCAAACTTATATGGCTAATGTGGGAAATAGATCTATTAAATTATGAATTGTATTGAGAAGTGGTAGTAATAAAAATGGTAATATAATGGATGATAAATTGTTGAATTGTAAGGTATAACGAAACCTAAATGTTATCATCGTAAGAGTAAAGTGCAATTCACCTCCAAACCATGGAAGCAAAAGTATGACAACATATATAAAAAGAAACATCTTGGGCTCTATGATGTGCTAATATTTTGTGAGGGAACAACTAGCTATTAAAAAAATTTTAAAAAGGTATAAGACATCAGGTGATTACTTGGAATATATGTTTAATAGACAAGATAGAACCTAAAGTCAATCGAGAAAGATTCACTTATAGGATTGAACATGTCTATGGAAGGTATGACGATAATTTGATTATCCTACACACTTCATGAAGTTATTACTCACGTAGAGTTATGTTGTCTCTATAATTATATACTGGCTATTCCCAAATCCTATGTTTTCTTATTTAAGTAATTATAATGGTCCCACCTAATTTTATATTGTAATGTTAGATGTTTGAAATTCTTAGGGAATAAGGGCAACAAAATTGGGGGGTTTTCTATGGCCAAATTGTAAGGGAACATGAGGCATTAGCAATTGCTTTATTGGAGATTGGAGTGAAGAAGTTTGATAGAAGATGTAGAAGGACTTCTTGGTAGAAAGTAGAAGTTCAATGTTCAGTCATCAATGGGCATATCTAGTTGGATCAATGTGTTATGGAGAAATTGGGTGGAGTTAGACGTTGTTATGGCCTTATAAAAAGTTGTATTAATTCAGACAAGAAAGAAGTAAACAAGCTCAAAGATTTTGTGTCAAGTATGCCACCAAGTATTATTATACTATTCATAGGGTGGCATGGGATCAAATTAGAGAAACAAAATACTTGGAGGCACACTCGTTTTTGCTAGTTATTTTAATATTCTTGCATAGAATAAGAAGAAAGGGAGAAAGCTTTTTGATTGAGTAAACGTACCATAAATTCTCTACTTTCTTATAAGATATATAGCCAACTAAAATGGGTTTCACTTGAAATTGTTATAATTGGTGCAACAACAAGAATGATAGCGCTCACATTTATGAAAGATTGGCTAGTGCCATTGTGAACACGGAGGGTTTTTAGGCATATCCAAATATTACCATATCACATCATCCTTGTATTGGCTCAATTCATTATCCATTGCACATTCAACTCAAATTGTTGCCCATTAAAAGAGTGGGTAAACACAGTTAGTTCAAAAATGTATGGCTTTCTTTCTTATGGACAATGAGGATTGTATAGATTGTTTGGAGTGAAATAATAAGTGAAAACTTGATGGATGCATTGTCTACAAAACTTCATAGAGCATTGTCAACTTTAAGAAAATGAAATTCATGTGAAATTAGAAATTTTCTTAATAATAAGAATTAGTTGGAGTGAGACATTCAGGTGCTACAAACTAAGGAATTTGTGCTAGGATTGAATCAATAAGGGCACTAGCTATTTGGTCAGTACACTTCATCTTTCCATGGAATGGTGTGCCATGTGAAGACGTGATGGTGACAGCACGTTAAGTTACATTGAACATACATGAGAGATCATAAAATTTTTCTAGGATAAAGCTACATCTACCTTTTGCAATAACTATAGTTTACCAGCGTAAATGCTATGGGGACTTAGTGGCACCTCCTTATGAAATCAGATGTATAGTAGTGTAGTTTTATAGTTCAATTTGATGTATTGATGAGTATTATATTCCACCAAACCCCTTATTTTTGTAGCCATATAGATGTATTGGTCAACAGTAGGCAACATTTCTTAAGGTATTGATCATTGATGAGGAAATTAGCACTACTATGATTTCTATTAAGAGAAATATGGCTCTAGGTATACATGACATCATAGTTGATCAAATGCATGGTTATTGGAGATTACTTAGACAAACATTGCAAATGCTATGAAATAATTTTTTCAAGATAGATATATGCCAAAGAAATAGTAAGACAGTTTGATCACACTAAATCCAAAGGTTCATGGTGCTTCAAAACTTAAACATATTAGATCCTTTAACCTATGCAATGTTGTTTATAAAATTGTGGCAAAGACTATGGTAAGTAGATTAAAGATGGTGCTTTCTAACATCAATATAATGAGCACGTTACTTTTGTTCTTGGTAGAGCTATTTCTCATAAAATTTATTTGGCATAGTAGATGGTAGCCAATATGAACACATCAAGAACAAAAGAACGCTTATGGCACTTAAGCATGATATAGACTAGTTATGTGACAAAGTTAATTTATGTTTATGATTGATATGTTTAACTTCTTGGGGTTTTTGTGCAATTCATGTGACTAGGTAAAGGTGTGCATATCGACATCAAGAGTTTGTATTCTATTAAATGGGGATTGACTCCTGTGGATAGATGTTATGAGGGGGATTAAGAAAATGTGTTGTTTGTACCCTTCCTTCTTTACTATTATTTTTGAGTTTTTATCATGCCTTGTTTTGTCACAAATGGATAGTATTCTTTGGTGGGGTTTAGAAGTGGTCCATCTACACTTACGATTTAACACCTACTTTATATTAATGGCATCCCTATTTATGCTTAGGTTACTTGTGTTGTAGCTAGGATGATCTAAGACATTATGAAAGAATATGGTTTGCACTTTGGTTAGCTCATTTATTTTAACAAATCAAAAGTTTTAATTATTAAGGGAATGGATTGAAAATAAAGAAAAAAGAATTAGGAAAGCTTCATATGTCATAGGTTACAAAGGCTAGATGTTTAGGAAATGCAATTGCAACAAATAAATTATGAAAAGTTACCTTCACGATTCTTATTGAACGTGTTGATACATATATGGCTAGATGAAGGATCTGAGCTTCTTCATGGTAAGGCATATTTCTACGATATATTTGATGCTGAAAGATATTCCTTCATATTAGTTATGCCAGTATTTAATTCTAATTGGTATCGCAAAATATTAGGAAAAATAATTTCAAAGATATTTGTGTTGTTGAAGAAATGGAAATAACGTTATCCATTATGCTAATTGGAATGTTGTGATACTCCGTAAGGAATTTGGTGTCGTTGGCATCCATGATTTGTCTGCTTGGAAGAAGGCATTGATTAAGAAGCATTATAAAGAGGTGTTGGCTCATGAAAATGGATTATGGGCATAGGTTTTTTAGGACTATATATGTAATGATAAAAAACAAACTCATTGTACCTTGAGGTACATCAGAAACCTTCATGCTTTTTGAGTTAGCTATGCCTTTACCATGTGTGAATATCATATGACAGATTGTTGAAGATAAATTGGTATCCTTCTTATCATACTCATTTTAATGTTTATGTGGAGTATCCATTAAAATTGAAGGAGTTTATCATTGAACATGGAGAATAGGATGGTGAAATGTATAAAAACATATTTGTTACCACCATAGTCTACACAATTCCTGACTTCACCTAAATCTAATGAAACTATCTTCTTTTTAAAAAATGAAGACATTATGCTGAATTCTAAACACATATTTCAACATTTTGAACTATCTAAATGTGAGTGGGAAGGTTGTAGCTTGAGTCTATAAATTGAAGGTGCAGCCTCAGGTGAATGTTTTCCTTTGTAGATTGATTTTGAATCTTATAAAAAAAACACTTCGTTGGGTTTTAGATGTCTAATCAACAAAGAGACATATCTGTGGAAGTGTATCACAGAGGAAACATCATGCATTTTTTGGGAATTCTTTAAGGGAAAAGAACTATGGGAGAGTAGCATCATTACTAACTCTATTTGTGCTTGGTGAAAAAACTATAGCCATGTTAACTAATTGCAAGAATTAATTAGTTCTATGTAGCAAATTTCATTCTTTCAACAATGCAAAAAAGTTCAATTTGCTATAATTGTGCTACACCTTTTTTGGAATAATAAAAATAAGAATCAGACAAAGAGAAGTTGTTATGCATGTTGCTTTGTAGAAAAATATTCAATTTTATTTTATTGCTTTCATTGTTTGCTCAAAACTCCCTAGCCCATCTAGCAAAAGTGCCTACAGCAATTTGGGGCTACCTGTAACCTCAAAATTGACTCCACCTCCAATAGTGTCGGTGAAAATAAATAATGATGTAGTGGTAGATGAAAAGAATATTGTTGGGATTGACAATGTTATAAGGGATCACATGGGTAAACTTTAATTATTGCTAATAGATTATTCATGTTAGAAGTTATCACTAAAATGAAAAACCTTGCAATCCTTAACACCATGGAGATTTTATGATCTATCAAATACACTTACTGTTGAGAAACATTTAGATTTGATAATTGTGATTGAGAAAGTGACTTGGATGATAGTATTTATTTCTTATGAGAACGAATGCCAAGATGTAATTAAAGTTATGGAAAGAATGACATCTTTCAAGCTACACCATTTTTTAAGGTATGGATGTGGTGTAGTGTATTGAGTTGCATATCATGTACTATTAGGTTGATTTTCTTTGGGAATAGGGAATGCCAATTCACAAACAACATATATTACATCCATTTCAAACTTTTGGTTTGAACCACCTTAATGAGAGTCTATTGTAGGCTTCAACCACCGTTACACTATCATGAAACTGAATGACAGTGGTAGGCGGTGGGAGAGTCCTTAATTCCTTGGAGGTGGTGGTAATGGATGCTAGTGTTGAAGGTAGTGGTGCTCGTGATAGCCAGAATTATGGGAAGTAGCTTAAGGATGAAAGCCCATTCATTTATGTGGGTGACTTTTTAATCGAGTTTGCTGAATAAACTATTTTATGTAGTGTGGAGATAATGATAGCATTTAAGGTAAGGAAGAGCTAAAAAAAAATAAGAACAAAAGACATGGGACTTTCGCCTTGCATGTGCAATAAGCATGACAACTCTTTTCTTGACAAGACATAATGTTGTAGAATCTAGCATTGTTCTTAATATGACTACACCAACACATTATAGTGTTGGTGGTGAAGAAAGTGTAGGTAATACTATGGAAACATCAAAGAATTAATTTAAGTCAAAAAAGGTTTGTATCATGAAGATAATGTGTCAAATGGAATGTAGGATACAATAATTGAGATAAGGAAGGAAGCAAAAGTTTTAAACATAATAGAAATTCCATTGAAGTTGGAGGAAACTATAGAAAGATGTACTATATCATGAGAATATGACTTAAATCGAAATAGTAATAAGGTATTTGTTTTGAAAAAATGCACATTAAATGCTAGTGCAATTACTGAGGGGGAGAAAGAGTGTTCTTTGGATAATGATTAGCATGTTCATAGCCCAAATAAAATTAACTCCAACGATTGCAAATGAGAAGAAATGCAACAAACCAGAAGTGCATTTCTAGCGATGGTCTATTATAGAGGCTGACCAATGTGGGTGTGAAAATTTTCACACCAAAAGAAAATTCTCTTATTATTATTGATGAAATTCACTTGTGGAATGATTGTTACAAGTGATAAATTATGTATAACCAATTTGAGCTTGTTGTTAGATGTATGGAAGTATATTACCATTTTAGTTTATTGCTAGAGTGTTACACCATAAATGGGGGCACCTCAATGGTTTTTGGGTCATGCATTTATCTTGTTGTTATTTTCATATACATTTTCATTCTACAATAGGTAGAGGGTCATTGTGTTTGGTGGGCCTTATCAAGTAATGGGACTACTAATGGGATTGGACTTGTGGACACCTGGTTTGAGGCTGAGCTTTATAGGAATTTTGTGTCACAATGTGGGTCAATTTCCCAACACTCTTTTGTTAGGACATAGAAAACATTTTTTTACATTGAAAATGCTTTTAATGATCCTATAAAAATTGATGGTTTGATGATAGACTTGTAGAGGACATTGTTTGTTAGTGTTTGTATTAGAGTTGACCTCTCTAAGCCTCTTAGAGTAGGTGTGCAGTTAAATGATGTACTGAGTGGGGCTTTTTAGAACTTTGAATACTAGGGTGGCTACACAGTAAGTTGATATAGAACAATAATGCTAATGAGGGTTCTTGTTCTATGGAGTCTAATCTTGATCAACATAAAAATTAGAATTCAATTAAGTAGTAGTAGGTTATGAAAGAGCTTTGTGATCAATGACATGGCTCTGGACCATGGATGGTGGTGTAAATCAGAAACACAGAAATGTCTACAGTAATATAGTCAAAGATAAATGTCAGTAGGAAACATGGAAGCAAGTAAGTACTATGCAAGTATTTTTACCCAAAAACTGGGCAGGCAAGGAATAGAAGCAACACAAGGTCCAAGATTGAAGGGCATATTGAGGTATTTTATAAAGTTGAGTGTCATCCCCAAAACAAATGTTGAGGGATAAGGAATTAATAGAAATGAGGTGATTGAAAACCTTGATGACATTTGACATACCAAAAAGCATGCTGTGGAGAAGTAGAATGATGTTGTAGATAGTCCAAGTTCATCAAAAAGTGTGCTCCACCAAAGGTAAGAGAATGGGTAAATGCCTAATGAAGTAAATTAGCAATGATAACAACTCAACAAAAATTAAAGGGAGAGGTTCCTCCCATGTATGCTACAAATTTAAAAAATGAGAAAAAGAAGATGGTGCAAAAAAATGATGGAGATTGAAGACAAAATAATTTCCTACTTCTTTAAGAATGTGTGGATTAATGGATAGCTATGTTACCTTGGGAAATACTTGGGAATATTATGGGATATTAATCAAAGGCTTATTTTGAGAATTATATAGGGCATGTTGACTGTAGTGAATAACAGAGGTGTAGGAAGGCAAAATATTGCTTTCATTACTATATGGCCTTGGGTTCTGAGATGTTTAATTTGCATGAAAAAAGGTGGATTTTGACTACATAAATGGTGATGAATTTGAGGGAATTAGATCTCGTTGGGTTGATGTTGGGACTACAATATTTGCTTAATTGATATTACATTGATGTTAATGTGAATTCTATGATTTATAAAATTGAAATTTTGACAAGTAGGTCTAATAGAGGAAGACTCTAGTTACTAGTAATGAAGGGATGCAAATTCTTAAAAGAAGCATTACGTGCAATGTGTTAGGGATTATGTTGCCTAAAATTATCTATTTAATTTTGTGGCAGACTTAGTTGTCTTTAAGTGGTTAAAGTTTTTGGCATGTTAGATTATTTAACAAATAGTAAACTATAATCTATGATCTTTGGCCTCTTAACTCAGACATTATTATAGAGTGCTTTTTTATTATTGTGACATTGATGACATGAATGGTACTTGGCCTAAATTCTAGAGGGGTATAAATACTTATTTGGAGAAGACCCTTATGCTGATGATCTTAGTGTAGGTTCTATATAGCAACAATAAGAATAAGGGAACATATAAAAGGAAGTTTTCTATGAACATGTGGTTTAATGAGAATGTCTTATTATGAAATTATTATAGAAATTGAAAGCTACATAACAAAAATGTGGATGTAATCCTCATGAGTTATTTTGATTCACAGATTTCTTCAACCTTTTATGATGTAGAGGAAGATACAAGTTTGTAGATTTGTGTACTTGTGCTCTACATCAATGAGGATAAATTATATTAGCTTACTAAATAGACTGAATATAGAGGTGGGTTGTTTACACATAATAGTTTTCAAATGTGGCTTAGTGAATGTAGTGTTAGTAAAAATATTGAGTAAAGTGCTACTTCATATTTTCATATATTTTTAGGAGAGTTTGATGGCTATTGAAGTGGAAATCATATGGGACATGGAATTTAGATCTATAGAGGTAAAAATCATTGGAATTCACTTAACAAAAAAGTAAATGTACTACATAGTGTGAATTTTGGGTAGTAGATTTCTTCAAATTATTTGAAGTGAAGGAATGTGTAAAAATTTCTAGTTAGCAGGGATTAGTGTGGCTATATAAAATGGAAACCATATGGGAGCTGTAATTAAGGTCTGTTGTCATCAAAATCATTAGAATTTACATAACAGTAAAGTGGATGTACTAATAAGGATAAACTTTGAGTAATTTTTTGAAATTCCTTTAAGTAGAGGAAGGTGCAAAAATTACAATGTTGTGGAGTTGTGCTCCACATCAATATGGACAAATTATAACATCTTATTAAACATGATTGAAAGTAGAAGTAGGTTGTCTAGATGTAACATTTTTCAAACATGGCTTAGGAAATGTAGAATCAATAAACAAGTGGAATAAGGGTTTACTTTATATTTCTAGTTATGTTTTGGGGTGATTTAGAAGGCTGTAGGAATTCATAATCATATGGGTGACAATATTCTTGTCTATAAAGGTGAAAATCCTTGGAATCTACACAACAATAATGTGGATGTACTACTTTGGGTGACTTTTGTAGATCAAATTTTTTAAAGTTTTTTTAATCAAAGGAACATGTAGTTTTTCTAGTTTGTGGACATATGTTCTACATTATTGTCACAAAATTATAGTAGTTTATTCAACAAGATTGATAATAGAGACATGTTGCTTAGACATAATTATTTTTAACGTGGCTTTGGAATGTAGAAATAGAAAAAATACAAAGCACAACATTACTTCATAATTTTCCATATCTTTTAGGGTGATTAGTAAGGCTACAACAAGTGGAAATCATGTGGGAGCTGGAATTCTTGTATGGACTATAGACGTAGTGAGTGATGCTATCACAAAGTGTGGTGCATTTTGTTACACAAGTGACATTTGGTATGTGTTATTGAGGTGTAGTCGACTCATAAGCAAGCTCCAATCCATTCCCATCTATTGATATGGTTTCATTAGGAGTTTGGAATATTCAAGGAGTTGGAGTGACAAAGTCTCATTGCTATTTGCAACACATTGTAAAAGAATATAGTGTTTACATATTTTTGCTTTGTTTCAAACAAGGGTAAAGAATGTTGATAGGTGGAGCCACACACACTATTAGGAAGATATTATAGCTATTTCATTTTTTCTTCATCATGAATATCATGGGCCATTATGGTGCTTTGGAGGAACTAAATGCAATCAGAGATTGTGTGATCAACCTCAAAAGTGGTGTGCATACTTGTGAATTTGGGTTATAGTACCACTTGGCTTGTTACGAAGTATATACATCAAAGGGTTATATGCCTCACCATGTAGCATATGACCAAACTAGAGAAATTGAAGCTAAGTGGACAACTGATTGTTTGAAGGAACATTAATGTTTTATTGGAACAAAATGAGAAGAACACAAGGAAGTAACATTGCCAGCTCTGAAGTTTCACATAGGATTGAGTGTTCACTAATTTGGGATTTATTCAAAACAAGTTCATATGGTGAAATAATTAGAGAGGTAGGACACAAATGTTTGAAAGGTTAGATATGGCCCTTTGAAGGGAGAGGGGTATTGGCTTTCCCAACCTATATAGTAACTCACCTTCCTCACATTAGCTTTGGCCATTGTCCTTTGCTTATTTAGTTTGAATGATAATTCCTAAAGAAGATGGAAGGGAGACTCCAATATAAAATTGTAAGGATATCATTTCCACATTAATTTGAGATGTGCAAGTTGTGTAGATATGTATTATTAGTGATAAGCTTATGACTAGACTTTTTATTAAATTCTATAGGGCTCTGTCAACTTTATAAAATTAAAGTAATAACTTGTCAATATTCTTAATAATCCATGCCATTTGGAGTAAGAAATCTTGACATTACAACTTAAAGAGTATGAGAGAGGTTTAACAAAGATGAAGAATGAAGTTTTGGCCCTTCATATTTTTTCTTGTCATATGGCTATGAGCATAGAGGAAGCTTGGTGTTGGAAACATGCTTACATACATTGCTAACCTTGGGGATTAAACATGCATTTTTTTAATGTTGTAACTGCATCTATCTTTACAATTAATTATATTCATAAACTTAAAAAGGATAGTGGGGAGTTATGGCTTCTCTAATTAAAATTAAAGATATCCTTAAGTATTTCTTGAGTAGGAAGTGATGCACTTTGGAATAGTATAATCCTCTATCATAATTTATCCTTTAAGGATTATTGATAGTGAAAAGAAGAAAGTCTAATGGCCCAAATTATAGATGAGGAGATCAAGAATACTATTATTTCTATTAAAAAAGATAATGCTTTGAGAATTGAGAGCATATTTATAGAGTTTGTTATTGAAATTTTACCCAAGAAGATATTATCATAGTTGTAAAATAGTTCTTCTTTTGTATTTGTTTACTAAAAGATGGAAAGACATTAGTTATTCTAATTCACGATGTATTGGGTTCTACAAGTCCTGAATAATTTAGACTAATTATTGTATCGAATTTGATATGCAAGGTAGTGGCTAATATCTTAGTAAGCAGAGTGAAGTTGGTGCCTCATATCATTGCAAGGCAACAAGTGGCTTTTGTGCCTTTCCAATACCATATAGGATAACATATTTTTGACACAGGAGATGGTACCTTGCACAAAACCATCTACTCCCAAGGAGGGGCTCGTGCTACTGAAGTTGAATGTGGATCAGGCCAATTATAAGGTCATCTAGAATTTATGATTGTCTTGTAAACTCAGTTAAGGTTTCTGAAATTTTTGTGTGATTCAGTGCAGGCATGTATCACAACACCTAAGTTTGGGATTTTATGAGTGGGATCCTACTTCCATGGATTGAAATAGCTAAGGAACATAAGAAAGTGGCCTTTGTTTTCATGCATCTTGATAATTATATCAAAATATTTCTCTTGACCGATTATGCAAAAGGATGTGCTTAATGCCACTATCATAATCAGGAATAACCCATCCTCATCGATCATTACTCATCTTCTTTATGCTAATGACATTACGATTTATGCACTATAGCATGTGCTCCAGTGAGGACTATTTCAGACATAATGTTGCAATATAGGCTACACTCTAGGGAAGTCATCAATTTTAACAAATTTGGAGTACTGCTTAGTGAAGGTATGCACTACAAGCAAAGGAAGATGATTGTTGGGAAGCTACATGTACAACAGTTGACTCAGTTAAATTATTTAGGAATTTTTATTGTTCTAAATAAATAATAAAACAAAGACATTAAGTTCCTTATTGATAGAGGTAAGAACTATGTATTGAGATGGAGGATTAGGTAGCTATTGGTGGTGGGATAGATTTCCTTGATTAATTTGATGCTAGCTGCTATTTCAGCAAATTATTCAAGCTATTCTTTTATTCTAAATGGAAGTATGGAGAAGTCAAAAAAGGTGATGCCAACTTACTTGCAGAGTTGTTTTAATTCTAATAATTTGATTTATTATGCAAACAAGAATTTGGTAATGCTGTCATAAGCAGTATGGAGGAATAAAAATTTAGATCTTATTATCATGGTAAGTAGCTTTTATTACTAAGCATATTAGCTTGGTTCTAATGCAGGAGTATGGGTTATTGGTTGAATTATTTAGATACAAATATTGTGCCATTAAGAGATACATATGCAACGTGGGGCTTCACATATTTGTTAGCTATTGTGAATAGTTAGTCCATGGACTAGTGAGTGTACAAGTTGGTGTTTTGTCAAGGGGAAGCAAGTGTCTTTCATGAAGGAAAAATAGTTGGGATATCTTTCTATTATTGTGTGGCAAACTCTTGTGAATAAACACACTGAGCATTCGACTCTGTCGATAACAACTATTTAGGGTTAGGGTTCAAGGAACCATAATAAACTACACCAGCTATTTGCATCCACATTGTATGATCAGATTATGCATCTCTCATGGGAAAAAAATGGATGTGTTGTACTTTAATCATTTTGAAGGTAAGATGATAGAAGTATGATGTATTTATACTGACATCTATAGTAGCTATAACTCAACATGGGAAGAATTGGAGTGGGTATGAAAATTAAAAAATATAGCCTCAAGTAAGTGTATTCATGTGGAGAGCATTATTTCATCTTCTTCCAACCCATTTTTAGTTATGCATGAAATGAATTGAGATGGAGATTTATTACCAATGAGGCTGCATGGTGGTGGAGAATGTTATGCAATATTCTTGGGAAAGCAAGACGACTAAGGAATTCTTGGTCCGTGAATTTGCAATTGTGGATTTCACGACTGGGGAGACTAACAAAAAGGAGTTTAACTCACTTGAGTTGCTACATATTTTTATGGAGTTGCACATTCAAAAGGCTAAGGAATTACATGTGAGCACAGTGATGTGATGGACCCAGTACTCTATCACATGTGCAACTATAGCATTGCGTGTGTTGGGCCATAGCCAAACATTCACAAAACCTTAGCACACATTTGAACATCCAACTTTTGCTTCACCATGGGCAACATCATGACACACATTGTCCCTTTGAAGATTGAATATTGCATATTGCTACAATTTAGTGAAGGAACACTTTAAGCCTACCAATGGAACATCGACTTACACATGTGCAAGTAGCTTATAGTGCTAAAAATCCAAATAGGCTGCACTCCTTACCAGTTGTGAACCTCATGTTGGAAGTCTGGCACAGATTAGCTATCATTCACACGCATTGTGGACTATCTCACATAGCTTGTGATTAAGCCCAACAAGCACAAACCTTAAACCATATTGTACCATTAAGCTTTTGCTATAGAAGGGGCCACACCGCGCCACACATATCCCTTACATATTACAAGTTGCAACAACTCTATCAAGGTGTAAGTCAAGTCTATAAATATAGCATCACCTTATCCATGCACTGGATGTCCACAGGATAACAATTTAGAAAAGAAGTTACACATCATGGGCATGACTAGTAGTAGCACATAGAGAATGTCATAGGCAACTTACAGATTGGCTACCTCATGCATAAATAGTATACTACTGTATGTGGCTAGAGATGAAGCCTAGCATATTACCTTTATGAATTATCTAGAACAACATCAAGCACACAGATTAACCATTGTAGATTATATATTGTAATAATTCCATTAAGGAGAATGGTAAGTCTTGCAATAAGACATCACCTTATCCATGCACCTACTTTCTGTAGTGCTAAACATCCTTAAAGAAGTTACACTTTGTTGGCCCTAATAATTGTGCACATTGCATATAATTGGGAGCACGTGTAGCAACTATGGCATGATGAATAGTGCACTACTGGTGCTGTAGCATGCTAGTTGCTTTATCACATGCAGAACAATAGTAGCATAATTCTAAGACCTTAGACAAGCTTGCGAAAACCCTAAAGCATATTACATCATCAAATTACTACTCCATCATAGGATACACCACATAAAACATTGCCTATTATGGATCATATATTGTGATAATTTTGTCAAAGAAGAAACCAAGCCCACTTATAGGGCATCACTTTATCCAAGAGACAGCAACCCAAAATGCTTAAAATCCAAAAAAGATTACACTTTGTTGGCTCTACTAGTCATAAGTATAAAATGCCACTTGGCACAAAAAGACATGTCGCTAGGCAAGAGTTTGCTATATTACACATAGTTATCAATTGCATGCAACTAGAGATGTAGCTTGATATGCCTAAACCCTAGTCTATATTGCATCATCCAACTTTTACTTCATTGTAGGCCACATCGATAATTTAATCAAGGAAGAAGGAAAGTCTCCCAATAAACCATCATCAAATTCATGTGCTATCAAATCAAATGTAAAAAAATCAAAAGAATTTACACTTTGCATATTCCACCATCCTTTCATAGGATGTCATAGGCCGTATGAGTAGACTGATGACTGTCGTGCACAACCAAAGATGAAGCCCAAAACACAAAAACCCTTGCACAAAATGCACCATCAAACTTCGACTTCACCATGGGCCACACCTTGTTTGACATTGGTAATTCCATCAAGTAGAGAATCGTTTATCGTAGCACATAATGCTAAAAAAGAATAGACATTACAAGCACCACCAGTAACATGCAAAGATTGTCACAGGGTATGAGTGATTTGCAGGTTGCATGCATGACTAATAAGGATGTTGCCTAGCATGCACAATCCTTCACACATTTATATCATCCATGTTTTGATTCACCATGTATCACATCATGTCACACATTGTATCTTGCTAGTTGCATGTTGCAAAAATGTTGTCAATGTAGAAGACAAGTGTATTAATAAGGAATCACCTTGTCAATGCATCAACTATCCAAAAAGTCTAAAAATCCCACAAAAAGTTAGACATTGTGAGCCTCAATAGTTGCTCACTCTTGATGTGTAGGGAGCATGCGTACAAGTTTTCACTCACAAAAACGGTGCATTATTTGTGCTATAGAATTTGTAATGCTCTGTCATAAGCATAGTTATAGCAATGCAAAGATAGGACCAATGTCAAGCTTGCAAAACTAATGCATATTTCAACATCCAACTTCTGCTTCTCTATAGGCCACAGTGCATCACACATTGCACTTAGTGGATTGCATATTACAACAGTTAAGTCAATGAAGAAAGAAAGTTCCCCAAAATGGCATTTCCTTATCCAAATGACAATGACTTGTAACGATAAAAGTTAGAAAAAAGTTATACTTTGGGAGCCTCACCTACAACAAACATATGATGTTATTGGGCATTTGCAGTATGACTACCACGTGCTTCATATTACTTCACTAGGCAAATTTATCAATAATGTATGACTAGGGTTGTAACCCAGCAAGTATAAACCTTAATGCCTATTGCACCATCAAATTTCTACTTTACTCAAAGATACACTATGCCACATTATATTGCTTGGTGATTAAATATTGTAATAGTTTCATGAACAAGGAAGGCAAGTCTGCTAACAATGCATCACCTTTTCCATGCACCAGTAGTCCATAGGCATAAAAATTTAAAAAACAATTACACTTTGTTGGCCTTGCAAGTAGTGTGCATTAGATGCCATCGGGTGCCATTGACTAGTTGCAATGCAGCTGAAAATGTTTTGGTTGGATGCATGAATAGTGACATACTACATGCAAACAAAGTGTTGTATAACACCAAGGTCTCTTTTGTGCACATAGGTAGGGCCATAACCAAGGATGCACAAACCCTAATGCATATTGCACCATTCAAAATTTGCTTCATTTTAAGTCACACTATGCCCTAAATTGTCCCTTGCAGATTATATATTATGACAATTCTTTCAATGAAGAAGGTGCTCCTCCAAATAGAGCATCACATTATCCATGCAGTAATAGCTCATAGCATAAAAAATCAAAAAAAAAAATACTACACTTTGTGTGCAAACCTGTTGCAGAAAAAGGATGTTACAACATGTGTAAACACTAGCTATTACATTTGTGCTTTTTGCTATTGCACATGTAGTTATATGTCATGCATGTAGTAGTAGCAGCATGTGACAAAGGGTGTTGTACAACATGCATAATTCCTAGATTGCACATTATGACCATTCCTTCAAGGATATGGGAAAGCACAGAATAGAGCATAACTTTAAATTGTAAAACATTGCTAAAGAGAAACATCTACAAAGAGTTGCATTTTTTAAGTCCATATTCAGCAGCATTTATAGTTGAGGTTAAGACCCCAAATTGCATATTGTGACAATTTCATAATGGAAGAAGACAAGCCTCTTAATAAAATTGAACCACATCAGTGCATGAGCAATGACAAGTGATTAATAGGTTAAAAAGTGATAGTTTTTGCCACACACATATAACTCTATAGTACTAGTTTAATAATGGATATCACCAAAATAACAAATTTTTTAATACCTACATGACCTCTTTAAGAAAATTTGGTATACATTCTTAATTGCATCATCCAACATTCATGATTGACAATGCGAGGCATTTGAACTTTGCATCCAAGAAGGCCTCTAAGGGGCATGACATGAATCACAATGTGCTGCAGTGTATCATGTGAAGTATCGCAATAGGTATCACAATAAGTATTGCAATAAGTTGAGGAACTTGAGTAAGCTGAGCAAGTGATTGAGCGAGGAGTGGTATTTTGAAACTTTAATGATAACTATGTCTTTAAGGGGACGAATCTACTATAAAAGTGTTCAATATTAATATATTATGATAATAAAGACACGTTACCACGTACAATGCCTCATTACAAATTTAAGTAAGTTGTGTGGATTCTACCCACCCTTCATTCTTAACTGTCTTTTCTTACAGTGTCAGTGTCATTCAACTTTCTACGTCATTAGTTGGGCCCATGGTGGTATGCCCTTGGTGTGTACAGCCCTTATCATTGGACAACAGGTGAACAATAGACCTAGGCATTACATTATAGCATAGATTATGATTCAAGGGCATTTAGCCATAATTCTAGATAAAATAGCTTCATGCTATACCTTTTCATTCACGTGTGATGACCAATTGCGTGAATGAATGATTCCTCTTATAGAAGTTTTAATTTCGATCACAAGAAATTCATCAAACTAACATTATCACAAAAATGTAAACCCAACTTTCTTCCTTATTGGCACCTGAACAATCAAACACTTGGTGAATTATATTTCATAGTGACAAGAAGAGCCAACATCGATGGATCAAAAGGTATTGTTGATATGAATGCTTGGTTAGCACAAACCAACTATCCTTGTGGCAACTTCGCTGACACCTCTAGCTTCAAATTCTAAAAGCTCAAATAATTCATAGGACACACTTTAATGGTTCATATTTGTACTAGAAATAAGAATCAAATGAGTTTTCACACTTTTGTTGCAGATGAGTTTCCTGTTCTCATTGAGCTGATATTTGAATAGCTGTGGTATCTTTCAGCATTAGTTTTGTGCTAGCCATATTCTCCATAAGGCAATGTCTGCTGCCTAAATCAACATGCAAAGGCTAGACCTATAGCAAAAAGTACTTTTTAGGACCTACCTCAATCTTACAAAATAAGAAAACATTAAATGTAGTGGAAATTAAGTTCTATTGCCTTGCTGAATCAAACTTAGGCTACAACTCTTAAGTCATTTCATAAAGTTAGACTAGAGGAAGCTCAATAGGCTATGGCTTTTCTAGATACTAGATAAGTACCTTGGGTATATGATTAATTCATTCAAGCATGTCAAAGATTACAAGATGAGATATTTGGATGCCTTAAGAATGACATAGTTATTCTTATCATTTTGCACACACACAAGGTTGAATTTATTCACTTCTATATTCAAAACACTGAGTAGAAAAACCATTACATAAGCATCCCTGAGGACCGTAAAATTCTCTACTTTAATTAAATAATTTGATTCAAAATTTCCAACAATATTGTGTCGTGAAGGATGCATTCTATGATATTAATATGATTGAGTGTAACAACCTTGAACATCAAATATATTAAAAATTAATATGCCGCATAAAGGATTCCAAAATAAAAAAATGTCAAAAATTCTACAAATAAGATTTAAATTGATGGAGTTTCTTTAGACATGCCTAACAACATTTTGTTTTATCCTCATTGGATATTCTTTAGAATTTTGGTGAATTACATAAGTTATTAAATAAAAATAATGAGAAATTATTGTATTTATCTTTAATAAATATATATTAAAGTTAAAATGGATTAATTTTAAAAAATATAAAAACCGAAATAAAGGGAAAGTATTTCATATAATTTGAGAATTAGAGTTTTCTAGTAATATAAGTTAATCAAAGCAAAACACTTTTAGAAATGCGATAAATTTTACAGGAGTGTTACTACTTAATATACGAAGTAGATTTACTTTAATATCATCCCTCGTTAAATAAGATATAAATCAAAATAACTCATATAACATATAAATACCATAGAAAGAAATACTTGAAATATTCGAAAATATTTCACTAGATAGAGCACATTGGGAGGTGTCCATCAACATTAGCTCCATCTTAATTTGATGTTTTTTTGAATTACTATAAATTATAAAAATAAATTAATTTAAATATCAATAAATGATTTTTAATGCTATATAAATATTTATAAAATGGAAATTGATGTAATTTGGATCAATGTAATATAACCAAACCAATGATATGATTTAGTTATATTAAAGAAAAACATTTAAAGGAATCAAAGAAATTGCACTGAAAAGCTTAATTACAATAGAGATCGAGTGTAACATCCTTCATTCAACAAATCAGCTACCATAAAATATGTCTCATAAAGCATACAAAAATTAAAAAAAATAATACATTATAAAATATCAAAAAGTAATATTTAGTTGTAAAGAGTTTGTCAACATAAGATCAATGGCCTATTTCATCCTTATCAATTCTCTTTTTGAGAAAATAAAAAAATTACTAAATTAATTGTGCATTAAAAAAAATAAAAATTAATTATTTCAAATTTAGTAAATATCTATGAAATTGAAATGAGATAAATTATCATAATATGATGTAACCAAATTAGAACAATGTAAAAGTTACATGTGAAGTGATTTAGGGTTTCTTTGTAACATAACCAAATGGATCCAAAAAAAGAAGAAATAAGATACTTATGCTTGAAAGATGTATTCAAAGAAAACTAAGGTTACATTGTAATATAACGAAATGAAAGATAAAAATTTGAATAATGAGATAAATTACAGAAGAAGAAAAAATTTCAAGGTATTGGAGATCTCAAGCATAACATCCTCGATTGTTAAATGAACTGAGAATATTGTCACTTAAAAATGTAGAAAATAAAAAATAATAAAGAATTATTATTTTAATATTATGTATATATGGAATAAAGCTAAAATTTGATAAATTGAACCAACATAATAAAATTAAACAAAAGCATTATAATCATTACATTAGTGGAATACAAGGGCTACATAATAATACAACCAAATCAAAGTGAAAGATTTGAATCAATGTGAAAATATGTACCGAAAAGCTACATTCGAAGATATTAATTACATAAAGTGTAACACCATCGATCATCAAATCTAGTATGAATCAAAATAACTCGTAAAACATGTCAATATTTTGTAGCAAATATTTCAAATTATAAACATAAATATTTAATTGGATAGAGTTTGTCAAAGTCAGTCTATCCACCTTTGTTTCATCTCCATTGGACATCACTTAAAATTTTTGTGAATTAGTTTAGTACTTAAACATAACTAATAAGAAATTATTTTCCTAATATTAAGTCAAAATATTAAAAAAAATATAATTAAAGTACTATAATATGACCAAATCAATATGATGTAGAGGTCACAAGGGAGGAGATTTATAATCCCACAATAACAAAACCAAATAAAAGAAAAAAATTTAATAAATATGATATAGTATAGAAGGTTATTTAATTTTAATGTATTGAATAGATTGAGGCTATCATCATGGAGCATTAAGTCATCTAAAGATTGAAATATCTTATAAATTGTGCAAAATCTTCTAAAATGACACTTATGCCTTCTCCGTCGAACATCTTTTTGATTTTGTTGTGATTTACAAAAGGAGGTAAACATAAATAAGGGTGAATTATTGTCTAAATATTACAAAAATATATATTAAAGATGAAATAAGAGGAGTTGAAGCAATGCAACATAGGAAAATAAATAAGATGTAAAGGTCACATGAGAGGAAATTTAAAGTATGTAGTAAAATAGCAAAATCAAATAAAAACTGAAGCATATTGAGTGTACCATCCTGTAACTCAAATTAGGCATTAATCAAAATATTGCATAAAGTATTCCAAAAAATATAAAATAATTGTTAAAAATATCAAAAAGTATATTTAGTTGGATAGGACTTATTGATAGTTGTGTAACAACATGAGATTTCATCATAATTAGACCTTATTTATAATTACCAAATTCTATGAAAGTTAATAAATTGAGAAATTTAAAAATTATTAAATTAAATTGAAGTAAATGTAAATTAAAACTAAGATGTGATAAATTAGAGCAATTTAATACAACAAAAATGAAGAGATGTAAAATGTGCACAATAAGATATTGAGAGTTAGCTAAAATATTATCAAATCAAAAGCAAACATTTGAAGAAATGACATAAACTATATAGTAAAGCTACATTCCTATATATTAAAATATTTAAGTGTGACATCCATGTTCATAAAATCATGTTTGAATGAAAATGTCACATTAAAAAAAAATTAAAATAAAATATTTAAAAATTTTAAAATGAAAGTTTAATTTGATATAGTTCTTCAAGATGAGTGCAACTATGTTTATTTCATCTTATTTGGACCTTGTTTATAATTACATTAAATTATAAAGAAATTAAAGACATATAACCAAAAAAAGTATTTTAACACTAAAAAGTTATATATTAAAGCTAAAATGATAAAAGGTAAAGCTATATAATGAAACTAAATGAATTTGATGTAAAGGTTACATGCAAGCATATTTATAATTACATAGTAACATAACAAAATAAAAGTAAAAAAACTCAAGGAATAATATAAATTACATAGAAAATTTACGATCAAAGATAGTAAAAAGTTCATGTATAACATTCTCAATTATCAAATACGGTTAAAAATAACATGTCTTATAAAATATGTCAAGAAACTATAAAATAAAACTTTTAGAAATATGAATTTAATTTGTAATTGGATAGAACTTGTTTAGATGAGTCCAATGACATTTGACTCATCTCAGTAGGACCTCATTTGAAATTAATATGACTTTAAAAAACAAATAATCTTAAATAACAAGAAACTAATATTTTTAGATGAACTAAATATCTACTAACACAAAAATAAGATAAATTAAATAGCAAAAAATATCTATGTCAAAGTAATACAAAGGTCTCACAAAACGAGATGTAGAGATATATGTAGTAATATTAATGAATCAAAGTAAAATATTTTAATAAATTAGATAAATTTTTTGGGAAAGTTATATTCCAAGGTACTAAGATGACTAAGCGTAATATTATCGATCATAAAACTATGTGCATATCTAAATGTCTCATAAAACATGACAACATCTAGAAAAAACATTTAAACATAAAAAATCAATATTTAATTAGACGATACTAATCAACATGAGTCCAATGTTTTTTTCACCTCAGTCGAACTTCATCTGAAATTACAACTAATTACAAAAGTAAATAATCATAAATAATAGCAAATTATTCATTTAATATTAAGAACATATATTTTAAAGTTGAAAAAAGGCAAATATAAATAATGTAATATAACTAAATTAAAGAGATGTAAGGGTGATGTGAGAGGAGAATTAGAGTTTCATAGTAATTTAAATTAATGAAAGAAAATGGCTAGATAAAATATGTTAAATAACACAAAGAAGTTGTATTCTAAAATGTTTATGAGAATGAGTGTAACATCATCAATCACCTAATATTGTTAGGATCATAATTTCTCATAAAATATTAAAAAATTAAAATTTTTAAAAAATAAAAAATTTAATAAGATAAAGCTTGTATAGAGAAATTTGTCAACATTTGTTTCTTTTATGGTAGCCCTCTTTTAAAATTATAATGAATAACGAAAATAAATAAACATAAATAATAATACATTAAAATTTTAATATAAAATGAAAAATTTTAAAGTCCAAATGAGATAACTTGAGGCATTATAATGAAACAAATTCAAAGTAAAAAATTTTAAGAGATGAAACAAATTTTGTGATAAAACTACACTCTTTTATTCCCAAGATATCGAGCAATATATTATTGTTCCAGAAATTAGGTGCAAGTAAAAATATTTATAAGACATGTTAAAATCATTTGAAACAAAACATTATAAAAATAAAAAGTAAATATTTAATTAGATAGAGCTTCTTGAGACATATCTAATGACTATTATTTTTCATTGTTAGTCATTATTTTGAATTTTTATGAATTTACAAAGTAAATAACATAATTAATAATAAATTATTATTTTCTTATTAAGTAGTTAGATATTAAAGCTAAAATAATGTAAATCTAAGGAGTGTAATAAGAAAAATCAAAGCAATATAAACATCACATACAAAGAAATAAAATTTCATAGTAATATTATAAAATTGAAATGAAAGATTTGAAAAAACTCAACAAATTACTAAGAGAAGCTACATTCCAAGATGCTATGAATATTGAAAGTACCATCATATATCATAAAATCTGGTATGAATAAATATGCCACAGGAGTGAGCCAAACCCTAAAAAATAAAATATTTAAACATAAAAAAATGATATTTAATTAATTATAGTTCATCGAATTGAAATCAAAAAGATTTTTTACCACTTGATTAGAACTTGTTCTAAATTATTATAAATTATAAAACTAAATTGGAAAAAATAATAACAAATTCTTATGAAGATTCATCTTAAGCTAACTTTTTTCGTAATGGTTTGCTAACTTGAGGCTTGTGAGCACCCACAAGTGCTTGGTTGGTTGGAGAGCTTTTTTCTTAGGTCTATGCTTAAGATGTGGCTAAGATAGTTTTTCTATTTTTCTTATGAAAATTTAAATAGAATCATTTTTTATATGGCTAAAGTTAAATGTCAAATTTAGCAAAAATATATAAGTAGGACTGAACAACGACATAATTAAATGAAATGAAACACAATTATTTATAAAATTAGGAAAAGTTTAAGCAGAATTTTAAAAAATTATATGATTAAAAAATAAAAAAAATGTTTCTAAAATCAAGGAAAGTTTTAAATAATATATTGAATGATTTCAATGGAGACATGTGCATTATGGATAATAATCAGCATGTAAACAATCTATTTCATAGTAAGAAAAATCTATTTTCAAATTTGATGCAAATGTCTTAAAATCTTGAAACTTGGTAAACACTCCAAGACACTTTCAATAACACTAACTCATCTTTTGTAAAAATGCATGGCTTGTTTTCTATAACTAAACCTAATTCCCACTAAAAAAAATCCCATTAACTTAAAACAATAAAATATTTATGGCTTGATTTCTCAAACACAAGGGTGACTTAGCACATCTTAAAACATAAAACCAAGCAAAAATCTAAAGGTCTCCAAAAAAATGCCAAAATCTTAGAAAACAAAATATTTAAAAATTTGAAAAGAAATGTTTAATTATATGGACATATTTGAGATGAATCTAATGATGTTTATTTCAATTTTATTAAACCACATTGGGAATTACTATGTATTAGTAAAATAATTAAAAAGTAAATATAAATATAAATACACATAAATTATTATTTTAAAATTAATTTGATATATACTAAAATTGAAATAAAATAATTTCAAATAATGTAATATAAGAAAAGTAAAGTTATTTGAAAGACACACAAGAGAAGAACTTGTTTTTTATAATAATTAATCCTAAACAAAATGAAGTATTTGAAAAAATGGGATAAATTGTATACGAAAGCTATATTCCTAAAACTAAGGAGTTCAAATATGATATTGTCAAACATCAAATCTCATATGAATAAAATTGTCTTAAAAATTGTGTAAAAACCCTAAAACATAATTAAAAATATATAATTAAAATGAGCCTAACAATGTTTCCTCAATCTTGATTTAACCATGTTTGTAATTTCTATGAATTACCATAATGATGAGATAAATTAATATTAATTAAATATATATTAATCATAAAATTACATAAATTTAAGCAATGAAATATAATCAAATCAAAGTGAAGTAAAGATCATAAGAGTGGAATTTATAGATACATAGTGATATAAACAAATGAAAGAAAAAATTTGAAAAAAATGGGATAAAATGTATGGAAATGTTATATTGTAGGATACTAAGGAGATTAGTAAAATATTTTTGAAAATTAAAGTGGGTATAGGTCTACAATTCATATAAATCATGCTATATCATAAGAAAAAAAAATAAAAATATACAAAAATGGATGCAATAAAGTTTGTTAAGAGGAGTCCAATGACTTTTTTTTTATCTCAATCAAATGTTGTTTGGAATTACTAAAAATCACCATAGCAAATAGACATACATAAAAATAATTATAATATAAATTATATATATATTGAAGATGAAATATGATGAACAGACACAATGTAATATAAAAAAATCATAGTAACATAAAGACCACACATGATGAGAATTAGAATTTCATAATAATATAACCAAATCAAAAGAAATAATATTTGACAAAATGTCATAAATTATGCAAAAAAATTTCATTCTTAAATTCTATAGAGATTGGGTGTAACATTCTAGATGTTTAATTAGATATGAGTAGAAATGCATTCCAAAGAAAAACAAAAAACGAAAATAAAAATATTTTAACATATTAAAAAATTAAAATTGTCTAGACGTCATTGATTGGTGGAAAACGATAATCATTTTAGCTACATTGCACTTCGTTTATAGTTTATTGTGAATTTTGAAATTGAAAACACATAATTATAAAGAATTTCTTTTTTTAATATTTAATAAATATATATTAATATAAAAAGGAGATGAATTAAAATAATTTGATATAAAGAAATCAATAGGTTGTAATGATCATATTGTTGGAAATTTGTTATTTCATACATAATCAAATCAAAGTAATACTTTTGAAAAATAAGAAAAGTTATAATAGAATTTTGCATTATAAGCAATTAAGGAAATTTAGTCTAACAACATCAATCATAAAATAAGATAAAAATGAAAATATCTCATAATTAATATAAAATTTTAGAAAATAAAATGTTTTATAATATAAAAACAAATACTCAATGGATAGAGCTCATCAAGAAGAGTGTAATGACATTTGTTTTGTCTAAATCATACATCATTTAGAATTGCTGATAATTCCAAAGTAGATAACAATAAAAAATTTAATATTTTAATGTTAAGTAAATAAATATTATACGTTAAATAAAATAAATTGAAGTAATATTATATATCTAAATCAAAGTGATGTAATGGTCAAATGAGAGGAGATTTAGAGTTATATAGTACTATTACAAAAATAATGGAAAAATCTAAAGAAATAAGATGAATTATAATGTAAATATTTATTTAAAAATATAATAGAGATTCAGTGTAACATCCTCAATAATCAAATAAGATATGAATCAAGATACCTAATAATGTGTGCCAATATTATAAAAAAAAAAATATTTAATAAAGTTAAAAAAATAATAAATTTTATAGAACTCATTGAGGCAGGTCTAGTAATTTTTATTTAATCTCAATAAGATATATTTTTTTAATTATCATAAATTATCAAAATAAACAAGCATAAATATTAATATAAGTTTTATTTAAATATTAAGCTATTATATATAAATGTTGAAGTAACATCAATCTTAGTAATGTAATGGAAATAAATGAAATCATTTTAAGGGTGACATGAATGCTAATTAGAGCTACACATTCTTACCACAAAAATAATGCAAAAATATTTAAAAAATGACATAAATTGTAAAAGAAAGAAGCATTCAAAAATACTAGGAGATCAATGGTAATATTATAGATTATCAAATTTGGTGCAAATAAATATGTTTCATAAAGCTTGCCAATGCCCAAGAACTTAAATTTTTAAAAATACAAATATGATATTTAGTTTGATAGAACTCAATGAGTCTCATCTACTGACATTTGTTTTTGACTTAATTAGATCTTTTTTGTAATTACTATGAATTATAAAAGTAAATCATAAAAATAATAATATTTTATTATTTAATTAATAAGTTAATACATATTAAATTTTAAAATAGATAAATAAAAGAAATTTAATACAACCAAATCAAAGTGATTCAAAAGTTAGACTAGATGAGATTCTAATTACATGATAATATAGCCAAATAAAAAAAATGTTTTAAGAAATGAGACAATTTTTATGAGAATGTTTAATTCCAAGATGCTAAGTAGATGAAGTTTAAAATATTTGAAAATATTAAAAAAAAATATTTTATTAGATAGAGTCATAAAGATGACTCCAATTATAAATATTTTTTTTATTTATTGAACCTTATTTAGAATTATCAAGAATTAAAAAAAATATTTAATCATAAATAATAATTATTTTTCTAACATTAGAAAACATATATTATAACTAAAATGACTTAAATTAAATATCACCAAATGAAGACAATATAAAGTTTAGAAATTAGAAAATTAGATAATCATTGTAATATAAATAATAGTAGAAAATTGCATCCTAAGATATGAAAGAGTTTTAGTGAAACATTACCTTTTGCAAATTAAGTATTAATAAAAATATCTTGTAAACTAGGCCAAAACTTTAAAAAATACATAAAAATTAAAAATAAACTTTTAATTGGATAGAGCTCATCAAGACAAGTCTAATGATGTTTGTTTCGTCTCTGTCTCACCCTTTTTGGAATTGCTTCAAACTACAAAATAAAATTAAAGCAAATAATAATAATTGGTCATTTTTATATTGATTAAAGTAATATAATACAACCAAGTCAAACTGATTTAGTTATCATACACTAAGATAACTTTCACTATAAAATAGGAAAATCAATGCAAAATATGTTAAAAAATGAGATAAAATTTATAAGAAACCTATACTCCCATATATTAAATAGATTGTGGGTAAAACCTTATTTGTCAAAAGGTACAGATTCAATAGTCTCATAAAAGATGTAAAACCTAGAAAATATAGCACTAAAAATATATATATAAAAGTATTTTTAATTAGATAGAGTTCATAAGGAACAGTTTAGTGACAATCGTTATATCTATATATGACCATGTTATAAATTGTCATTAATTACCAAAATAATTAGGCATAAATATCAAGAAAGTTTTTTTTTATACATTATAAATATATAATTATAAAAAATTAAATAAATTGAAGAAATCAAATATAACTAAATTAAGGTAATGAAAACATGAAAAAAGAGAGGAGTTGAACTTAAATAGCAATATAACCAAATGAAAATTACAAATTTAAAGAAATGAGATAAATTAGGTGACAGTATTGTATTCGAAGATATTGAAGAGATTAAGTATAATATCCTCAATCATGACATTAGAGATGAATCAAAACATTTTTAAAGTGATTGAATGCTTCGAATGTAAAATATAAAAAAATATAAAAAATTAATATTTAAATGTATAAAACTCATCAAGCAAGTCCAATGATGTTTGTTTCATTATAGTCAATCATCATTTAGATTTATATTGATTTACTAAAGAAAATAAGCTTAAATATTTATAAATTAATATTTTAATTTGTAGTAAATATATATTAAGCCTAAAATGATTTAAATTTATGCAATTTAATATAATGAAATAATGGTGATGTGAGGGTCATAAGAGAAAATTTAGAGTTACATAATAAAATAATGTATCATAAGCAAGGTTTTAAAAAATGAGTTAAATTGTACAAAACATTGTGCTTTGAGATATTAACAAGATTGAGTGTAACACCTTCAATACTGAATTTAGGTATGAATAGAAATATATTTTAAAACATGTGATGTTGAATGAAAATATTTAAAAACAAAAAAATAAATATTTAATCAGATAGAGCTAACTAAGATGAGTGTGAAGGCTTTCGTTTCCACTTGATCAAAACCTATTTGAAATTACTATAAATTAGCAAATTAAATAAGCCTAAGTAATAAAAAGCACTATTCCTATATTAATTAAATATTTATTAATGTTTGAGTGAGATACATTGAAGCAATGTAATACAACCAAATCAAAGTGACTGACCTTCACACAAGGAGAGATTTAATGTAACATAGTATTACAGAAAATTCAAAGAAAAAATGCTAAAAAAATAAGATAAACTAAATAGAAAAGTAGCATTGAAAGAAGTTAACAAGATTTATCATATCATGCTTGATCATTAAGTTATTTACAAATCAAAAGGCTCGTGAAGTGTACCAAAATTACAAAAAAAGTATTTAAAAATATAAAAAATGATTTTCTAAATTTATAGAACATGTTGGTATATTTCCAATAATGATTGTATGCCTAATTTGGACATTATTTAGAATTGCTATCAATTTTCAAAGTAGTTAAATAGAAATAATTACAAACTGTTTTTAATATTAAGTACATATATATTATTACAAAAAATGCGATACAATTTGGTGTGCTAATAAAAAGAATTTAAAATTATGCAAAGGTAACATGACTGAAGAAATAAAGTTTCATAGAAGTAAAACCAAATAAAAAAAAGGATTTGAAGAAATTATGAAAATTAAATGGGAATGCCAAATTCCATGATGTTAAAGAGAATGTGTCTAATATCCTCATTTATAAAATTTCGTACAAATTTAAATGTCTTGTAACTTATAGTAACTTAATAAAATAAATATATTAAAAATATTTAAAAATATTTAATTTTGAAACATTGCAAATTATAGAAGTAAATAGACCTAAATAACAATAAGTTATAATTTTAAAATTCAATAGATTTATATTAATGTTCAAATATGATAAAATAAAATAATATAATGTAACAAAATCAGGTTTATGTGAGGGTTACAAGTAAGGAGATATAGAGTATAATAGCAATGTAATTAAATTAAGAAGAAATATTTGAAAAATTATGTGACAAAACTACAATCCGTGATACTAAGGTAAAAGAATGTAAAATTCTCAACCATCAAATATGTTACAAATCAAAATGACTTGTAAGCACACTAAAAACCTAGAAAAAAAAACTAGGTATGTCAAAGTGATATGCAATTGGATGGAGCTTATCGAGATGAGTCCATTAATATTTTGTTTCATGCTAATTTAACCTCGTTTGTAATCATAATGAATTACTAATATAAATAAGGACAAATAATATTATTTTTTCAATATTAAGTAAAAATATATTAAAACTAAAATGAGGTAAATGATGTGATGTAATATAGTAAAATAAAATGATGCGAATAAGAGATTTAGACATACATTATAATATAACAAAATAAAATCATATAATTTGAGGTAATGAGATAAAATAGTCTAGAATATTGGATTCAAAGATATTAAGGAGGTGGAGGGAAACATTCTCAATCATAAATAAGGTATCAAATAAGAAGCCTTGGAAAGAATGTAAAACCCTTGGAAATAAAATATCTTAAAACAAAAAAAAAATAAAATTTAGCTTGATAAAGCTAATTAATTTGAGTCTAATGACATTTATTTTGTCTCAAAAAGACCTCATTTAGAAATATTATGAGTTACAAAAGTAATTAATCATAAATAATAATAAATTATTATTTAAAAATTATAAATATATATATTCAAGATAAAAAGAGGTAAACTAAATCAAAGTAATTTAACCAAATAATTGCAATGCATACTTCACATGAAATGAAATTTAGAGTTACATAGTCATATTACCAAATGACGATGAAAAGTTTTAGGAAATAACATAAATACTACAAAAAAAAAAATTTCAAGTTAGAAAGGAGAACATGTAGAACATCCTTCATCCTAAAATCAATTAAATAAAAATATTACTTAAATTGTTGTGCCGTATTGAGACAGGCTAAATGACATTTTTTTCTCAATCAAACCTTCATTAGAATTACTATGAATTACCAAACTAAATATGCATAAGTAATAAAAAATGATTTTTTAAAATTTTAAAATATATATTTATTACAACAAAAATAAGATAAACGAGTGCAATGTAATATAGCTAAATAAAAATAATGCAAAGGCCACACATGAGGAGATTTAGAGATCCAAAATAATATCACAAAATATAACATGTATTTCAAAGAATTATGATAAATTATGTAAAAAGCTACACCCAATATAGTCAGTGGATTTAATGTAACATCGTCAATCATAAAAAATAGTATGAAACTAAAACTCTCATAAAACCTTAAAAGAACCTTACGAAATAAGATATTTAAAAAGGTAACGATGTATTTTTATTCGGATACATCTTATCGAGATGAGTCCAACAAAATTCATTTTAACTCTTATTAACAACATTTTTAATTATAGTGATTTGCAAAAATAAATTAGGATAATAATTAAGCTTTATTTTAATATTAAGTAAACATTCATATTAAAAAAATTAGATTAATTGAAGTATTGTACTATAAAAAAGTAAAAAAGTTGAAAAAGTCACACAAAGGAGAGCTCAAGTTACGTAGTAATGATACAAAATCAAAGAAAAAAGTTTAAAGAGAACCGATAAATTACGTGAGAATGATATATTCTATTATATAAGGAGTTTTAGTGTAACATCCTACATGATTAAGTTATGTACAAAACAAAAGAACTTGCAAAATATGCAAAAAAACAAAGAAAATAAAACATTTAAAAATATACAAATTATTATTTGAATGGATAGACCTTGTTGAGACCAGTGAAGCAACAATTGTTCCATCCTCATTAAACCTCTTCCTAAAAACTATAAAAGTATTAAACACTAATAATATTAAACTATTATTTTCATATAAAAAATTATATTACGTCAAAATGCCACAAATTTCAGCAATGTAAAAAATCCAATAAAAGCGATGTAAATATGACATGAGAGAAGAATTAATATTTTGTGGAAATTCAAAAAAATCAATTTGAAGAAAGTTGTAGCCAAAGATATGAAAGACTTTGAGTACAATATCCTCTATTATAAAATAAGAGATTAATAAAAATGCAATAAAAAAACTAGAAAAACCTAAATAAAACATATTTAGAAATATAAAATAAATATTCAATTGGATAGTGTATTTCAAGATGTGTCAAATGACCCCTCTTTCATCTCGATTAGACTACATGTGGGACAACCACAAATTTCCAAAATAAATAATGACAAATATTAACTAAATATTGTTTTAATATTAAAAGAATATGCTAAAACTCAAAAAAGATAAATGTATGCATTGCAATATAGTGAAATCAATGCAATGTAAGGGATACAAAAGAGAAAATGTATCGTTATAAAGTAATATAATAAACTTAAATTAAAAATATTTTAAAAAAAGAGATTTTGGTGATTGCTACATCCTTGATCATTAAATCTAGTATGAATTGAAATTTCTCATAAAGAAAGAAAAATCCTTTGGAAATAAAATTTTAAAGATATAATAATTATAATTAATATGATAAAGGTCATCAAGATGAGTGAAACAATATTGGTTTCAATTGTTTGCTCATCAACATTTATTACTATGCATTACCAAAGTAAATAAACTTAAAAATAACAAATTAGCATTATAATATTTAGCAACTATATATTAGTGCTAAAATGAGAAAAATTGAAGTAATATAATGCAACAAAAGCAATGTGATGTAAAGGTCACAAGAGATGAGATATAGAATTATGCATTAATAAAACCTAAAAAACAAAAAATTTGAAGAAATGTGATAAATTGTATAAGAAAGTTGTATTCCAAGATACCAAAGAATTTGAGTGTGACATGCTTGATTTTACTATTAGACACAAATCAAAATGACTCATAAAATGGTCAAAATCTTAGAAAATAAAATTATTTTAAAAATTAAAATAAAATTTTAATTGGATGATGCTTGATGGATGAATATAACAATATTTGTTTTTTCAAAAATTGGATTCATTTGAAATTAGCGATATTAAACATAAATAATATTACATTACAACATTAATATAAAGAAGAGTTATATTAAAGGTGAAACGAAATAAATAAAAGTATTTTAATATAAGAAAGTTGAACCAATTTAAAGGTAACATGGAATAGGAAATAGAACATTATAGCAACATTACTAATGAAAAAAAGTTTAAAAAAATAGAAAAATTATATAAGAAAGTACTATTTAATGATACTAAGGAGATTGAGAGAATCTTTCATAGCCATCAAATACGATACAAATTGAAATATCACATAAAATGTGTGGAGCTTTTTAAAAATAAAAATTTGTTAATATAAAATATTTATTTAATTGAATAGAGTTAGTAAGGAGGTGTCTAGTTATGTCTGTTTTGTACTCATCAAACCTTCTTTGGAATTACTATGAATTATCTATATAAATAAGCATAAATAATAAAAAATAATTCTTTTAATATTAAGAAAAAATATATTAGCACATGATGTGACATAGTAATGGAGTCTAATACAAAAGTTATAGCGATGTCAGTGTCGCACGAGAGGAAAATTAGAGTTATATTTTAATTTTACTAAATCAATGTGAAGGATTCAAAAAAATGAGATAAATTACAGGAAAAAGTTGCATTTAAAGATACAAAGATGATCAAGTGAAAAATCATTAATCATCAAACTAGGTACAAATTAAAACATCATGCAGAATGTGCTAAACCAATAACGAAAAGGTATTTTAAAATAAAGAAATGAGATTTAGTTGAAGAGCATTAATCTGTAGTAGTCTTATTATGTTAGTGATGTCTTCATCCAACTTAATTTAGAATTGCTAAAAATTATAATAAAACATAGGCATAAATAATTAGTTACTATTTTAATTTAAAATAAATATTTATTTAAAATGAAGTTAGATAAATAAAAGTAATGTAATGTCACCAAATAAAATAGATGCAAATGCCAAATGCAGAGAGACTTAGAGTTATATTGTAATATGACCAAATCAAAGAAAATAATTTGATGAAATGAGATAAATTGTGCGAGAAAGTTGCATTATAAGATACTCTAGCGGCCATGTGTATGCTTGACCATAAAATTAGGTATGAATCTAAACGTCTCATAAGACTTGTTAAACATTATTACAACAAATATTAAAAAACATAAAAGTAAAATTTAATTAGATAAAACACATTGAAACTACTCCATTGAAATTTGCTGTCTCTGTTACACATCAATAAGAATAATAGAAATTACAAAAAATGAAATACATAAAAAATAATAATAATTTTTTTAAATATTAAAAAAAATATGTATATTAGAACTACAATAAGATAAACTAATACAATGTAATTAACAACATCAAATTGATGTAATTGCTATACAAGAGGAGGTCAAGAGTTACATATTAATATAAGCAAATAAAAGAGGGAAATTTTAATAAATGAGATCAATTTTAAAAATTTTTCACATCCTAAGGTATTAAGAAGATTAAATTTAAGATTCTCCATCTCAAAATCAGAGATAAATCAAAATATGATATAAAGCGTGAAAAATTCACAAAAAAATAAAATATTTAAAAGAGCAAAAACGTGATGTAATTTGATAAAGTTTATCATGTCGATTTTGGTAATGTTTTTTCATCTTTTTTTGAACTTATTTGCAATTACATAGTTATAAATCGTCATTTTAATATTGATTAAATATTTATCAAATTTGAAATAAGATAAATGGATATAATGTTAGAAAACAAATTCAATGTGATATAAATTTCTCGTGATAAAAGGTTTAGAAGTGCATAGTAATATAACCAAATGAAAGAAAAAAAAATTGATGAGCTTATATAACTTGTAAGGGAAAGCAACATTCCATGATTACATGGAAATTGACTACAACACCCTGATCATAAAATTAGATACTGTTCTAAAATCTTCAAAAATCATGGAAAATTCTATAAAATAAGAAAGCTAAAAACATAACAAATAAAATTTAATTGGGTTAATCTTGTCAACACGGGACCAAAAGCATTTGTTTTCTCTCCGTTGGACCTTGTTCGAAATTCATGTGAATTACAAAGAAAAATTGACATATATAATCATAAATTACACATTTTTTGTTAATTAAATTTATATTAAATTGAAATTAAGTAAATTGAAGCAATATAATAATATTAAGAAAAAATAATGTAAATTTCATAAAAGGATCTATTTGGAGTTAAATAATAATATACCAAAATTACGGCAAAATATTTGAACAATTGAAATAAATTATATTAAAAAGTTGTATTGCAATATACTAAATAAACTCAGTGTAACATTCTCAATTATCTAATGAGCTATGAACAAAAATACCTTGCAAAGAATGCAAAATCCCTAGAAAATAAAAAAAGTAAAAATATTGAAAAATATTTAATTATATATAGAGCTTATTAAGATGAGCTAAATGGTGATCATTTCATCTCGATAAGTCCTTATTTCAAAATAATACAAATAAATAAGCATAAATAATAGTGAACTATTTTTAAACAATAAAAACATATATTAAAGAAAAAACATATATTAAGGAATAAACATATAAATGGAAGAAATTAATATAGCCAAACTGATACCATATACAATTCCTTTTTTCTGTGTGATCTTTTTACACGAAGCGAAGGGTAATAAGAATAGTTATAGAATAAATTGCTAATTATGAATAGATCTCGAATAAATGGAAATTTTATTGATAAAATCTCTTCAATTGCAACCAATAGATAATTACCGAATAATTCCGGCAACTTCAGGATGGAAAAAGGCATTTATCTACTATAGAAGTGGTGTGATTTGATTTTGTTTCTGGTTCTCATTTTACATTTTTTTATCCTTCATCTGGTTTTTTTAACCCTTATTAGGACTAGAGAGAAGAACGTAGTTAGGATAGTTATGACTAGAAAAAAAAACAAATTAGTGAAACAACCTATGCTTAGTGATGGTGTAGGTTGGAGATAGAGCAATTCCTTCAATCGTGTATCGTCGATTGATGCAGCCTTAGATTCTTCAATTATCCATCCATTTTAGTATTGAGCAAAAGTTTACATCTATAGGTTTTCTATTGGAGGTAAATACTACTTCATTACTACAAATGACCAATAGTTTGCATCAGGGAAAAAGAAGCTGTAGGTATTATTGCGGCTCAATAAATTGGGGAACTGGGGACTCAACTAACATTGAAAACTGTTCATATCGATAGTGTATTCACAGGCGGTATTGCTGAACATGTACGAGCTTTATATAATGGAAAAGTCAAATTGGATGAGGATTTGGTTCATCCCACATGTACGCATCATGGACACCCCGCTTTTATATGTTTTATTGCGAGTCGAGATATTCTACATAATGTGAATATTCCAACTAAAAGCTTGATTTTAGTTTAAAATGACAAATACGTAGAATCAGAACAAGTGATTGTGGAGATTAGTGGTGGAATGCTCACTGATCATTTTAAGGAGAAGGTTCGAAAACATATTTATTCTAGGTCAAAAGGAGAAATGCACTTGAGTACTGATGTATATCATGTGTCTGAATAGCAACCATATAGTAATGTTCATCTATTACCAAAACCAAGTCATTTAAGTATATTAACAGAAGGTAGATACAGATCCAGCATAGTGCCTTTTTCCCTTCACAAGGATCAAGATCAAATGAATTCTAATTCTTTTTCTACCAAAGAAAGATATATCTTTGATTCCTCACTTACTAATAATCAAACTTTTGGTAAAAATGATAAAGATATTATTGACTATTCAAAACCTGATCAAATCCTATCCAACTGTCATTGTAATCCCATAGATCCTTAGATTCATCAGATAATTTCAAGGATTTTATGGAGAAAAAGCAAATAAATAGATTCATGATACCCTTACAATATGATCAAGAACGAGGAAATAAAAGAATGCCCTATTTCGGTATTTCTATTCAAATACCTATAGATGGTATTTTACATGGAAATAATATTTTTTCTTATTTTGTTGAGCCACACTATAGAAGAAATAGTTCAAGAATTAGTCAATATGAGATTACTAAATTTGAGATTGGCAAAAGATTCAATTTTAAAAAAAGAGGATTTGATTGAGTATAGAAAATCAAAAGAATTTAGTCCAAAATACAAAATACAAATGTGAATTGATAGATTTTTTTTCATTCCCAAGGAAGTGCATATCTTACCCATATCTTCATGCATATTGGTTCGAAACAATAGTATCATTGGAGTAAATACATGACTTGCTTTAGATATAAATATGATAAGCCAAACAAGGGGATTAGTCAAAGTGAAGAGAAAAAAAGTATGAAACTTTAAATTTTTCTTAGAGATATTTATTTTCCTAGGAAGATGGATAAAATATCAAGGGTTAGGGGGTTTTCAAATTGCCAAGAACGGGAAAACAATTCTAGAAAAAATTGGGAAGGATCAAAAAAATGGAAAAATTGCATCTATGTTCAACAGATTAGACAACTAAAAAAACTATTTTTTCTGTTTGGCATGTAATCACGTATGAAAGAACTAATGGGATAAATTTAGTAACACTTCTCCCTAAGGACCTCTTTTAGGAAAAGGATAATGTCCAATTTGAATTTTTCATTATATAATTCATGGAAATGGCAAGTCAATTCGAGGAATTTCTCACAGAAGTATTAAATTAGCTCATACTTGTTTAGTATTAAATTCAGACCAAGGAAAAAAGGGTTATATTGACGAAGAGGTTCATGCTTCCTTTGTTGAAATAACAGAATGATCTACTTCATGATTTCATCAGAATTTAGTTAGTAAAGTCTCTATTTTCGTATATGGTAAAAAGATATGATACTTGACTATCATGTCAGATACAAATCTAAATATTATGTAAAGCTTTTTAAAAGACTAGAATTACCAATGACGTTCCATTCATCTCCCTCAAATATCATACAGAATGTATGAGAATTATCGAAGTAACTAAGCATCCATAATAGTAAGTTATTATTTTGATATTATTTAAATATACATTTAAGTTGAAAATGAAATAATTTGTAACAATGTAATATAACTAAATCATTGTGATGTAAAGGTTACATAAGAGGATTCTTGGAGTGACATTGTAAGCTAACGAAATGAAAATAAAACTGTTGAACAAATGTGATAAATTTTGTTAGAATGTTGTATTGAAAGAGAAAATGGAGGTCATGTATAATAACCCCATTCATGAAATTTTTTATGAACTAAAACAAGCAATAAACTAATACAAAATATTAAAAAATTGATGTTTAAAAAATATAAAAAAGGTTTTTAATTAGATGAAGGTTTTCAAGATGAGTTCAATGACATTTGTTCTATCTTGATAAGACAATGATTTAAACTACTACTAATTACTAAATTAACTAAACATAATAGTAGTAAATTATTGTTATAGTACTAAGAAATAAAATATTAATGTTAAAATAATACAAATTTTAGCTAATTAATGCAACCGCATAAATATATTGTAAAGGTCACATGAAATGAGATTTAATGTTGGATAGTTATATAAGCAAATTAGTAAAAATTTTAAAAAAAATTTGCTAAATGATATAAAAAAGTTGTCTTCTAAGATACTGAGGGCATCGAGTGCAAATCTTTGATCATTAAACAAATTATTAATTGAAATATGTCATAAAAAAATGCAAAAATCATATAAATAATTTTTTTTAAAAAATCAAAATTAATACGTAATTGGATAGAGGTCATTGAGAGAGATTTACAATGTTTGTTTCTCTTCAATTAGATTTTTTTTGGAATTGCTATAAATTATAAAATTAAATATTCATAAATAATAATATTTTATATTCTTAATACTAAGTAAAAGTATAATAAAGTTTAAATAAGATAAATTGAATCAATGTAATATAACTAAACTGAAATGAAAAGGTCACAATAAAATAATTATAATTTGATAGAAACATTACGAATCAAAACATGAAAAACTGAGATAAATTGTAAGTGGAAGTTGCATTAAAAAATAATAAGGAGATCAAGTGCAACATCATTGATGAACAAATAAGGTAAGAATAAAATATTTTTTTATGAGCACAAAATCCCTAAAAAAAAGTATTTAAAACATAAGAATTATTATTAACTTAAATAGATTTGATCGAGATGACTGCAATGACCTTTCTTTCTTCACTATGAAAAGTTGTTTGTAATTATTATGAATTACAAAAATTATTAATCATAAATAATAAGAAATAATTATTTTCTTTTAATGTAAATAAATATTAATGCTAAAAAGATATTAATTGAAGCAATGGTATATGACCAAATGATTGGATGTGAAAGTCATATGACAAGAGATATAGTGTCGTATACTAGCATAACTAATCTAAGAAAAACATTTGATTAAGAAAAATTATATGGGAAAGTCATATTCCAATATATTAAAGAGATTTAGTGTAACTTCTTAATCATCAAAAAAGGTACAAATTAAAAAGTATGAAATGCATGCAAAAAACCAGAAATTAAACATTTAAAAACATTAAAATGAACATTAAATTGGATAGATCTCATTAAGATGAGTCAAACAATATTTGTTTTTATCTCCATAAGGCTTCGTTTTGGAACTAATGAAAATTACAAAAATAAATAACTATAGTAAAAATAAAGTGTTCTTTTACGATAAAAAAAGATATATTAAAGTTGAAATATAATCGTTTGAAGTTCTGTAATGTATCCAAATCAAGATGATGTAAACATCACATGTGAGGAGAATTAGACTTTCACAACAACATAACAAAATCGAAGAAAAATAGTTGAACAAATGAGAACAATTGTATAGAAACTTTGCTTGCTTGACATTAAGGAGATCGAGTGTAACATCCTAGATTTTTAATTCATATAAAAATAAAAAAGTATTTTAAAATGATTAAAAATGTATAAAATATTATGTAAAAATATGAAAAGGTAAATATTTGATTTTGTTGAACATTCCATGATGATTCCAATAATGTTTTCTTTATCTAAAACAAATATCAATTAAAATTATTATCAATTACAAAAAAAAAGAAACTTAAATAAAAAAATTATAACTTTAATATTTGCTAAGCATGTAATTAATATTAAATTAGATAAATTTAGATAATGAAACATAACAAATTCAAAGAAATATAAATATCATAAAATAGCAGAATTAGAGTTTCATAATTATATAATGAAATCAAAGAAAAACGGATTTTACAAATGAGATAAATTTTATTAGAAAGCTACGTTCCTAGGCACTGTGGAGATTGAGTCAACTTGGTCAATTATTAAAAAACATACCATTTTAGATTTCTTATAAAAATTAAAAACCAAAATAAATAAAATATTTAAATCTTTAAAAATGAAATAATTATTTTGGTACAACTCACTATGATAAGTCTAATGATATTTATTTTATGTGAGTTTGGCCTTGTTTATAATTCAATGATTTAATTAACTAAATAAACATTAATAAAAATAAATTACTATTTTGATATTAACTATATATAAAAAAAAGAAACGAGATAAGTTAAAACAATATAGTACAACAAAATAAAAGTAATCAAATGGTCATATTAGAGTACATTTTGAGTAAAATAGTGGCATAACAAAATAAAAATAAGAAATATAACGAAATGTGATAAAATTATATCGTAAAGTTGCTTTTCTAGATACAAATGTGATATAGTAAAATATTATGGATCCTCAATAGTATGAATCAAAATGTTTTACAAACGCAATCAAAGTATTGGAGTGTGAAAATAATTTAAAAATATTAAACTGAACATTTAATTGGATACAACTCTTAGAATTAAGTAAAATGATGTTTATTTCGTCTCTATTGGATATAGTTTGGAGTTATCACAAATTACTAAAGTAATATATAAAAATAAATTATAATTTTAACATAAAGTAATCATATGTTAAAAGTTAAATTATATAAATTAAAGAATTTTATCATAGGAAAAAAAAAGTTACATGAAGATCACAAGACTGGACATTCGAGTTACACTATAATATAATTCAAAGAATTAGGTTACATTATACAAAAAGTTTATGTTCCAAACGATAGGGAGATCGATTGTAGCATATGTGATTATCAAATTACTTACAAATAGAAATGCCTTGTAAAACGTGAAAAAATAACAAAGATAAAACATTTATAAATATTAAAAATATATTTAATTGGATTGATGTACTTGAGATGTGTCTAATGAAATTTTTCTTCTCCACCAAATAAATTTAGAGTTATTATGAATTACCATGTTAAATAATAGTAAAAGATAATAAAGAAAAGTCATATATTTTAAAACAAAACAAAGATAAAATAAAGAAAAATAATAAAACCAAATCAAAGTGTTTTAAATATCTAATGAATGAAGAATTATTGTCTCATAGTAATATAAGCATATCAAAGAAAAAAATAAAACAATGAGAAATTACATAGAAAGGTTACATTCTAAGATATCAAGGATAATAGATATAACATTAGTTTTAAGTACGAAGAAAAATTTATTTTAAATTTCATCAAAATAATAGAAAATAAAAAAAATAAATATATTAAAATTAGTTTTAATTTCGATTTCACAAGTTGAGCTAAGTCCAATAATATGTGTATCACTTTGGTTAGACATTGTTTGGAATTTTTATGTATTACGAAACTTAGTAAACTTAAATAAAATTAAATTTTATTTTCAAGTTAAATAAATATATGTTATAACTAAAATGAAATTAATTAAGTAATTATAACATAAGAAAATAAAATCAATGTGATGGTCTGAAGAGAGAAGAATTAACATATAATGATAACATAACCAAATCAAAGTAAAACATTAAGGATAAGACAAATTATATGTATAGCTAAATTCTATGGTGCTGAGGTGATTGTATTATCCTTGATTGTAAAATTGGTACAAATAAAAGTTTGATGTAAATGTGATAAGATCCTAAAAAAATAAATTTCTTTTAATTATAAAAATGACTATTATATTATTTAGAGTTCTCTCATATGTTTCCCATGATGTTTATTTAATCTCAATCAAAACAAATTTTGAAATACTTCTAATAAAAAAATAAATAATGATAAATAATTGATAAACTATTCTTTCTTTGTCAACCGAAATTATATTAAAGTTGAAATGAGATAAATTGAAGCAATGTAATGTAATATAATCACTATAACATGAATGCTATACAAATGCTTTTTAGAGTTGTATACAAATATAAATAAATCAAATAAAACAATTTGAAATAGTGAAATTAATTTTATAAGAAAGTTGTATTCCAAGATACTAAGGAGATCAAGGGTAACATCCTTGAACATTAAATTAGATAGAATTAAATATAAAAAAACTAAGAATGTAAAAATGTATTTTTAGTATGATTGAGCTTATCAAGATGACTCCCATGATGCGTGCTTCATCTCTTTCATACCTCATTTGGAATTACTACAAATTAAATATTATATAACCTTAAATAATAAAAATTGTTTTTTTATTATTTATTAAATACAATAAAGTTGAAATACGATAAATTGAATCAATTATTATAATAAAACAAAATCAGTAGAGAGGTCATACAAGTGATGAATTTAATTTTCACATTAATTAAACTTAGTTAAAATGAAAGTTTTTTGTTAGATGCCTGAATTTTGTAGTAAAGTTAGACATCAAGACATTAAGAAGATCTAATGTAGCATTTTTTATCATCAGATAAAATATTAATTAAAATTATTTGTTAAGCATGCCAAAATTCTAAAAAATAAAATTTTTTAAAATCTTAAAATAAATTTTTAATTTAGTAAAGCTCTTTTAGAATTACTAGGAAGTATCAAAATAAATAAAAAAATAATAATAATAAGTCATTATAATAATGTGATGTAAATAAATATTATATTTTAAATCAAATAATTTTTTATAATATAGCATAACTAAATCAAAGCAATGTTATTACCACACAAGGGAAGATTTAGAATAGATGACACTATAACCATATCAAAGCAAAAAATTTAAAGAAATGAGATAATATTATGGAAAGGATACATTACAACATTCTAAAGTGTTGAATTGTAACAAATGCAATCCTCTAATTTGTACAAGTCAAAATATCTCAAAAACCATGCAAATATCATAGAACATAAAATATTTTAAAATACAAAAAATAATATTTAATTGTCTGAAACTTTTTGACAATAGTCCAATGACAATCATTTAATCATGATTAGACTTTAATTAAAATTACTATGAATTATAAATTAAATAAACTTAAACAAAAAAAAGTTATTATTTTAATATCATGTTCACATTTATCTAAAAAATGTGATAAGTGGCAGCAACATAATGTTATGAAATAAAATTATTCTAAAGGCTACATCAGAGGTGAATAAGTATTCAGTAGTAATGTAACAAAATCAATGCAAAACATTTGAGAATATTACATATAATATACAAAAAAATATCATAATCCAAGATACTAAGGACTTCAAGTGTAACATCTTCATTTGTCAAATAAGGAGTGAATTAGAATTTCTCATAAATCATGCCAAAATCCGATAATATCTTTCAAAAAAATATAAAATTAATATTTGATTGATAAAGCTATTAAAAAAGCATTTAATGATTTTTTTGGCTCAAATGAATTTCATTTGAAGTTACCATAAGTTCAAAAAGTAAATAAGAATAAATAATGATAAATTATTTTTTTAATATTCAATAAATAGATGTTAAACTTAAAATGAGCTACATTGAGCGTTGTAATATAAGTAAATCAAAGTGATTTAAAAGTCACATAAGATGCGATATAGAGTTACAAAGCAGTATAACAAAATCAAACAAAGACATGAAGAAATATGATAAGTTATACATGAAGTTGTAGGCTGAGATATTAAGGTGATCAAGAGTAAAATCCTTGATCTCAAAATTTGTTGACATTAAAATTATTACAAAGCATACGAAAACTTAAAAAGAACTATGTATCAAAAACTTAAAATAAATGTTTAACTAAGTTGCATGCTTTGAGATGAGTGAAATGACATTTATTTCGTTTTGATTAATCCAACTTCAAAATTATGGAAAATTACTAAGTAATTCAGCGTTAATAATAATAAATTATTATTTATGATATTATTGAAATATTATATATAGTTTAAATCAAATTAATTAAAGAAATTAAATTTTGTAGAACAAAAAGTTTGTAAATGTTATACAATTTAAGATTAATAATTATATAATAATATAACCAAACATAAGAAAATTATTTTGAAAAATGACATTAAATGAATAAGAACCTTTCATTCTTGGATGTTATAGAGATTCAATGCTTTCTTTAGTATTAAATAAGGTGTAAATAAAAATGTCTCATAAAACTTATAGAAACTTTAAAAAATTAAGAATTTTGAAAATATATATGTGAATATTAAACTTGATATAACAAATAAAGATGATTCATGTGACATTTTTTTCATCTCCAACAAACTTCATTTTGAATAACTATGAATTATCTAAGTATATAAACATGAATAAAAATAAATTATTATTTTAATAATAAGTAAATATATAGTAAAGCAAAAATGAGAGAAATTGAAGCAACATAATATAAACAAATTAATGCAAACTAATTGGCCACATCAAAATAGAATTATTGTTTCATAATAATATAACTAAATCAAAGAAAAAAATTTAAACATTTGAGAATACATTAAAGTTGTATTTTAAGACATCAAAGAGATCCACTATAACATCTTTTATCATTAAATAGATTCAAATTCAGATATTCCTTAGTATAGTAAAAACCATTAGACAAAAAATATATTAAAAATTTAAAAAATAAATATTTAACTGCATACAGCACATTGAGAGTAGACCAATGATGTTTGTTTTATTTTAATAATACATCTTTTTTTCCATACCAAAAATTAACACAATAATTAAAAAAATAACACAATACATTCAATATTCAGTAAATATTTATTAAAACCAAAGTGAAACAAATTGAAGCAATGTTAAATAACAAAACCAAAGTGATGAAGAGGTCACACAAGTGGAGAAGTTATGTTACATAATGATATTGACAAATGAAAGCAAAAAATTTGAAGATAAATTGCACCAAAAAGTTTTATTCTAAAAATCTAAGGAGATAAATTACAAAGTGCTTGATCACAAAATTAAGTTCGATAAAAATGTCTCATAAAACATTTCAAAACTCCAAAAATAAAATATTTTAAGATATTAAAATTAATGTTTAATTGAATAGAGCTTTTTGAGACAAGTAAAATGACCTTTCTTTTGTCCTTATTAGTCCTCACTTCGAATTACAGAGGATTACTATTTTAACTTAAAAAAGTAAGCAAAAATAATAAAACACTATCATTTTAATAATAATAAATATATATAAAATTTAAAATAAGATAAATTCAAGGAAATTAAAGTGATATAATTGTTACATAAAAGGAGGCTTAGAATTACATAATAATATATCTAAATCAAAGAAAAGCATTATAAGAAATTATATTAATTATAAGTGAACGTTGCATTCTATGTTAGTAAGGAGATTTATGTATCAAATTACGTACTAAAAATTTTTTTTGATAAAGCAAGCCAAAATGCCAAAAAAAATAAAATACTTTAATCATTTAAGAATTAATATTTCATTGGATAGAGCCTTTTAGAATAAGTGAAATGACTTTTATTTTATTCCTAATAAGCTTCATTTAGAATTTCTACAAATTACCAAAGTAATTAAGAATAAATAACCATAATTCGTTATTTTAATTTTAAGTAATTATATATTAGGTAGTAATTAGTTAATTTAAATATTTATTCTATAAAAAAATCAAAGCAATATAGAAAGAAATTATAGTATTATAGTTCTATTATTATAAAATTAAATCAAAGCAAAAAAATTTTGGACAGGTGAGATAAATTGAAAGGGAAAGATACATTGCAAGATTCTATGTAGATCAAGTGTAACAAATAAAATTATTAAAATATTTGAAAAAAAATTCTTATCAAGCAAAAAAGTCCTGAAAAAAATTCTTAAATTACAATAAATGAATGATTAATTGGATAGAGCTCATTAAGTAAAGCCCAACAATATCTCTTCCATCTTGATTGGAACTAGTTTGTTACTACAATAAATTATCTAATTAATGAATCTTTGATAAAAATAAAAATTTTTTTGTATTAAGTAAATATATATTGAAGTTTAAATAAGATAAATTAAGATAATAAAATATAGCCATTTCTAAGTGATATAAAGGTCACAGGATAGAAGATTTACAGTTATATAGTAATATAATTATATCAAGGAAAAGAATTTGAATAAATGATATAAAGTATATGAGAAAGTTGCATTCCAACATATTAAGGTGCTTGAGATAATATACTCAATAGTCAATTTAGGTTTTCAAAATGTTTTACAAAACATGCCAAAAATTTGGAATTTAGAATATTTAAAACATATAAAAATTAATATTTAGTTTGACAAAGCCAGTTTAGATGAGCTCAACGACATCTATTTTATCTCAATCATTGTATATTTTTAATTACTGAGATTTACCAAATGAAATAAGAAAAATAATAACAATTTATTATTTTAATTTGAATAAAACTTATATTAACACTAAAATTACATAAATTGAAGCAATATAATATGAAGAAATATAAGCTTTGTGATGGTCAAATGACATGAGATTTGGGTTTGCATAGATTTAAAGCCAAATGAAATCAAAATATTTCAAAAAAATGACATAATCGAGGCATGAAATTTTTTTTCTTAGGTATTAGTGAGATTGAGTTTAAAATACCTGATCATAAAATTAGGTATAAATAAAAATTTCTTATAAAACATGCTAAAAAAAAGATTAAAAAAAATTTCAAAATATATTAATTTTATTTAATTTGTTAAAACTTGTTGAGACAAGTCTAAGTCATTTGTTTCATCTAGATTGTATCTCATTTTCAATTACTAGGAACTGCAAAAAAAAGACAAACACAAATAATTATAAATTATATTATAATATTAAGTAAATAAATACTATTGGTTGAAAGATGTAAAAGGATGCAATGTAATATAACCTGATCATAGCGATGCTAAAATCATAGAATAGGAGAATTACTGTTGCATCATAATATAACAAAAATAAGTAGAGTTGTTGAAAAGAAGATAAATTGAAATAAAAAAACTACAATCCAATATTCTAAAAGGATCATGTATAACTTATCTATCATAAAATAATTTATAGACTAAAGAATCTTATAAAGCATGACCAAATCATAAAAAATAAAAATTTTAAAAATATCAACAAGAAGAATCTATTGACATTTGTTTCATCTCGATTTGATCTTATTTGAAAATATTACAAATTAAATTGGTAAATAACTTTTAATAATAATAAGTCATTATTTTAAAGTAATTATATATATACATATATATATATAGATATTAAACTTGAAATAAGGTAATTTGAATTAATATAACATTAAACAATCCAAGTGATGCAGTGGTCAAATGAGAGGAGGATAAGAGTTTTAATGAAATGCAACCGAATCATAGGAAATAACTTGAAGAAATGAGTTAACATTAATTAGAAATTTTTCTACCAAGTACATAGGGGATGAAGTTTAACATCTCTAACCGTCAAATTAAGTAGGAATCAAAATTTCTCTTAAAATGCTCAATCAAAAAAAAGTTTTTAAAAATATAAAATAAAACATTAAAAAGTATATAACTCTTCACATTGAGCCATATGACATTTGTATCCTCTCAATAGCTCCTTGATTGAATAATTTTAAATTACAAATGTAAAGAGCCTTAAAAAAAAATAAAATATTGCTCGAATTTTAAGTAAAAACATAATAACACACAAATGAGATAAACTGAAGCAAAACAATACAACAAATTTAAAGCAACATAATTCTCACAAGATATGAGAAATAGAATTCGTAGTAATATAACCAAATCATGGTGAAATGTGTTAATAAATGTGATAAAAGTTTTTGAAAAACTATGTTCCAAGGTATTAAGGAGATTGAGTGTAACATCCTTGATCTCCAAAATTGGCACAAATAAAAAATGCATTTTAAATTGTATAGAATCAAAGAAAAACAAACTTAAAATTATAAGAATGAAAATGTAATTTGATGAAGTTTCTCGAGATGAGGCGAATGTTTTTACTTTGTTGAATTGGACCCCATTTGGAATTATAATGAATTACCAAAATAAATAATCATTAATAAAAAAATGACTACTTTATTATTAAGTAAAAATATATTGAATAAGAGATGAGTTAAATTGAAGCAATAAAATATTATAAAATTAAACAATATTTTCATAAGAGAGAAGATTTAGAGTTAAATAATTAAATAAATTAATTGAAACAAGAAATTTTGAGAAATGAGTTAATATATATGAGAAACTTCTATTCCAGGATACATAGATGATCAAGTGTAGCATCGTCATTTGTCAAATAAGGTATGATTAAAAAATTTTTAGAAAGCATACGAAAACCCATGATAATAAAATATTTAGAAAATATCAAAAAGAATATTTAATTAGATAAAGTTTATAAAGGCATGTTCAATGTTTTTTAATATCTATCAGACCTCATTTAGATATAAAAAATTTTCCAATGGAAATATGCATGAATAATAAAAAATTATTATTTTAATATGAATTAAACATATGTTACAATTGAAATCATTTAATTCAAGGAATTAGAACATATCTAAATTATCAATGTGAAGGCCACAAAAAAGTTCATTTAAAGTTGTATAGTTATATAACCAAATACTCAAAGGATCAATTGTAGCATATTAGATCAACAAATTAGGTATGAATAAAAATGAGTTATAAAACATCCAAAAATATTCAAAAATAAAGTATTTTAAAAAGTAAAAAATAAATGCTTAATTGGATAAAATTAATCGAGACTGGTTCAAAAACTTTTGCCTCACTTTGAACAAATCTCGTTTAGAATAAAATAAAATAAATAACAACAATTTACTATTTTGATAAAAATAATTTACTATTTTTAATAATTATAATTTAATATTTTTAATATTAAAAAATTTAAGAAGTAAATAATAATAACTTATTATTTTAATATTAATTATATATTTATTAAAGTTGAAAGAAAAAATAAAAAAAATTAATCTAACAAAAAATAGCATTATAATATTGAATTTAAAGGATAATTAGGGTTTCATAGTAGAAAAAGAAAATCAAAACAAAACATTTGTAGAAATGGGATATATTACTTAAGAAAGTTCTAATCGAAGATGCTAAAGAGATCAAACGTAGCATCCTAAATGAAAATTTCTTGTATGAATCGAAATATCTCTTAAAGTGTATGAAAAATATTAAAAATAAAACATATAAAATCACAAAGATGAATATTTAATTAGATAGAGCTTGTCGACCTGAGTTTAATAACATTAATCTCTTCTTAATAAAAAATATTTTAGAATTTCTATAAGTTAACATAGTGAATAAGCTAAAATTATAATAGGTTGTTATTTGAAAATTACGTAAATATATATTAATACAAAAAATTAGATAAATTGAGAAAATAAAATATAATAAAATCAAATTGAGAAAAAGGGCAATGGTGTGGGTAATAAGAGATTCATAATATCATTGCTAAATCAAATTAAGGAATTTGAAAGTTTAGCAAGATTATAGGAGAAAGTTTAGTTCCAAGTTACTAAGCAGATCACGTGTAAAATCTTTTACCACAATATTAAGAACGAATTAAAATTACCTATAAAGTGTGGTAAAACTTTAGAAAATTTTTAAAAAAAATTAAAAAATGTTTATTTCTTCTCAATCAAACTTCAGTTAGAATTATCACAAATCACTCAAGTAAAAGAACTTAAATAATAAATAATTTTTAATTTGATAAATATAAATAAGAAAAATAAAATGGCATAAATATAATTGACATATTTTAACAAAATAAAAATAATGTATAGGTCTTATTAGTGGAGAATAAGGATTTAATAGTAATTTAACCAAATTGAAATTAATTATTTAATGAAATGAGATTATTTTAAAATGAATGTTATATTCCATGATACAAAGGTGATGGAGTGTAACATCCTCTATCATCACATCAAGTACAAATCGATATGGTTTGTTAAAATTACGAGTCCTACTAAGATGAAAATATTTAAAAATATAACTAAACAAAAAATTAGATGGAGTTCATTTAGGTGAGATGACCAATGCTTGATTTGCCTCAATAGGACCTCATCTGGCATTACTACAAAATATAATAAAAATGAGAAAACTAATCATTTTAATATGATGTAAGTGAATATCAAAGTTGAAATGGTATAAATTGTAGAAATGTAATATAAAATAATCAAAACAATATGAAGGTCACATAAGCGGAGATTAAAAGTTATGTTGTAACATAAACAAATCAAAGAAAAAATTTTGGTAAAATGAGAAATAGTTTCATGGAAATGTTGCATCTCAACATCTTAAAGAAATTGAGTGTAACAAATTTTATCATCTAATGAGTTGCGAATCAAAATGCCATGTAATACATTTCAAAATCATAACATATATAATATTTTAGAATTTAAAAATAAATATTTAATTTGATAAAACTAATCAAGATGAACCAAACAAAGTTCATTTAATCAGAAATTGCCCTTGTTTAGAATTATTATGAATTACGAAACTAATTAAGCTTAAATAAAAAGAAATCAAAGTTTTAATATTAAAATAAGATATATTAAAATAGAAACATGTTAAATTCAAGTAAAATAATTTTACCAAATCATGTACATATAATGATCACATGATAAGAGAATTAGTGTTTAATAGTAGTATAATCAAATGAATGCAAAACACTCCAAAACATTTGATAAATTATACAAAGAGTTGTATTTGAATTTATGAAGGAGATTGAATGTAAGATCTTTGATAACAAAACTCGGTATGAGTAAAAATACATAATAAAGTGCATAAAGGCCATCAAAAATGTCTAAAAATATAAAATTAAAATTAAATTAGACAAACATCATTGTGACAATTCAAATAATTTATTTTAACACAACTAGACCGTGTTTGGAATAATTATTAATTACTAAAGTAATATGCCTAAATAATTATAAATTGTTATTTTTATAAAACTAAAATGAGATAGTTAAAGTCATCTAATATAAAAAAAAATATAAGTGAGGTAAAGGCCACATTGGAGGAGATTTAGAGTTACATGATAATATGAGCAAGTCAAAGTGAAAAAACTTTGAAGAAATATTATTAGTTTTATCAGAAAGTTACTTTCCAGGATATTAAAGAGATAAACGTTATCAACCTTTATCATCAAATAAGATACAAATCAAATTGTCTTATTAGAAATCCCAAAACTCCAAAAAACATAACATTTAGTAACATAAAAAAATTTTAATTTGATAAAGATCTTCATGATGAGTCCAACAACATTTATATCTTATTAATCAATCCTTTTTTAGAATTATGGTAAATTACTAAAATAATTAAACAGTAATAATAAATATGATTTTAACATTCAATATATATATTAAAGATGATTTGTCATATATCAAAGTAAAATAATATTTCCATATTAAAGTGATGTAAAACTCGCATGGTAATAGATTTAGAATTAAAAATTAATAAAAACTAACAAGACAAAAATTTGACGAAATGGTGATCGAGTATAACATCCTTCATCATCAAATTAGGTACAAATTAAAATATCACAAATTCATGGCAAATCTTTTGAAAATTAAACACTTAAAAATATAAAAAAAATTGGTTCTTAGGAAGAGCTCATTGAGATAAGATCAACAACACTTTTTTCATCTTAAATGCCGCTTAATTGAAACTACTACGAATTAAAAATAACTAAATATACATATTGATAAATTATTTTTTAGGTTACTTAAGTATATATTCATTTTAAAATGAGATAAATTGATGCAAAGTATTATAACAAAATATAAGTGTTCTAGAGGTCACACTATAAGAGAATAAGATTTTCATAGTTATATAATGAAATATAAAAAACATTTACAAACAATGGGATAAATTTTAAAGGAAAGTTTCATTCCAATATATAAAGGAGTTGAGGTTTAACATCTACTATTATTAAATTTTAAACGAATTAAATTCTTTTATAATACATGTAAAAAAAATAAAAAATTTTAAAATATAGAAATGATTGGTAAATTCGATAATGCTTGTCGAGGGGAGACAAATGATGTTTGTTTATCGCAATCTGATCACTTTTAGAATTACAATAAATTGCTAAATTAATTAGTAATAAATATTAGTAAACTATTATTTGAATATTAAGTAAATATAATCAACACATAAATGAGATATGTTTTAGAAATATAACAAAAAAAATTCAAATTGACATAAAAGCCATATGAGAACTTAATTAGAGTTTATAATAATAACATAACTAAATAAAAACTAATCTTAAAAAATTTGATAAATTTTATAGGAAAGTTACATTCCAAGGTAATAAAGAGATTGAGTGTCACAAAATGATAACGAAAATTTTGAAGAAATGAAATAAATTATACAGAAAAAAATTCCATTCCAAGTTTGTACGAAAATCATATGTAACATTTTAGATTATCAAACCAGGTGCAAAATAAAATATTTGATAGTGTTTCCTAATCATTAGAAAATTAAATATATAAAATATATAATTTAATTGTTAATTTATGGAGCTCATCAAGATTGTTGTGACGATGTTAGTTTTATGTTAATAAGATCTTCTTCAAAATTACTACAAAATATGAAATTGAATAAGAAAAAAATTATTATTCTATTATTAACTAAATATATAATAAATCTAAAGTGAGATAAATTGAAGAAATATAATATAACCAAATCAAAGTGATGTGTTTATCATTTGAGAGTAGAACAAAGGTTTTATAGTAATATAAGCAAATATAAATTAGAAAGTTTCAAGAAGTGTCAAATTGTAATGGAGAATGTAGAGATGCAGGGTAACATTGTTGTTTACCAAATCAGGTACAAATTGAAAGGATACATTACGTATGTTAGGATCTTAGAAAATAAAACATTTAATGACATAAAATCCGATATTTAATTAATAGATCTGATCAAGATGAGTCAAACGATATTTTCTTCATCTAGATTAGACATGACTTGAAGTTATTGCTAATTACATTAATAAAAATTCAGAAAAAATAAAAAAAATATCATTTCAATATTAACTGAAAAACTCAAAGAAACAATCATATAATTATTTAATATAATATAACTAAACAAAAAAATACAGGTCATGTGAGATGTTTTTTAGAGTTTCAAAATTCTATTACCAAATCAAAGTAAAAAGTTTGAATAAAATGAGATAATTTTTTTAGGAAAATTGCATTTCAATATAATAAGGAGATCGAGATAAACATCCTCGATAATCAAAATAGATATGAATGATAATTTTGCATAAATTTTTCCAAAACCTTCATAAACATGATACTAAATAATTTAATAATAAATATTTAATTGGATAAAGTATGAATAGACGAGTTCAATATTATTTATTTCATTTCAATCAAATCTTATTAGGAATTCTTTCAAAATGCCAAAGTAAAAAAGGAAAAATAAAAATAAAATATTATTTTATTAATAATAAATGAATATTAATACTTAAATGAGATATATTGAAATTTTATAATATAACTATATCAAAGCAATCTTTTGATCATAGAGGAGGAGATTTGGAGTTATAGTGTATTATAGCCAAATTCAAAGTAAAAAGGTTTAAAACACAAGATAAGTTGTTCTTGAAAGCAGCATTTGAATGTACTAAAAAGTCAGTGTAAAATATTTTATTGTTAGATCTAGTTAAAATTAAATTATTTTATAAAGCATGTTAAAACAATGAAAACAATATATTTTAAAATAAAAATAAATATTTATTTTTATAAAGATCATTGAGATAATTGTAATGACATTGTTTGACATGAATTATATCTCGTTTAAAATTACTATGAATTAATAAATTAAATAAGCATAAGTAATAATTAACTATTTTTTTATTATGTAGTAAATATTTATTAAATTTTAAGTGAGATAAATGAAAGCAAAGATAAAAATTTAATTCAAAGCAATGGTAAGGTCATATGATAAGAAATTTTGTCATATACTAGTATAAGCAAATCAAAGAGAAAAATGTAAAATGTGAGATAAATATTCCAAGAAAGTTACCCGTAAAGATATTATGAAGATTGAGTATTATATCCTCTATAAAAAATTTTAGTGTCAAATGAAATTTCATGTAAAAATGTATAATCTTAAAATTAAATATTTAAAAATATAAATAATAAATATTAAATTGGATATACCTCATCGATATTCATTTAAAGGCATTTGTTTGTCTTGATTTGACATCATTTGTAGAAATTATTGATTACTATATTGAATGACCATAAACATTAATAAATTATTATTTTAATATTGAATAGAGGTAACATTAAGCAATATATTATTGCCCAAACAAAGTGATGTAAAGGTCACAAGGGAGGATAATTAGTGCTTCATATTAAAATAAAGAAAAAAAGAGAATCTTTAAAAAAAATAAAATGAATTGTGTGACAAAATTGCAATCATACATGCAAGGAGAAATGTCTAGCCTATTAGGTTACAACATTAGATAAAAACAAATATTTCTTTTGAAAACATTTAATTAAAGATTAAATAAAATTTTAAAAATATAAAAATAAACATGTATTGGGATAAACCTTACAAAGAATTGTAAAATAATGTCAATTTCATCATGATCAGATCCTTCTTAGAACTTCTATTTAATTAATATTGTAAATAACTTTAAATAATAAAAAGTTATTGTTTTAATATTAATAGAATATATATCAAAACTAAAATGAGACAAATTGATACAATGTAATATAATAAAATAAAAAATAAATAAAGATCACATCAAGGGAGAATTAAAGTTTATTTTCTTATTACAATGTAACATCCTTGACTATAAAAATAATATGAATCAAAATTTCTAATGAAGCATGACAAAATCATTAAAAATAAATATTTAAAAAAATATGAAAATAGAAATAAATTAAATAATTAAATTGAATAAAAACATTTTAAGAAATATGATAAATTTAAGTGACAAAATTGCATTTAATGATAATATAGAGTTTAAATATATCAATCTCAATCATCAAATGAAGTACAATTCAAAAGGATTAGTAAATGAAATACTCAATATTTAAATATTATGATAAATAAAATATAATTTAAATTGATAGAGCTCATGAAGACAACTCCAATATTATTTATTTTATATTAGTTAACCTATTTTAGGATTACTACAATCTACTGATGTAAAAAATGATAAATTAAAATAAATGATAATATTGACGTTAAGAAAAGAATATATATAATAGCTAAAATGAAATTAATTTGATCGATATATTATAATAAAAACAATGTGATGTAAGTGTCAAAACAAAGTAAGTTTACAGTAATATAATATTACAAGTTAATTAAAGCCAAAATATTAAGAAATTGGATAAATTATATCAGAAAGTGTTACTCCAAGATATTGTTGTGGTCATGTGTGACATTCTCCTTCATCAAATAAGGTGCAATCAACATGTCTTAGTAAAAATGCAAAAAACCTAGAAAATAGATATTTAAAAATAATAAAAATGAAGATTTTATTAAATATCACTTATTGAGAGGAATCTAATGAAAACTATTTCATCATGAGTAGACCTCATTTTCAAATATTATTAATTGCGAAACTAAACAATAAAAAATAAAATAAAATAATTATTTAAATAAATAACTAAAATTAAAACTAAAATGAGATAAATTTAAACAATTTAACACAAATAAATCAAAGCAATTTAAAGAACACATGAGGAGAGAATCATAGTCATAGGTTTATAATTAATTCAAAATGGAAAAATTTAAAATATTAAGTAAATAAGATCGAAAAGTTGCAATCTAAGATACTATAGAGATCAGTAGTAGCATCTTTTATCTTCAATTATGATACAAATAAAAATACCTCACAAAACAAGCCAAAACCTTAAAAATAAAATATTTAATAAAAGAAAAGGATATTTTATTTGATTGAGATTTTTGAGACATGTTTAATGATGTCTACCTAGCGTTGATCTACCCTTATATAGAATTACTATGAACTACAAATGTTAAAAAGTATAAATAAAAGTAAATTATTATTTTAATATTAATTAAAATATATAAATATAAAACGAATTAAATTCAAACAATGTGAAATAATAAAATTGAAGTAATGCAAAGGTCGCATGATAGAATATTTGGAAATTGGTAAATTAATTTTTAATTAGATAGAGGTTGTCAAAATAAATCTAATCATATTTGTTTTGTCCTAATAGATTTGAGTTTTTAATTATTGTGAATTAAATATTTAAAAGAGGGTAAATAAAAATTAATAGTTATTTTAATTTTAAGCCGACATATATTAAATTTCATATGAGAAAATACATCATAATATAACCAACAAAAATATGAAATTTGACCAAATGATATAAATTTTTTACAAGAAAGTAGCATTTTAAGATACTATGGCGATTGACTGTAACATGCTCCATAATCAAATGAGGTATGAATCTAATTGCCTTACAAAATATATCAAAATATTAAAAAATAAAATATTTAAAATTATAGATATAGATATAGAATTTGATAAAGATGATCAAGTTGTGTGCAATGACATTTCTTCAGTCTCGATTAGAGCGTACTTTGAATTACTACAAATTAATAAAATCTAAAAAAGAAATAATAGTACATTATTATTTTAAAATTAAATAAATAAATCTTAATGCTTAAATGAGATAAATTGAACGAATATGATATAATAATAATAAAGTAATTCATAGATTATAGTAAAGTTATTTGAGATTTATTTAGTAGTAACTAAATCAATGCAAAAAAATTGAAAAAATATGACAAATATTTTCGGAAGGTTGCATTCTAAGATGCTAAAACAATCGAGTATAACATCATTGATCATCAAATTAGTTGTGAATAAAAATATTTGTAAAGCATGTATAAACCCTTGAAAGTAAAATATTTAAAAATTTTAAATAAATACATGATTTGATGGAGCAAGTTAGGACGAATCAAATAATTTTTGTTTCATCTCTATATGATCTATTTTTTAATTACTTTGAATTAAGATAGTAAATATATATTAAGTTTGAAATGAGATAAATTTAAGTAATTAATATGGCCAAAATAAAGTGATGTAATGTTCATAATAAAAGAGATTTAGAGCTACATATTAATATAAAGAAAGCATAGTAAAATTTTTAAATAAATGGGATAAATTGAATGATAAAGTTACATAGTTAAATAATAATGAGATCATTTGTGACATATTTGATCAAAAATTTAGGCTTTAAACAAAAAGTATAATAAGTCATGTCAAAAACCAATGAAATAAAATATTTAGTAATATAAAATTTAATATTTTGTTCAAAAGATACATCTAGATGTGTCTAATAATGTTTGTTTCATCTCTAGTTGACGTCATTTTGGATTACTATGAATTAACTAAATAATTATTCATAAACAATAATACAATAATATTTTAGCACTCAATATACATATAATAAATCTGAAATAATGTAAATAGAAGAAATGTAATGTCATATATAGGAGAATTATATTTTAAAAGTAATATAACTAAATTAAGTTAAAAATATTTCAAAGACAAAAGATAACTTGTATGGGAAAGTTGCAAACAAGACATTAAGGAGCTCGAGTGTAACTCTTGATCATGAAATCAACTATGAATAAAATTTCTCTAAAGGTGCAAAAACTATTAGAACATAAATTTTTTGGAAAAACAAATAGGAATATTTAATTTGATATAAATCATTAAGATGTGTCAAAGTATGTTTCTTTTTTCTCGATCAGTTCTTGTTCAGAATTTTTTGCCTATTACCAAACTAAACACACATAGATAACAATTATTACTTGAATATTATATAAATATATTATAAATTAAAAATGAGAAAACTTTAATCAATATAACAAAAAAAAAAAGTGATGTAAAGGTCATAGAAGAAAAGGCTTAGAGTTGCATAATATTATAACTAAATCAAAGAAAACAATTTGGAGAAATGAGATAAACTATATGGAAAATTTGTATTCCTAATTATTGTTTCAAAGTATCTTATAAAATATGGAAAACATGTAAAAATATAACTTTTTGCAATAATGAAATTAAAGTTTTTATAGGGTAGAGCTTTAAAGATAAGTCTAAACAAGTTTAATTCAGCCCAACCGAATCTTTTTTAAAATTACTATGAATTACTAATATAAATTACTATAAATAATAAAAAATTATTATTTCAACATTAAGTAAATATATATTAAAACTAAAATTTGATAAATTGAAATATTATTAAATGACAAATTTAAAGTGATACCAAGGAAAATAAGTACAACATACTCGATTATAAAATTAAGCAAGAATACAAATATCTCGTAAAGCTTGCAAAAATTTTGAAAATAAAATATCTAAAAATATCCAAAATAAATATTTCATTTGATGCAACTTGTGGACATGAGTCCGACCACTTTTATTTTGCCTTAGTCGAACGTTACTTGGAATTACATGATTTACCAATGTAAAAAAAACATAAATAATAATAAATAGTTTCTTTCTTTCCGATAAATATTTTTTTGAAATTTCCTTGAATTAGAAAATTAATTAGCTTAAATTAAAATTAAACTACTATTTTTTATATAATAAAAATATAGTTATAATTGAACTTTGATAAATTAAAGAAAAAATACAAGAACATTTAGAAAAAATTTGAAGTTGGTATGAAAAGGGAATTATATTATCATAATAAAATAACTAATAAGTAAAAACATTTGAAACAAATCAGAAAAATTATATAAGAGAACTAAATTTCAAGATTCTATGGAGATCATAGTGTCCTCGATTATCAAAGCTGGTACAAATCGAAATATTACCTAATGGGTGTAAAAATCCCAAAATCATAAACTATCTTAAATATTAAAATTAATTTTTAATTTTTATAGCTTTTTATAGAATCTTTGAGTTGTCAAAATAAATAATGATAAAAAATAATAAACTATAATCTTGTTATTATTAAAAACTATATTTAAATTAAAGTAATTTAATGTATTGAAATCATTACGATGTGAATGTTAAACAAAATGATATTTAGAGTTACATAGTAAAGAAATAAAGTGTAATATGTTTTAGAAATGAGATGGTATTTTAGAAAAGTTGCATTTCGAGATGCTAAAAAGGTCAAGTGCAACTTGTTTACCAATAAATTATGTACAAATCAAAGGCCTCATAAAGTGTGGAAAAACTTTAGGAAATAAAGAAAAAAAGGTTACTAAAATGAATATATAATTAGAAAGATCTCACTGATATGAGCCAATCGATGTTTGTTTCGTCTCGATCATATCTCATTAGAAAGTAATGCAAATTAGAAAATTAGATGACCCTAAATAATAAAACATTATTAATTTAGTATTAAGGTAATATATAAAAATGTTTAAATAAGATAAATTAAATCAATTTATCATAACAAAACAAAGTCAACGTCAGGGTCACATGAGAGAAGAGTTTTAGTTTCATTTTTATATTTCTAAATGAAAGTGTAAAACTTGATTAAAATAAATAAATTTTATAAGAAGGTTGCATTCAATGATATATGGAGATAAAGTGTGGCATCTTCAATCCTCATATAAAGTACAAATGAAAATATTTAATTAATCATGCCAAACCTTGAAAAAACTATATTTTTAAAAATATAATTGTTAATATTTAATTAGATAGAGCTCATCAAGATATGTTCATCAAATCTTATCTCGTTTCCTTTGAACATTCTTTGGATTATTAAGAAGTAACAAAATAAGTAAGCATAAATAGCAACAAATTATTTTTTTAATATGATGTAAACATATATTAAAGTTAACTGAAAATGATTTTATCAAAATAATATAACTAAACCAAAGCAATATGAATATCACACAAGTGGAGATTTGTAGTGACATATTAATATATCAAAACCTAAGAAAAATTATAAAAATAACATAAACTGTGTGAAATGGATGCATTAAACCATTCTAAAGTGATAGTATGACATAGCTGATAATTAAATTAGGTACAAATAAAAGTATCTGATAAAACATATCAAGATAATAGAAATGAAATATTTAAAAATAATAAAACCTAATTTTTAAATATTTTTCAAATTTTATATTGTGATTAATAAGAATAAGAAATTAATATGAATTAATGATAAAGAGAAGATCAAGATGAAAAGAAGGAGAAGAAAAAGAAATAGTAGTAGAAGTAAAAGAAGAAGAAGAAAAAGATGATGATGATGATAATCAAGAGGAACTAGAAGAAGAAGAAGAAGAAGAGAAGCAGAGATCTGTCCAATAACATTCATTTCACATGATCAGACCTTGTTTAGAATTATGACGAATTATCAAATAAAATAAGCTTAAATGATGACAATTTTTTTAAAATATTTATTTAACATATATTTAAAAAGAAATGAGAGGAGAATAAGTGTTATACAATAATGTTACCAAGTCAAAATGAAAAATTTAAAGAAATAAGATAAAAATTGCATGAAAAAGATATATTACAGGTCACTATGGAGAACGAATGTAACATTTTTAGATATCAGATTAGGTATGAACCCAAAGGTATCATAACTTATGCCAAAAGCTTACAAATAATTTTTTTAAAAAATATAAAATTAATATTTAATTAGGTAGAGCTCTACCAAACAAGTTTAAGGACATTAATTTTACCTCAATTAGACATCATTTGGAATTATTGTAAATTATAAAATAAAAAAAATAATAAATAATAAATTATTATTTTGATAGTAGATAAATATGTATTAAACATAAAACGAGATATATTGAAGTAATGCATTACAAGAATGTCAAACTTATGTAAAAGTCACATAAGAGGAGATTTTGTTTAACATAGTAATATAAATAAATCAAAGTAAAACATTGGAAGAAAAAAGTTAAATGTACTAAAATGTTGCATTCTAAGACACAAAGATGATGGAGAGTAATATCCTCGATTCTGTAATATAGTTTGTATTTAAATGTCTTGCAAAGCATGTAAGAACTCTGAAAAGAAAAATATATCAAAAAATAAAAATGAATATTTAATATGATAGAATCCTTTCAAATAAGGCAAATGAAGCCTATTTCATTTCCATTTATCTTGCTTCAAATTTTTGATAAATTACTAAAATAATTAAAAATAAAAAATAATAAATTATTATTTTAATATTATGTCAATCTATATAAAGTTAAAATAAGATTAATTGGTCTAATAAAATATAGGAAAATTAAGGTGATTGAAAAGTTAGATGAGCTTAGATTCGAATCTACATAGTAATATGACAAAATCAAAGCATAAAATATTAAGAAATGAGATAATTTAAAAGAACACTTTAATTCCAAAAAGTATAGAAATTGATTGCAACTTTCTTGACTACCAAGTCAGGTATGAATAAAAATACCTCATAAAATTTGCTAAAACCTTAAAAGATAAAAAATTTATGGATATAAAAAATAGTATTTAATTCAATACAGTTGTCAAGACAGGTCTAGTGACATTTGTTTTATCTATATGAACATCATTTATAATAAGAATAAGTTATGCAATTATATAAACATAATAATAATAAATTTCTATGTTAATGTTAAGAAATATATATTAAAGATAGAATGAGAGAAATTGAAGTAAGGTAATTCAAACAAATCAATGTAAACTAATGACTCATAATGGTCAAGAAAAGTTTCAAAGTACTATAACTAAATTAAAGAGAAACTTTTTAACAACTATGGCAAATTATATAGAAAAATTGCATTCCAAGTGATCACGGACATCAAGTGTAACATCCTAAATCATTAAATAGGTTAAAATTTAAAAATTTCTCAAAAAAGTAAAAAACTTTACAAAATAATATTCTTAGAGAAAAAAATGAACATTCAATTTGATAGAGCTCATCAAGACAAGTCCAGTGAAGTTTCTTTCATCTTAATCAAAGTTCAATTTGGAATATAAAAAAGTTAATAATATAACTAAGCATTAATATTTAAAAATAGTTCAATTAATATTAATTAAATATATCTTAAAATTGAAGTGAGTAAAATTTAAGCTACATACTAAGCATATCAAAGTGATGTGATGGTCAAACAAGATGAGAATTAGAGTTACATATAAATATGAATAAATCAAACAAATAATTTAAAGCAATAAGGTAAATGATATAAGAAAGTTGTTCAACAAAATCTTGGGAGACCGAGTGTAACATCCTTTATCATCAAATAAGATTCAATAAAATAATCTTGTAAGACATTTTGAAATTTTAGAAAATAAGATATTTAAAAACTTAAAAAGAAATATTTAATTAGATATTGTTCTTTTAGACAAATACAATGTCTTTTATTTTTTCTCGATCGATTGCACTTGGTGTCATGGAGAGTTAGTGTGAATTAGAAAGGTAATTTCACAATTATAATGATAAGTAACTTTATATTAAAACTTTAATTGCACAAATTTAAGCAATGCAATATAACCAATTTAAAATGATGTGAAGGAAACATGAGACGTGAGTTTAATGTTTAAATTTGATAAATTTAAGTAATGTATTACAATCAAATTAAAGTCACATGATAGGACATTTACAGTAATATTATAATATAATGAAATGAAAGAAAAAACTTTAAAAAAATTAGCTTACACAAGGAAGATGCATTCAAAGTTACTAAAGAGATTAAATGTAACATCCTCAATAGTCAAATTAGGTATGATTCAAAATTTCTCTTAAATCATGCAAAGCCCTAAAATATATTTTAGGAATAATAAAATTAATTAGTTAGAGGTAACCAAGAAACGTTTCACAACATTCATTTTGTCTTAATCCAACATAATTTGAAATTACTAAAATTCTCGAGAAAAAAAATATGAATAAAAGCAAATTATTTTTTATATTTAGTATTTATATATTAAACCTATAATAAGATATATTAAAGTAATATAATATTACCAAATAAAAATAGTGTAAAAGTCACATGAGTTAGGATTTAGAGTTACATAATCATATTACCAAATCAAAGAAAAACATTTGTAAAAATAAAAAATTAACATGAAAAGGAAGTTCCAAGATGCTATGGTGTTCGAGACTAACATCCTCACTTATCAAATTATGTTCACATCAAAATCTCCTACTAAGTATTCAAAAACTTTAAAAAGTAAAACATATGAAACTTAAAATGGAATTTTTAATCAGGCAAAATTCCTAAGACAAGTCGAAGTATTGTTGGTTCTTTTATATTAGTTTAGTTTCAAAATTATGGCAACATACTAAAGTAATTAAACATAAAAATAATTAATTATTACATTAATATTACAAAAATAAACAAAAAGTTTAAAATAAAGTAATCAAATACAAGAAAATAAGAAATATGTAAGGGTCACAGTAACTGAGATTCAAAGTTAGTAATATGAGCAAATCAAAGTAAAGCATTTTAAGGTACGAGATTAATTAAACAAGAAACTTCCATTCTAGGATACTATAGAGATTCAATGCTTTCTTCAACATAAATTTTGGTAAGAATTGAAATTTCATGCAAAAATTATGAAAACCCTAAAATACAAATAATTTTAAAATTTAAAAATAAATATTAAATTTGATATAACAAGTCGAGGCTAGTTTAGTCATATTTGTTTCATCTTTTGTAAACTTCAATTGGAATAATTGTTAAATATCCATGTTTGTAAAAATAAATAAAAACTAATTAATATTTTAAATTTAATTAAATATATATGAAAGCTAAAATGAGATATATTAAGGTATAATCTTTTAAAGAAATTAACTCATTTAAAGATATCAGAAGTTGCATTCTTAGATATTAAGATGAAACATTCTCTATCATCAAATTAGGTATTAATGAAAATGTCCCATAAAGACTACCAAACTTACAAAAAATTAAATAGTTTGAACTTACAAAAATGAACAATTAATTGGTTAGAGCTAATTATGATTTGCCCAACGACATTTGTTTGTTCTCTAGTGACTACATTTGAAGTTACTACAAATTATTAAAGTAATTAAACATAAATAATAATAAATTATTATTTCAGTGTTAAGTAACTATATATTAAAGAAGAAATTAGTTAAATTAAAGCAATGTTTTGTAATGAAAAAATGTAATATAAAGGGAAAAAATGAGGACAATTGGACTTATTATGTAATAAAAAAATCAAAGTGAAAAATTTTATTAAATAACATGAATTGTGCAGGAAAGATGCTTTCTATGATACTATAGAGATTGAGTGTAACATACTCAAACAATACAATAGTTATAAATAATAAAATCTTATTAAGCATGACAAACCTCTAGAAAATAAAATACTTAAAGACATAAAAAAAATAAATAATTAAATAGATAGAGCATTTTAAGTTAACTCCAATGACATTTGTTCCTTCTTCTATTGTCCTTGTTTGGAGTTACAAAAATTATAAAATTAAAAAACCATAAATAGTTTTAACTATTAAGTAAAGAAAGATTAAAGAAGAAATCGAATAATTGAAATAATATAATCTATCCAATTCAAAGTAATATAAAGTCACATAAGAGAAGATTTATAGTTATTTAGTAATCTAATAATATCAAAACAAATAATTTTAATGAATGGGATAGTTTATATAAGAATCTTGATTATAACATATTAAGCAGATCATGTATAACAACCTCAAAACCTAATTTAAATACTTATTAGAATACTTTATAAAACAAGCAAAAATTATTAAATATAAAATAATTATAATATATAAAAATGGAAATTTTGTTCGAAAAAACTCATTGAGATGAGCCTCATGATGTTTGTTTAATCTCTATGAGACCCATCTGGAATCACAAAACATTAACAAACTAAATAATAAAAAAAAATATTGATATGCTATTTAATATGAGGTAATTATATAGTAATGCTAATGTGACATATAATGAAGACTATAATACAAATGAATAAAAGTTTTATGAAGGCCTCATTATCATACATTTGGATTTACAACTTAATAGAACCAAATCAATGCAAATATTTGAGAAAATTAGATAATTATTATGGGAAATTTACATTCCAAAGTAATATTAAAAAGGAGTGTAACATATGTTCTAGGATAAACTTTCGTACAAATAAAACTCTATCATAAACCATGATGTAAAAAAGAAAAATAAAATAAGGTTTTTTATAATAATTATATTTAATTGCCTAGAAGTTGTCAACGCGAGTCCAATATTGTTTGTTTCTTTGTAATAAGAATTGTTGTTGAATTATTTTGAATTGTAAAGAAAAATAAGTACTAATAATAATTAATTTTATTTTAGTATAAAGTAAGAAAATATTAATTCTAGAAGATATAAATTTAAGTAATGTAATACAACTAAATCAAAATAATATGAAAGTTACACAAGCGGAAATTCAATATTGTATATTAATAAAACCATATCTAATTGGAAAAGTTGAAGAAATAATATATTTGTAATGAAAAGTTGCACTCCAAGTTATTAAAGAGATCAAATGTTATAACCTCTATCATTAAATAAGGTATGAACTAAAAAGCCTTGTAAAGTATAAAAAATCCTAAAGATAATAATTTTTTAAAATGTTGTCAACATGAGTCTAACAACATTTTTTTCTTGATGAGGAATTATTTTGAGCTACTGTGAATTACATTGATAAATAATTATGTAAAATAATCAATTATTATTTTAAGATAAAGTATACGCAGATATATATATATATATATGTGTGTGTGTGTGTGTGCATGTGTGTGTGTGTGTTTGTGTGTGTGTATATGTGTGTGCGTATGCGTGTTTGTGCATGCATTAAAGTTGAATTTCTAAGAAATATCATCAAATGAAACAAAAATATTTAAAGAAATGAAAAAAATTAAATTAGAAAGTTGCCTTCCAAACTATTTAAGTTGTTAAGTGTAACATCCCCAATCATAAAATCATGTACGAATAGAAATTCCACGTAAAATGAGCCATCATAAAAAAAATATAAAAATTTAAAATAAAAATTTAAATATTTTAAACTATCCAAATCAAGCCCAAAGATGTTTTTTCTTTCTAATTGCACCTCTATTGGAAATCAAACCAATTACCATTAAACAAAATAATAAATAAAAATAATTTATTATTCTAATTTTACATAAAGTTATGATAAAGCTTAAATAAGATAAACTAACGAAAAATAATATAATTAATTTTTAAGTAATATAAATATCACAAGATATAAGAAATAGAATTCATAATAATATAACCAAATCAAAGTGAGAAGTTTTAAAAAACCAATCAGGTTCAATCAAAACAAAACAAATGGCATTGTTCCCATTTTAATGGTCTTCATCAAATTTCATGTTTTATTATTTTTCAAAATATTTTATTTTCATAATTCTACATGTTTTATAAGTATTTTTATTTTAATTAATTTTTTTGATCAAAGATGTTACACTTAAAATGAGCAATGTAATATAACAAAATAAAGGTGATGTAAGGGCTATTGGATTGGGTAATAAGAGTTTCATAATAATATAACAAAATAAAATTAAAAAAGTTGAAGAAATGAGCAAAATTATATGAGAAAATTAAGTTGAACGATGGCAAGGTGATCATGTTTAATAACATCGAGCCTTAAATCAAGAATTAGTTAAAATTACTTGGGAAGTCTTAAAAAATTTAGAAAACAAAAAAACGAAAATTGTAAAATAAAATTTTTATTTCAATTTCCCACACTTGGTATTAATACAAATCACCAAAGTTAAGAAACTTAAATAATAATTGCATGTTAATTTAATATTAATTAAATGTATAATAAAGCTAAACAAGATGTAAATTGAATTAATGCATTTTAACCAAATAAAAGTGATACAATTGTCACACAATATGAGAATCTGAGTTTAATGGTAATATAAAAAATTTAAATTAAAATATTTGAACAAATTAGATTATTTGAAAATAAAAGTTATATTCTATGGTATCAAGAAGATTGAGTGTGACATTCTCAATCATCACATCAAATATGAATTGAAATGACTCATTAATTGTGCCAATTTCCTTAAAATAAAAATGTTTAAAAAATTAAAATTGAATATTTAATTAGATGGAGTTCATGGAGATGAGTGATTAATACTTGTTTTGTCTCAATGATACCTCATTTGGTATTACAATAAACTACTATAAGAAGTAAGAAAAATAAATAGCAAATAATTATTTAAAAGTGCTCTAAATAATATTAAGGATTAACTGATATAAATTGTAGCAATGAAATATAAATTAATCAAAGTGACGTTTGTTTCATCTCAGTCGGACTGTCTACTTTTTATGAATTAAAAATATAATTAAACATAAAAATTATTAAATTTCTTTTTTAAAGTTAAGTAATTATATATTAAAGTTAAAAAACGATAAATCGAAGAAAGTATTATAACTAATTCAAAGTGTTCTTAAATATCATAGTAGAGGAGAATAAGATTTTCAAAGCTAAATAAACAAATAAAAATGAAATATTTGAAAAATAAGATAAATTATATAATAAAGTTATCTTCTAAGATTTTGAAGACATCATTTGTAATAGCTACTATTATTAAATTAAAACAAATTAAATTATGTAGAATTACCTATCAAAATAATTAAAAAAATAAAATATTTAAAAATATAAAAATAAATAGTAATTGAATAGAGCTTATAGAGACAAGATCAACGATGTTTGTTTATAACATTCAAACCACTTCTAGATTTACTATGTAACGATTATATAACCAAATAAATGTTAAAACAACCAAAAAATTAACAAAAAAGTTTGCTGGAAACTTACATTCTAAGGTAGTAAGGACATTGAGTGAAACATCCTTGATTGAAAATTAACAAAAGAGTAAAATGGCCACATAAATACCACCAAACCTAGAAAAAATATTTAAAAGTACAAAAGTAATATTTACTTGATTAAAATTTTTTTAAACAAGTCAATGTTGTTTGAATTGTCTAACTTGGAACTCATTTGGAAACACTATGAATTGTTAATATAATTAAACATTGAAAATAAAAATTTTGACTTAAATATTAAGTAACAATATATTAAACAACAGATAGTATAAATAAAAATAATATAATACAATAAAATCATAACAATGCAAAGGTTGCACGAGAAGCGAATTATAGTTTTCTAAAAATATAACAAAATAAGCAATAAAAAGTTGAGGAAATGAAATAAATTAAATAAAAATTTGCATTCAAAGACTGAAAGAAAACCTTGTGTAACATCTTAGAAAATTAAATCAGGTGAAAAATCGAACATCTCATAAAGCATACCTAAAAATTGGAAATTTAAATATTGAAAATATATTCAACGACATTTGATTCTTAGCAATAGGACCTTGTTCATAATTACTAGAAACTATGAACATGAATAATCTAAAAGTAATAATTATTTTTTAAATATTAATTAAATATATAATAAAACTAAAATGAGATATATTTAAGAAATATAATATAAATAATCAAAGTTATATATAGGTGACATGAGAAATGAATTAGGGTTTTATAGTAATATAATAAAATTAAAACTAAAGCATTTTGTAATGGAAGACAAATTGTAAGGAAAAATGTTGCATTCCATCGTATAAAGGAGATTGACTGTAAAACTATAAATCAGCGAATCATGTACAAATCAAAAGTTTTCCTTAAGCATGCCTAAGGCTTTAAATACAAATAATTTAAAAATATATAAATTAATTAATAGAGCTCGTCATAATGGGTCCAATGGAATTTATTTCATCGAGATTAGACTTTTTTTGGAATTATTCCAAATTATCATAATAAATATGTATAAAAAATAATAAATTAATATTTTTAATATTAAGAAAACAAAAAATGACGCTAAAAAAATGTAAACTAAAACAGTATAATATAACTAAATCAAAATTATGTGATGGTCAAATGAGAGGTTATTTCGAGTTTCATAATACTATAACAAAAAAAAGAAGAACCTCTTAAAAAAGGAGATAAATTGTAGCGGAAAGTTTTATAATGAAATACTTAGAAGATTAAGAAATAGATAATTGATTGCCAAATCTTCCATAAATCGAAATGCCTCATAAAATTACTGTCCTTAAAAAATTTAATATTTAAGAATTCAATAATGAATAATTATTTGGAAAGAACTCTATTGGATATTTCAATGATGTATGATTCAACTCGATCGATCTCTCCTGGAATTCTAACAAATTTAAAAAATATATAAGAAAAAATAGTGATAAATTTTTTATTTCATTATTAAATAAATGTTAAAGTTCAAGCGAAATGTATTGAAGTAATATTAGATAGGTAAATAAAAGTGATCTAATTGTCACATAAGAAGAAATTTTTGTTATAGCTTAAGATTACCAAAAGAAAGTAAAATAGTTGAAAAATATTATAAATTGCACTAGAAAGTGGCATTGTAATATATTAAGGTTGAGTGTAACTTTTTTGATTCTAAAATTAATTAAAAATCAAATCCTCTTATAAAAAAAGCTATAGACATAAAAAAAGTAAATTTTGAAAGGAAAAATAAATATTTAATAACTTAGAGATCGTTGAAATGACTCAACAAAATATTTGTTTTGTACAGATACTATACTTTTTAAAATTACTGTGAAATAAAAGAGTAAATAGGCATAAATAAAAAATTTATTATAGATTTATTATTTGCAAAATATTTATTAAAGTTGAAATGAGATAAATTTAAGCAAAGTAATATATCAAAATTTAACTAGTGCTAAGTTCATATAAAGGGAGAGTTCGAGTTACATAGTATCAGAAACTACTCAAAGAGAAATAATTAAACATCTAGGATACATTATTTGTCAAAGTCACTTTCCAAGATAATAAGATGATTGTGTGTTATATTCTCTATCAACTAATATGGTCTAAATCCAAATATCTTGTAAAGCATTAAAAAATCAACCAAAAAATGTTTCGAATTACTACAAATTACCAAGACAAATAACCATAAATATTAATGAATTACATCTTAATATTAAATAAATATAAAATGAAATTTAATTGAGATAAATTTATAAAGGTCACATGAGAGGATAATTTCTATTTCATACTACTATTAAAAAATGGAAAAGAAACATTTAGGTAAATTAGATAAATTATGCAAGAAAGATGCACATATATATTATGGAGATCTAATCTATCGTACTCATTTATCAATTTAGGTACAAATTAATATTTTTTAAAAATTTGTAAAATAAATAGAAAATAAATAATCAAAAATAAAAGAAATGAAAATTTATTTAGATAAAGATTCTCAAGACTAGTAAACAATGTATGTTTTATCTTGATGAGACTCTACTTACAATTTCTTCCTAATTAAAAATTGAAATAAACTTATGTAATAATAAGTAATCATTTTAATAATAATGGAATATATATTAAAATTGAAATGAGATAAATTCATATAATTTTATAGAGTAAAATAAAAGTAATATAAAGGCCACTTAAGAGGAGAATTAAAGTTAAATGCGAATATAAGAAAATTAAAGCAAAAAATTTAAAGAAATTTGATAAATTGTATTGGAATATTGCATTCCAAAATACAAAGGAGATCAAGTGTAATATACTTGATTATAAGATAAGGTACAAATAATAATATCATATTAAGGTAGACAAAATCTTAGAAAGTAAAATTTTTAAAAATATGAAAATAAATGTTTGATTGGATGTAGGTTTTCTAGTTTAGTCTAATGGCATTTGTTTAATCATCATCAAATCTTATTTTATTTCTTGTTGTATAAGTAATTAAAAATAAAAAAAAAATTTGTTATTTTAAGTAAAGATATATTAAAAAAGAAATAAGATAAATTTTTTTATAGTAATATAATCAAATCAAAACAAAACTTTAAAGAAATGAGATAAATTGAACACAAAAGTTGTATTCCAAGATACTAAAGTGATTTAATTTAATAATATTGATCATCATATCATGTAGAAATAGAAATGACTCATAAATCATGTGAAAATTAAAGAAATTAAATTTTTGGGCAGGATTCTCAGACTTGTGCTTCATCTAGAGTTGGTGATCAGGTGGTTGCAAGTTTACAAGACTTAAATGTTGTCAATCTTGTGCTTAGAGTAACTCTATGCCACTTCGATTTCCCAACAACTATTGCATCATTTTTAGATCTTTTGATCCTAGCACTTGATGTCAAAATATCAATATGAGTTGGATCTCATGTAAGCAATTTTTCCTATAACTTTTACAATTTTGTATATTTATGATAGTTATTTATTCTAAAAAACCAAAGTTTATTTGTATGTTAAATTGTACATACAACACACTAAGGAGGCTTCTAGAGTGACAAATTCATATCTCTGATTATCACAAGGGAGGAAATACCTTTAAAAGTTCTTGTCTTCTTATTTCTCAACGCAATCATATAAGTAAGTGTGTGACATTATTCCAAGGCGATTCTATGATTTATACTTTGATTTGGAAAGGTATTTTTTACATGCATATGCACTTCAATAATGTTGGAAATGCTTGAATACATTGAAGTTTTGTGTAAAAAGTGGGCATCCTTTAAGCATCTTATTGTCAATCTTTAGGTTATTTTCATTAAACATGAGGAAAAATGCTAGATTGGATTCCATATCAGCTCACTTGGAATTTCTTAATATTACAAAAATGAAAATAAGAAGTAATAGTAAATTATTATTTTAAAGTTAAACAAAAAATCTTAAATCTCAAAAGAGATCAACAAAAGAAATATAATATTATCAAATTGAAGCAATTTAATGATCACACCAAAATTGATTTAGAATTTTAAAGCAATATAGCCAAATTAAACCAAAAAAATATGAAGAATTAAGATAAATTTTTTTGAGGAAGTTGCATTCAAAGATAATAAATTAATGGAGCATAACATGAACAACCATCATATAATGTATGAATCAAGATATTTAAAAAGTAACCATAAATCTAGAAAAATAAAATATTTAAAAATAGAAAATGAATATATGATTAGAAAGAGTTTGTTGAGATTAGTCCAAAGACTTTTATTTCACTTTGATATCACAATTTTTCTAACTATCGCAAATTATAATAATAAGTATAGGTAAATAACAAAACATATTATTTTAGTATTTCATAAATCTATTTTAAAGGTGAAAGGAGGTCAATTTAATAAATTTAATATAACAAAACGAAAGTGATGTAACATTCAGAATAGAGGAGACCTAGGGTTATATAGTAATATAACTAAATCAAAGTAAAGTATTTCAATAAATAACATAAATTGTAGGAAAAAGTTGCATTAGAAAAACCGTAATGTTCTCGATCATCATATTAGGCACAAGTTAAAATGTCTAACAAATCATGTCAAAATGCAATAAAGTAAAATATTTAGAAATATCAAGCTTAGTATTTAATTTGATATAGTTCATGAAGACAAGTGTAATGATATTTGTTTCATCTCTATTTGACTTCAGTTCGAATTACTATAAACTAACAAATTAAATATATATAAATGCAACAAATTAATACTTTAATACTAAAAAAAATATAATAAATGTAAAATTTTATAAATTGAAGAAATGCATTATAATAAAATGGAAATGATATAAAAGTCATATGAGAGAAAAATTACAGTTAATAAGTACTATAACAAAATCAAGTCAAAACATTAAGAAAAAAGAAAACTTGTATGTGAATGTCACAACCGAGACACTAGTAAACTCAAGTGTAACATTATGAATAAGAAAATAAGAAACGAATAAAAAGGTCTCAGAAGCCATGAAAAAACTTTAGAAAATAACATATTTTCAAAAAATAAAAAAAGCATATTTAATTTGATAGAGTTCATCAAGATGTATCTAATGTTGTTTCTTTCATCTTGATAGTATCATATTTGGAAATATTTGAATAAACTACATTAATTTTATAGGAAAGTTATATTATAAATTGCTAAGTGTCACAAACTAGATCAACAAATTAAGAACGTATGAAAATATTTAATCAAGCATGATGAAACCTTTGAAAATAAAGTACTTAAAAAAAATTTAAGATAATTTTTTAACGAAATAGTTAAGATGAGTCCAATGATGCTTTTTTTCTTGATCAACCTTTTTTGGAATTATTACAATTTAAAAGATAAATAATGTTAAATAATAAAAATTATTATTTTAATATAAATAAATTATATTTTAAAGCTAAAATAAAATAAATTGAAGCAATGTAGTACAACAAAATCGAGGAAATTTCAAGATCGCGTGAGGGGAGATCAAAGGTTACAAACTAAAATAACCAATTCAAAATAAAAAGTTTGAAAGATAAGATAAATTACTTGGGAAATTTGCATTCCAAGATATGATACTGATTGACTATAACATCCTTAATTATCAAATATGATACGAGTAAAAGAATTTTATAAAACAAGAAAAAATAATAAAAAATAAAAAATTTAAAAATAGATAAATGAGACATAAAATAAATTTTGAAAAGTTATGTAACACTAAAATACCAAAATGTTCAAAAACATATTTTAAAATACATAATTAAACATTAATTAGATAGATTCATTGAGATGAGTACAAATACATTTGTTTTGCCTTAATCTCACATCTTCTAGAATAGTTTAGAATTACCAAAATAAAAAACCAAAAAATAACTAATCATTATTTTAAAATTTAATAAATATATATTAGAGTGAAAATGAGCAAACATAAAGAAATCTAACATACAAAGACAGAAACAATGTAAAGACACATGATGGATAATTAGAGTTACATAGTAATATAACTAAACTGAATAAGAACTTTTAAAAAATGAAGTAAATTGCATAAGAAATTTGTATTCCAAGTTATTAAAGTAATAAAACGTATCCTAAATTGTCAAAGCAAGTATAAATTAAAAACTAATTTTTTTAAAAAAAAAATAAGAAATGAATGTATAATTAGATAAAAATCTTTAAGATGGATCTAAAGACATTTGGCTCATCTCAGTTAGGTATTGTTTTGAAGTAAAGTAAATTACAAATGTTACTAAACATACAAAATAATTAATTTTTATTTTATTAATAACTATATATACATTAATTTTAAAAGAGAACAAATTGAAGTAATATAATATAATCAATTAAAATAGAAAAATTTTTAAAAAAAAACCTTTATGAAGCGCTTTTGAAAGTGCCCTTTATAATATACCAAGGAGATCGAGTCCTCAATCATCAAATAAAGTTAGATTGAAACAAATTGGTATTCAATTAGTATTTAATTGGATTGATGTTATTAAGACAAGTCTCACGATATTTGTTTCATCTTAGTTGGACCTATTATGTAATTATTATTAATTAAAAAAATAAATAAGTAAAAATAATAATAAATTAATTCCTAACATTTAAGAATTATTTATTAATACCAAAATGAGTTAAATTGAACCCATATAATATATCAAAAAAAAGTAATGTAAAGACACAAGAGATGGGCTTTTGATTTAAATAATAATATAATAAATAAAATAAAAACTTTTGAGAAATAAATAAATTATAATGGAGAGTTGCATTCCAAGATACCAAGGAGGTTGAGTGTAATATCCTTGATTGCTATAATAACTCAATAGTGCTTATTAAGTAAAGTCCAATGATATTTTTTCCCTCTATATTGGACTTGTTTAACGTTACTATAAATTAGTCAAAAAAATTAAATAAGAATAAATTGTTATTTTAATATTAAGTATATGAATATATTAAAGCTAAAATGTGATAAATTAAATAAATATAATATTATTTAGTTAAAGTCATTTAAAGGCCATAAAAGAGGAGTTTTAAAGTTACATAGAAAATTAACAAAATTAAAGAAAAAATTTTAAAGATATGAGATAAATTCTAAAATTCTTAATCATCAAATTTGATATGACATTTGCTTCATCTCGATCAAGTCTTATTTGAAATTAATATGAATTAAAAAATAAAATAAACATAATAAAAAAATAATTTAAATTTTAATATTATACTAATGTATAATAAAGTTCAAATAAGATATAATGAAGCAATGTAAAATAACTAAATGAAAATGTTGTAAAGATCACTTGAGAGGTTAATTAGTATTTCATTTTAATATAATAAAATAAAAACAAAACATTATATAAGATAAATTATATAAGAAACTTAAATTCTAATATACTAAAGTGATTGTGTTTAATATTATGAATCATCAAATCAACTTTTGAAACTAAATGTCTAATAGAATGTAAAAAATCCCTACAAAAAGTACTTAAAAGTATAAAAATAAAGTATAAGATAATAGATCTTATGTACAAGTGTACAATGGTTTTTTATGATGATTGGACATTGTTAAGAATTTTTTTGAGTTTCCCTATTAAATATCAATTAATAATAGTAAACTTTTTAAATATTTAATATATATATATATATATATATATATATATATATATATATATATATATATATATATATATGATAACTAAAATGAGATCATTTAAGCCAAGTAATGTGACAAAATATAAACAATATAAGGTCAAACTATTGGAGAATTTAAGTTTCACATTATATAGCCAAATCAAAGAAAAATATTTGAACAAATCAGATAAATTATATTGGAAAGTTGCACTCCATTATAATCAAGAGATCAAGTGTAACATCCTTACTTATCAAATTAAGTATGAGTTAAAAATAATTAATTATTATTTTAATTTTTGGTAAACATATTATAACTATAAAATAAGGTAAATTGGAGATAAGTAACATAACAAAATCAAAAGGATGTAAGTGTCACACGAGAGTGGAGCTATTGTTTTATTATAATATAATCAACTGAAATTGAAAAAAATTAGAAAAATGAGATAAATTATGTGAAAAATTTTTATTCCAAAATTTTGAGGAGAATGATTGTAGCGTATTAAATCAAAAAATTATGTTCAAACCAAAATGACTACTAAAGAATGCCAAAACCATATAAAATTAAATATTTCAAAAAATATAAATGACCATTTAATCAGACAACTCGTCTTGACTTGTTTAAAATTATAATTAAAATGAGATAAATTGAAACAATGTAGTGTAACCAAATCTAATCAATATAAAGGTCACATGAAAAAAAACTATAGATTCATAGTAATATCACCAAATGAAATAAAAATATTTGCAGAAATGAGATACATTTTTAGAAAACGTTCTATTCCAAGATACTAAGTAGATCATGTGTAAGATCCTCAATCATTAAATGAGCAAAGAGATAAGTTATCTTAAAAAACATGTCCAAATTCTAAAAAATAATATATTTAAAATATATAAATTAATATTTAGATATGTATAATTGGTTAGGACTAATCTAATAATGTTTGCTTTATCTTAATTGTAGCTCTTTTAAAATTACTACAAATTACACATGAAAAAATTAAAAATAACAAAAAAGTTATTATTTTAAAAGTAAAACTATAATAAAAAGGGAATGAGATTAATTGAAATAATGTAATATATCAATTCAAAAATAATGTGAAGGTCACATGTATGGAGAGTTTTAGTTTTATAGTAATATAACTTAATTGATGTAAAAAAATTGAAAGAATGGCAAAATGTTTTATGGGAAGTTTACATTCCATTACACTTAGAGATCATGTGTAATGTCATCAATCAACAAATCAATGATGAATAGAAAATTTCCACTAAAAAACGATACAATAACTAAAAATAATGTAGCTTTAAATAACAAATTAAATATTTAATTAAATAGAGCTCATCGACTTTGTTCCAATGAAATTTATTTCTTCTCCACGATATCAATTTTGGAAATACATTGAATTGTAACATTTAGTAGGAATAAATAAAAATAAATTGTTGATTTATTTTTAAGTAATATAATTTAAAAATAAAATTGTAAACTATTGCAATCTAATATAACCAAAACAAACAAATGTAATGGTAATACAAATGAAGAATTATTGTTTTAATATATTATCAAAAAATTAAACTAAAGAATTTTAAATGTAATGGTAAAATGAATAGTTAATTTTGTTTCCAATGTACTAAGGAGGTAGTGTTTAATAGTTTCAATAATCAAATTATGAAAGAATCTGATTACCTAATAAAATGTACTAATTACTATAAAATAAAATACATTCAAAATACAAAAAATCCATATTTAAATTTAAAGAGCTCATCAACACAAGACAAATAACATTTGCTTCATCTTAATCAAACTCTTTGGAAATTACAACAAATTTCCTAAACAAAGAAGCATAAATAGTAGTACTTTATTTTAACAAATATCAAATAAGTCAACAATCAAAGTATTTTTTAAAGTGTGTCAAAAGCTTACAAAATAAAACATTTAAACATGAAAAAAAAATTGAAATTGATAGAGCATAGCGAGACTAGCACAACAATATTAACTTCTTTTAGATCAAACCTCAATTGTCTTTATTATAAATTAGCAATGTTAAAAATAATAAATTATTATATCAGGTAAAATAATATATATTATAGCTCAAGTAAGATAAACTAAAGTAATATAATATAACAAAATCAAAGTGATGTAAAAGTCACATGAGAAGAGAATTAGAATTTCATATTAATAATCAATTAAAGAAAGAAAATTTAATTATTAAAAAAAATTAGATAAATTTTGAATTCCAAGACATGTTGGAGATCATGTGTAAAATACTCAATTATCCAATCAATCCTTAATCAAAATATCTTGTATAATGTGCTAAAATATTAAAAAATAAAAATATTTCAAAACATAATAATAATAATTTAATTTGATAGAGCTCATCAAGGTTACTGTAATAACCTTTGTTTCACCTTGATCAAAACATGTTTTGAATTGCTGCAAATTATCCAACAAATAAGTACAAGTAGTAAAAAACATTATCTCAATATTAAATAATTAGATAATAATGAAAAATTGAGAAACATTGCAGAAGTATATTATAACTCAATAAAGATAACGTAAAGAACACATGGGAGGAGAATTAGATATTCATAGTAATATAACAAAATGAAAACAAAAATAGTTAAACTATTATGATAAATTGTTAGCAAAATTTTCTTTGCAAAATTAATAAGAGTATGAGTACTACATTCTCAATCAGCCAATCTTATAATAATCTAAATATCTAATGAAGCATAAAAAACCATAGAAAAAAATATTTCAAAAAATATAAATAGCATTTAATTTGATATAGCTCATCAAGTCGAGTCTAGCAAAATTTATTTCATTTTAATCAGACCTTTTTTGGAATACGTAGAAATTACCAAACAAAAAATGCTTAAATTATAATAAATTATTACTTTAATGTTAAGTAAATTTATATTAATGCTAAAATGAGTTAAAGTTTAATGATTTAACAAAACGAAATTGTGGTGATGTAATGTCACATTATGGTGGATTTTAGTTATGTAGTAATATAACCAAATTATGGCAAAATCTTAGAAAAAATGAGATATATTATAAAAAAAAATTTGCACCAAATGGTACTAAAATGAGCAGGTGTAACATCCTTAATATTTAAGTTAAATACATATCAAAATGTCTCGTAAGCTGTATAAACAACCTGGAAAAAATATTTAAAATATTATAAGCAAACATTTAATTGGATAAAGCTCGTTGAGGAAGTAAATGACATTTATTTCAACTTAATGAGTTCTCATTTAGAAACTATACAAATAACTAATGCAAATAAAAATGTTTATAAATAATTATTTAAATATTAAGAAAATATATGTTCAAGATAAAAATCAATTAAATTAAAGAAATTTGATATAGAAAAATCAAAGCAATATGGATGTCACACAAGAGAAGATTTAGAGCAAGGTAGTAGTAAAATAAAATCAAGGAAAAAACTTCATGAAATATGATAAATTGCATTCTAAGATGCTAAGGTCATTAAGTATAACATCGTCTAGTCTAATGACAATTGTTTCACACAAAGGGATCTTGACTCAAGTTATGACAAATTACAAAATTAGTGAAGTATACAAACTTAAAAATTATTATTTAAATATTTGATAATTTATTTAAGGCTAAAATGATATAAACTAAGTCATTGTAATATAACAAAAAAAGCAATGTAAGGATTACAAAAGAGGAGAATCGAAGTTTAATAAAAATATTAAAAATATAAATCAAAACATTTGATAAAAAAACAAATTGTATAAGAAAGTTGCATTCCATCATACTACAAAGAATTAGCGCAATATCCTCATTCATTAAACCATACCTATTAAAATATGCCAAAGTAATATAAATAAAATATTTTAAATGTTAAATCTTTTATGTTAGATAGATCTTACCTAGATGACTATAATAATATTTTTTAATCGTAATCAAACCACATCTTAAAATACAACAAATTCTAATATTAAGGAAGAATAAATAGTAAAAGCATAGTATCTAAGATTGAGCAATTTATTTTGAAAAAAAAATACAGTATAATAAAGAAATATAATTTATCCAAATAAAAGTAATATAAAAGTCACATAATAAAAGAATTATAGTTTCATAGGAACATCATCAAATTAAATCAAAATATTTGAAAAGCTAAGATAAGTTAAATAAGATTGCTAAATAGATTTGTAGCTATCATGATATCTTGCAAAATAGGTTAAACACTAGAAAATAGAATATTTAAAAAAATATAAATCAATATCTAAACTAAGAAAGCTTATTGATATGAGTAAAATATTATTTGTTTTGTATCATTTAGATTACATTTTCATTTACTATGATTTTTATTACTAAATAAGCATAAATAATAATAAATTATTATTTAAATATATAATTAATATATAATAAAGTTGAAATGGGATAAGTTGAAGAGATGTAATATAAATAAATTAAAGTGATTTGAAGATCACACAAGAGTAGAATTAGAGTTACCAATCGTTATAATTAAATCAATGCAAAAAAATTTAAAGAAATAAGCTAAATCTTTAAAAAATGTTGTACTCTAAGATTCTAAGGAGATCGAGTACAACATCCTTGATTATCAAATAAGGTACAAGTTGATCGTCTCATAAAATATGTCGAAAACTTAAGAAAAAATGTACTTATAATTTTAAAAATAACATCTTTTTTAGGAGTGGTAATCATGTCAACTCTAATAGCATTTGTTTAGTCTCATTTCTGTCTGATTTGGAATTACTACAAATAAAAAAATTTCAAAACATATATTATAATAAACTATTGTTTTAATTTCTAGTAAATATATTTTTATAATGAAACAAGATAAACTATAATAATGAAACATAACCAAATCATGGTGTTGTAAAGGTCTTATTAGAGCATACTTTGAGTTTCATTATAATATATCCAAATCAAATTAAAACATTTTAAGAAATGAGATACCTTACACAAAAAATTTCCATTCCAAGACATTAAGTAGATTGTGTGTAACTTTTTAGATCATCAAACAAGGTATGAATCTATATGCCTTGATTCCCTTGTTATCTTGGAATGTAGCATTTTACTTAATTTATCTCTTTTTAATTTTTTTTCATAGATTTGGATATATTATTTTATAGCTCTAAATCTAATCTCATGTGGCCTTAACATCACTTTTATTTGGTTATATTATATTTCTTATATTTTCTTTTATCAATTATAGTATATACTTATTATTAAAAGAAGGAACATTGGACTCATGTTGATGAGCACTTTCTAATTAATATTACATTTTTTAGTTTTTTAATATTGTTTTTAACACTTTGGGATGTGACACTCTATCCCATTAGTATCTTTAAATGTAAATTTTCTTATACAATTCATATAATTTCTTCAAGTATTTTTGTTTGATTTTACTTTATTATTATGAAACTTCTAATCTTATGCCATTTGACCCCAACATCAATTTTGATTTTTTTATCTTATGTCACTTCAATTTATCTCATTTCAACTTGAATATTTGTCTACCAAATACAAAAATCGTATAATATATTATTATTTATGCTTTTTTATTTTGTTAAATCTCACTAATTCCAATAGATGTTAGATTGAAGCAAATGAAAGATCGTTGGACTAATCCTAAAGAGCTCTACCAAATTAAATATTAATTTTTTTATTTTTTATTTTTTATGTTTTATGGTTTTGGATTGTTTTATTAGATATTTAAGATCATATATTATTTGACAATCATGTATATTTCACTCAAACTCAATGATATATTAGAATGTAACTTTCCTATAAAATTTTAACTTTTTTTCAAATGTTTATACTTTGATTTAGCTATTTTGCTACGAAACTCTAATTCTCCTCTAATCTAATCTTTACATTACTATGAATTAGTTATATTACATAGTTTAAGTTAAACTAATTTTTAGTTTTTGTAAATATGTAGATATTATTAAGAATTTTAATTTGTTATTATTTATGATTAATTTCACTAGTAATTCAATGTAATTAAAAAATGAGGCATGATCAAGATAAATAAAGAATCGTTGCACTCATTCATATGACATTTACCAATTAAATATTAAATTTTTATTATTTTTTAGTGTTTTTTCTCAGATTTTGACATAATTTGTGAGATAAGTTTATTCGTTCCTTACATGATTGTAGAAGATGTTACATTAGTTCTCATTTCTATCTTAAAATGCTACTTTCTTGTGCAATATATCTCATTTCCTTAACTTGTTTTGTTCAATTTTATTATATTACTATGTACCACCAATTTCCTTTGATATTTTATTTGCATGTGTTTGTTTTTGTTATTTTATATTAATTTTATTAATGTCAATTTATCTTTATTATATGTTTTCTTAATGTTGAAATAATAATTTATTATTAATAATGTTTAGTTAGTTTATTAATTCAAAGAAACTCCTAATAAGGTCGATTTGAGACAAAATAAGCGTTGTTAGACACATGTCTAATTGCTCAATGTAAATTCGAATCTTGTATTATTAAATATTTAATTTTGAATGGTTTAGCATGTTTTATGAGACTTTGTCTTTAAGAATATGATTTTTCATGGATATTATATCATTTCATCTATGTTTTCTTTAATTTGACTACATTAATATGTAACCCTAATTCTTCCATCATGTGTTGTTTACATGTCTTTGATTTTGTTTTGTCATATTGCTTCAATTTGTATCATTTCTACTTCAGCAGATATTTACTTATTATTAAAATAATAACATATTATTTATAATTTTTTTCTTTTGTTCTTCATTATAATTCAAAATGAGGTATGATAGAGATTAACCAAACATTGTTGGACTCATCATGATGAGATCTATAAATATAATTGCTAACATTTATATTACTAAATATTATATTTTACAGTGTTAAAATGGCATTCTTATGATGCATTATGATTCATACCTTATTTGAAGATTTAAGATACCAAATTTGAACTCCTTAGTTTTTTGGAATGCTAATTTCTTATAAAATTTAATTTGTTTCTTTAAAGGCATTCCTTCAATTTGGCTATATTACTATGTAACTTTAAATATTCTCTCATGTGACCTTAATGTCGCCTTGATTTGGTTGTATTATATGTCTTCAATTTATATGATTTCAGTTCTAATATGTATTTATTTAGTATTAAAATAAGCACAACTACTTGTTCAAAATGATATATTATAGATTTGGAGAAAATATTATTTAAATACCTATAGAGTAGCATAAATGATAGAAACACAATATAACATGCCTACTGTGAAATGGTAACACATCCAAAGGAGAGTGGGGACTCAAAATTTATATTTTGATGACTTGGCAATCAATGTTCATTGCAAAACATTATAGGTGGGTTATTTCTTAGGAAAAGTATTATCAATTTTGGCCTTTATGTCTAAGTACTTCTTAATAAATAATACTTTTTATTTTCCACAGGGTACATCTCATACATGTAAGTTACTTAATATTATGGCACTCATACTACATATAATATGAATTGGTAGAGTGTGATAGGTATTTTTGTTTCTTTTTTGTTAGATAATTTGCTATGCCTCTTTCCTATTATTGCTTAACCAACCTATCTTTACATAGTGGTGGAACATCCAACATTTGTTTTGGAGTTGGTTAAAAAGAATGGCATGAGGGATCATAAAAATATTCAAAAACTATTGGCATTTTATTTGGTATTTCATGTTCTACATTCCCCTTGGGCTAAATAGAATTAAACGGATGTGATATGCTTCAAATTGTGTGGGCGCATGGTGCTGGACTCAAAGATTATATACAAAAACATGAATACGAGCCTTAATCCGCTAAGGAAGGATGTTGTCATCATTTGGAAACTATAAGTCGCCTCTAGTAAACATTTTCTTGTCGAGATTAGCATTAAATCGATTTACTACTATAAGATGTCTAAGCTTTGTCGTTGGGGACATACTTCTAATTAAGTTGTGCAACTTTATTTCTAGAATGTAATATTGCAAAAGAATAATGGTCAAACATCTTCATAAATGATTGGTTCATGCTTGATAGGCTTAATAGCAAAGTCATCATTTCTATTTTTGAGCTCCTTAAATTGATGTCTAACAATGTGTGGCTAGCTACAACTTTTCATAAAATTAAATTTGCCATTTTTCTTTATTCCACTTCTTTCATAACAAGAACATGCAGACAAGTGTAGATAAGGAACTTAATCAATAGCACTCCAAATGAACCCTTGAATTACTCATGCAGCTTTCTATAACTCTCCAATCTCATTTAATGGGAGCATTGGATGCTTTGATTGGCTATTTTATACCTATTATTAGGTTCCTCCAATGACATACATTATACTTAATTGTGATGTTGCTATGCATGATGACTTGAGTGTTGGGATTGGAACTATTATGTTGGTGGACATGGGTAGACCAACTATTTGTGCAAGAAAAACTTCTGTTTCATGTTCAACTTCTACCATTGCGATTATTGCTATTCCTGAAGCATTGAAATCATTGAAAATGCTACATCGTATTGTTAAGGTAGTGGTGATTGAGCCATAATAAACTTGATCCACTATTGTATGAAATCAAACACTTTTTTCTAAAGTAAGCAATAGTTCTACCATAATGTTATTGGATTCATCTAAGGTATGAAGTCCTTCAAACTATCCCACAAAAAACACCAAGGCAACCATGGTGCAGACTGGGTCACTCATCACATACATTTTTATGTTTTTCGTATGGGACTATAAAAGGCCCTTCCTAAACCACTTCAACTTTATCTTTTTACTAATTTTATCCACATAGTCTTTCATTCCATTCCTTTAGTTTAAAGGAAAAGTATGGCGACAAATTAACTAATCACATTAATTGATGGGGATGTATAGACGAGGTGGATGGGGACATACAAAAGTGCCAGACAATTTTGAAAAGTAGAATTTCATGTATAGAAGGTGACATAGTGTTGGTTGGTCAATGACATTTGTTACAAAAGAGGGAGAAGGAATGGAGGTGAACGGAGATTTTATTTTCTCAACATTAACAGTATGCTCACGATTAGCTAGACATTCTCAAATTTTTTTATTTGGTTTTGGTATCTTAAAAAATTTAATAATAACTATTATTCATCTAAATTAACATTGGCTAGTTATGAATAATGATGACAATTACATCTTGTAAGGTGGTGAAGAAAGCCAAAAGCAATTTGTTGTAATTCTGCCTCTCATATGTGGAAGGTATTGATGTTCTACATTCAATTACATATTACTTGGAGGCAAGCAACAACCATGTGATCATCCAGAAAGTTGGAATTTTCTGTTTAGGGACATAGTAAGTATTAATGGTCAAATTTGATGCTTTATAGAGATGAATGTTGTTTAGTTTTTGAAAATGTCACAATCAAAGGAGGCTGGTTATGATTAGAATATTTCTTTACAGGGTGAAGGTACAACATTAGGATTGTAGGGTGAATTAGTACTGGAAATATGTAAGAAACCTGAGCCTTCATTAGGTGAGGGAAAAATTCATAAAATTTGTAATGAATTAGAGAAGATTTTGAGCCCCAATGGGGCTGTTTAATTGGGTAGCTATAAGCATGGTGTTTGTGAGAATGTTAATGTGGCAAAGGATGACAACAATGTAAATGGCACATATGAAATAAATAGTTTTCCTAAGGTTAGCTTTAGGAGGGCACTTACATGAGAAAAAAAATGAGCATTATTAATAAAACTAAGATGACAAATCTTTTTATTTACTTTTTAGAGATAACAACTTCCTTGGATGTCAAAAATTCTTGCACTTGAAGATACCTCATACATTGTTAACAAAGAAATATATTTATTGAATGAGGCATGTGAATGTCAAATTACTTATTACTAGTTAAACCTCATGGGTTGGGTTTATCAAAGCTATTTTTCCTTTAAATGGATAGCTAGAATATTGTAGCACAGATAAGGTCATTTAAGATAATTTTTGTTATTATGTGTTCACCAGTCTTTATTACATACCCCATCCGTTGTATTGGGACATGGAGAATATACAGTCTTGCTAAAGTTATAAACGATCTTATTTGGATTAGTTGGTGGACGATAGGCATGCAAAGGTCATCCTCTACTGGGGTGTGTCATAAATATTGGTAAAAACTACTAAGCGTAGTAATGATGATTGGTGGACTCTTGGGTCATTCCTTCCAGTGTTTTGAATACGAGTGATATCTTACCATTTGTATCAAAGGTAACAAGGTGTGGCAAGCTTCTAGTTCATGTGTTCCCAATGTGTTTGTATTCACTACTACTATAGTTAGGAGTGCAAGTCCATTAAATGCCTTTCTTCATCAAGAAAACTGTAGGGGGCTAATTAAAAATAGCTGGAAAATGCATACCATGATTAAAAGTGATAACAACTCAGTCAATGCATGGTGGTTTAACCAAAGAGGAGGACAATGAATGCTACAACTCAGTTGTGGAGAACTCTAATAGGAAAAGAAATTAGTAAGCATGTGATTGCATGCAATTCAATCACGAAGATACATTGTAAAAAATGCAAAGAAATAGGTGTCACACAGGCAGGATAGTAGCAACTGTGGTACACTCAAGATAGAATGAGTACCAAAACTAAAAACACTTGGTGAGGATTAACCTATTATAAACAAACAAAACAGCACATCAAACAACACAAATATTGAGGAACGTCCATCTATCTTTTAACATACTTAAGAGAAAATATTTAAGTAGGCGGCTTATGTTAGTAGCTCAAGTGAAGGCATTATTATGATCCTTTTAAGAGTTTAAGATAAGGGCAAAGGTATTGTGGATTTAGTTGGATATTACAATGAAATCAAAAATAAATAATTAGAGGGAGAACTATTAGTCATGTTGGAAGATAAAAAACAATTAGCATTGGAAAGTCATAGTAACGAAGATTAGGACAGAGAATTCAATTACATCTTCTTTTCCTTGAAAAGCTTTTAGGCATATTGTTAGGCTTGGTTCAGGAGCTCATGGAAGTCATATATATTGGTACATCCATTGCAATGGTGTAGGCTAGATTTAACTTTTGGTTCTTGGACTCAAGGTGTGCTGGGCTTTTTGGATGTGGCATATGTATCTTGAAATTGTTCATGCTAGAGTTGATCACAACTACCACTTGAAATAGAGATGCAAAATATTTGTACCTACAATGTTTATGGATTGTTTAGCAAATTTTCCTTCTTTTTTAGTATATTCCAACATTTAATTATAGCAAAAAATAATGGTTTGGTTAATTTCAAACAGTCCAAGAAAATGGAACATTTAGGTAATGTCATAACACTAATCTTTGTATAGGCTTGTTTCATACATGCAAAATGGAGGAAGAGCAATTCCTTGTGCTTATTTTTGTGGAGGAAGTTTTCATAAACTATGGGTCACTATGGATCTATGTTACATTGAAAAATTAATTGTTGGGGAAATTTATGTTTGTTGGTTTTGCTACTTTTATATTTACTATTGTTATTAACGTTGTTATTCCATTAATACCAACAAGCATTGGTGAAATTAGATAATAAAGTGATAGGAATAATTACTATGCATTGTTTTGTGTGACTCTCTCATGAAATAACATCATCACTTGGGGCTAAAAGGTAAGACAACTTCTAGTGCTAGGAAGTAGCATTCGTAATTTGTTCTTTATGTGTAGTAAGTACAAACTACACTAAGTACCAATTAGATTATCTATTTTTATTGCTTTTAAGATTATGGCAATGTATGAAAATATTGTGATGTGGTTGACGGTTGTTTTCCCAAGTTGGCACATGGCTATCCATGTAAAGCGCTTCAAGTGGTATAACATCAATAAGGGCTAAAGTGCTTCCTTAATCACAAGAATACTACATTCATCTAAAAGGAAGAAAACAAATTTGCCCACTGCAATAAAAATTTTAGCGTATGGCAGATGTTTTGCTAAGAGAAAGCATGTTGAAGCAAGTTGGAAGTTCTATATGGAAGGCATTACTTTACTTGGCAATTGTTGGGATTACTTCTTTCATGATTAACCTTGTATTCTAAATAACAGTCTCTAGGTGAGGTGAATACCTATTGGGAGGGATTTTTAATAATATTTACCACATCAGTCTAGACTAATGTGCTATTAAATTCAACATTTGGAATAGTTTTTAGTTTCATAATTATATAAACATATCAAAAAGGTGGAGTTATAGGCACACAAGCATGTTATTTTTGTGTAAATACATTATTTAGTAGTGCAATAAGCTAAACATTTAGATTGTCATTGTAGGAAAAAACTTTACTAAAAAATTTTCAAAGAAGTGCATTACTAATCTTATAATAAGGAGGATCTAGAACTAGAAATCGAAGAATAATGCTTCATTTTTAGTAAGGAAAGTGCACCATATTGGGAGCCTAATTTGTTGAATAGTATTTTCAAAGTCTTTCTTTTGGAAGGCATGTATCATCTAAATTATGTCATAAAGTTTAGAAATTGCCTTAATGAAAGAGGTTGATGTGCTATTGGTGGGATGATTATGTGAATTCTTGAAATGGGGATGTTGTATAGTAATGGAATACCATTTGTTAGGTTGTGGCTTAATTTTATCAATAAATTATGCTCTTTATTTAACTGTGGAATATCTAAGGAATTAAGGTAGTAAAATACCATGCATACTTTAAACATTTGGTATGGGAGAAGATTATTTCTATATTTGTGCTCCTGAAAAAATAAGAGTAAGCAATACATTGAGATGAGGTGGATTGATTGTTGGCCTAGAAATAGAATTATTTTATTAAATGTTCTGTTAAGCTTTCAAAATCATTGTAATATTATGAATGGATTAGGTCATCCTTAAAATTATAGAGTATTCTTCTTAGGTGGTGATTGTCCAAGTGAGATCTAATAGTATTGAGACTTAGAGGTGATGTGTTAGAAATGCATCAAAAGATCATATTATCTATGAGTAGGCTTTAGAACAAGTTAGAGATATAACTAAATTTTGTAAAACCTAACTTGTTGTAAGTGAGTTTAATGCTTTACTTGAATAAGAAGATAAAAAGGCAGAAAAATTTTGTAGTAGCTAGACTCAGCATAAATTTTTTGGACTTTATAAATGTTTTGAATCTAAAAGACCTCAAATTTAATGGCAATTGATTAATCTAGTGTAATAAAAAGGAAGGGAATGCCCATATCTATGAGGGATTGGACAAAGCATTTATGAATATTGAAGGTATGTAAGCTTACCAAAACAGTGTAACTACACACTTACCATGCATTGGCTTAAAGCATTGTAATTTACTAATATAGCTCAGACGACCACTATTGGGCACCACTAATATGAGACTTCAATTGAAGAACATTGAGCTATCCATTCTCAAATCAACTATTGTTGTCAGTGTAGCATAGAATGAGACAACTAAGTGATTCATAATAGAAAATTTGTTCATTAAATTTAATTAGGATTTCATTTCATTAAAGAAAAGGAGTTTAGTAAAACTTGGTAGCATCCTTAAAAGGCCTTGCCAATGAGAATAAGAAATCAAAGAGCTACAACTTAAATAAATGACGAGTGGCTTAACTAAACTAGAACATGATCCTTGGGTATAATGTATTGTATATTGCCATAGTGTCATGACATTAGAAAAAGCATTGTGGTGACATATACAAAAGTCATCTCGGCCATCTTTGGGGACAAAAATATTCATTTCTTTTAAGTAGCATCTAGGTACACTGTAAGAAGCTATAAAATTCACAAGCTAATGAATTAGAATGAGGAATTAGTTTCCACCACTACTAAGATAAAAAGCCTTCTTTTGTAGTTTTTTTGGAAGAATAGGTTGTTGCACTTGTGGCTCATACCTGTGAGGTTGAGTTTAGTTCTATGGTAATATCAATCAAAAGAAATAAGTCTCACCATTTGCATAGCATCTCAGTTCAATTTATGCATAGTTATTATAGGATTACATAAGCTAATATTGATTACATATCTTTATTCCACCTTAGGCTCAAGTGGAATTTTTAGGCTCACTTAGAAAAAGTCTATAACATAGTTGCACTTAATATGTGCATCCATATTGTAGTTGCTGCTTATTATAAAGCACTAATCCCTTCGAGTGGGAGCTTTGGCAACCTTGATGGGATTGTACCTAGCTCTTATTGTACTCCTCCAACAGGTTGGATAAAACTCAATTTTGGTGATGTTGTACATGATGACTTATTTGTTAGAGTTGAAATTATAGAGTACAATGATGTGTGTAAACCTATTACTTCAATAGGAAAGGCTATGGTTTCATATTCAGGTTTAGTTATAGAGGTTATTGCTATCCTTTAAGCAATTGCAATTTTAAGAACTATTCTTACAAGTGTCATAAAAGCAAAGATTGAAAATTATTACCAATTTGCCTATTCTTCTTGTCGTTCCATTGCATATGTTTACAACATGATGTCCTGGAAGCTATTTAACATTATTTACCATTATTACAACACAATAGATTGGCTTGTTCATCATGCACTTTTAATGACTTTTTTGGGGCTATGGAATGCCTCTTCACATACTATTTCAACTTTGTCATTTGAACAATTTTATATATGAACCACCTCAGATAGTGTATGATATAGGCACTAATCATTGTCTTACCATGAAACCCAAAGTGTTTGATTTCTTATTAAGTGCTAACGAAGTATAAAGAGAAACATCTTGCATACTTTTGTTGACATCAATTATAGTGAGCTTTAGAATGGTATTTGATGTTCTTTGAGTACCAAATTTTTCTTCCTGATTAATGTAAATACTTTCATAGTCATTCATCTATCAAAAATAAAAAAATTCACTTTCAACTATTAAATCTCAATGCCCATTATAGCCCTTAATTATTACTCTGATCCTAATGGCCAACATAATTGGATCAAAATCCTATAATGTTATCACTTAATAATGTATCAAAAGTATGTACTTACTTTGAGCACTCTAATTTCTTCAAAGTAATGACACAAAAAGCACAACCTAGCTAACTAAAGTTATACAACATAATAAACAAATATTGGTCCAAGTATGAGCGTCTTAACTATAATGACAAAAATAAATATGATTAGAGTGGGAATAACAATAGTTGTCGACACTAGACATGTCATCCAATCGATCCTCATTAAGGAATTCAGTTATACTCATTCCAATTACTTCGCTCATGGATACTGATAATTTTTTTATTGTTACTACCACCCTATGGCAAGATTTTGTAATTTGTGTGCCTTCTACCTTCCTTAGATGTGATAACCATCTCTTATGATTTCTGTCTAGAATTTAACCCTAATTCTTCGTCACCTATCACTCCAACAATAGGGCCATATCCAAAAATTTAAAGTTGATAGGGTGAAAATTCAAAAGATGCATCATCATCACAGTAGGCATTCGATTTGGCGAGTTGTCATTCATGTGTAATTTTCTCAATCATCAAATGAGGTATGAATTATAATGTCTCATAAAGCTCACAAAATTAAAAAGAAATGAAAACATAAAATATAAAAATCTTTATTAAAGCTCATGAAGATCGTCATGATGAGGTCATTTATTTTTCTTTTTTCCTTCATAAGACCTCTTTTGGAATTACTATTCATTACAAAATAAATAAGCATGAAAAATAATAAATTATTATTTAAATAATAAGTGAATATATTATAACCTAAATAAGGTTAATTAAAGTAATATAATATAACCAAATTAAATTAATATGGAGGTCACAAGAAAGGAGATTTAGAGTTTCGTGATGAATTTTAGAGTTGTAAAGAAATATTATTAAATGAAGTAAAATAATATAAATAAATGAGATAAATAACAGGAAAACATTTCATTCCAATGTAATAAAAAGATCGTGTGTAACATTTTTTATCGTGAAATCGTGTATGTTTCGAAGTTCCTCATAAAGCATTCCATAATCATAACAAATTAAATATCTAAAAATTTATATTATATTTCATATTGGTCGTTAGGGCGACTACGACAATGTTTATTTCATGTTAATCACATCGCATGAGGAATTGCAATGAACTACAAATGTAAATAAGTATAAACAACATTTTTTAATATTAAGTAAATGTATGAAAATACCAAAATGAGATAAATTGAAACATTTTAATAAAAGAAGATTAAATAAAAAATTTTGAAGAAACAACTTAAATTATAATTGAATGTTTTATTCAAAGCTATTAAGGAGATCTAACATAAAGTCCTCTAAAATCATATTAGTTATAAAGAAAAATGCCTCATAAAATACATTAAAATTATAAACAAGATAAAAATATTTTTGAAATTTAAAAAATTATATATTTAATTGGGTAGAGTTAGTTCAGAAGTTTCAAATAACTTTAGATTCATCTCGATTTGATCGTGTTCTACATTACTATAAGTTACTAAAGTAAATAAGCATAATAAATAATAAGCTATTATTTGAATGTTAAGAAAATATACATTGAATATAAAATTATAAAAATTAAAATGGTGTATATCAACAAATTAAAGATCTTTAAAAGTCACACGATATGAGGTTTAGAGTTAAATTATAATATAACCAATTTAAAGAAAAAATTGAAGAAAAAGGAAAATTACAAATGCTCATTGAGACATCTCCAAAAATATTCATTTCGAGTTGATTAAGTAGGTTTGGAATTATTGTGAATTACTAAATTAAATAACAATGAATAATAATAAACTATTAGTTCAATAAAAGAATGTATAGTTATGCTAAAACAAGGTAAATTGAACCTATATAATAAATTAAAACCAAGTAATGTAAAGGAACACGAGACAACATTTATGGTTGCATATAAACATCACCAAAATAAAACAAAATATTTCAATAAATGAGTATAATAGAAGATAAAAGTTACTCTGCAAGATACTAAGAACTTTGATAACAATAATCTCAAACATCAAATCAATTATGATTCAGAATATCTCATACATAATGCAACAAGTAGAAAATAATAAAATTATAATATGACAAAAATAACATTTAGTTGGATAAACCTCAAAGAGGGGCGAACTATGATCCTTTTTCTATTCTTGATGTAATATCATTTTAAATTTATGCAAATTACGAAAGTAAACAAACATAAGTGGTTATAACTTATTATTCTTAAAATTAAATAAAGTTATATTAAAGCTAAAATTACACAAATTGCATGGGAAAGTTTTATTCAAAGATATTAAAGAGATTAAGAACAATACCCTCGTTCAACAAATTATGCAGGATTAAAAATATATCTTAAGGAACGAAAAGAATATTTAAAATAAATGATTTAAAAATTTAAAAATAAATATTTAATTGGATAGAACATGTGAAGTTAGGTGCAATAATTTTGTTTCAATTAGCAGTAACATCATTTGGAATTACTATAAATTACAAAATTAAATAAACATAAATAATAATTTATTTTTATCTTAATATTAATTAGATATATTTTAAAATATAAATAAGAAAAATGGAACAAATGTAATTTTAAAAAAATCAAAGTGATCTTGATATCATATAAGTTGAGATTTAAAGGTACAACATAATATTATGAAATGACACTGAAAAGTTTTAATAATTAAGATAAATTTTAATGGAATGTTGCATTGCAAGTCACAAAGATAATTGAGAGTAACACTCTTGATCATCAAATTAGGTACAAATCAAAATATCAATTAAAGTGTACAAAAACCATAAAAAATAAAACACTTAAAAATGCAAATTTAGTAGATACCACTCATTGGGACAACTCCAATGATATTTATCACATCTTAATCTAACCTTGTTTAAAATTCCTTTTGAATTTAAAAATAAATAAAAATAAATAATAATAATTTTTTTAATTTTCTATTAAAAAAGATATTTGTTAAAGTTGGAATAAGTAAATTGTGTGGGATAATTGAATTCTAAGATATCTTTGAAATTGAATGCAAATCCTAGGTAGTCAAATTATATGTAAGTCAACATGCCTCATAAATAATGCTAATCCATTGAACATAAAATATTTATAAGTATTAAAATATATATTAATTGTGTGGATCACATCGAGATGAGTTAATTGCTTTTCAACCGTCTCAATCAAATCTCATAATGATTTACTATGTATTATTGATGTAAACAAACTTAATTGAAAATAAATACTTATTTTAATATTATTTATGGTTCTATTAATAGCAAACTAAGATTAGTTAAAGCAATATAATATGACCAAACAAAGCGATATAATGGTAATGCGAGAGAACAACTGCACTTTCATAATATTATAACAAAATCAATGTTGCATTTTGAGATAATAAGAAAATCATGCATACAACATTGATAATCTAATTAGGTACGAATAAAAATATATCTTTAAATTTGTGAAAAATCATACAAATAAAGTATTAAGAAATATAAAAGAAATATTTAATTTGATTGAGAAGTCGAGATGAGTTCAATGACATTTTTTGTCATCTTAATTTAAAGTTTCTTAGAATTTTTTTAAAATAACAAAGTAAACAAGAATAAATAATAAAAAATAATTATTTAAGTGTTAAGTAAAAACATCTTAAAATAAACATGAGATAAATTGAATAATATAATATTATCAAATCAAACAGATGTAACAGTCACTTGAGAGGACATTTGGAATGTATTAAAAATTAAAATATCTCATAAATTATACCAGAACCCTAGAGCATAACATATTTAAAAATCTAGAAATAAATATTTAAATTGATAGAGCTCATCCAGTTGTGTTGGCTGTCTTATTTTTCCTAATTCTAATTTTATTTCGAATTTCTTTGATTTTAAAAAAAATTAGAAAAAATAATTCATTGCTATTTTAATATTATATATAAACATATTAAAGACAAGATGTGATAAATTGATTGATTTTATTATAACCAAGTTAAAATAATTGAAAACTCTCTTGAGAGGAGATTTAGAGTCAAATAGTAATATAACCAAATCAATGCAAAAACTTTGAAGAAATGAGATAAATTGCATAGAAAAATTGATTTCTAAGAGATCAAGTGAAATAGTCATGATCTTTAAAATTGATAAAAATCAAAATATCTCATAAGTCATGCAAGAAAAAGAAAATAAAATACTTAAAATATAACAATCAATATTTAGTTTGGTAGAGCTTATAGAAACATATTTAGCAGCATTTGTTTTATCTTGATTAGATCTTTTTTAGAAATATTGTGAATTACAAAAAAAGAGCATAAAAAATATTTAGAGTTTCATAATATTATAAACAAATCAAAGTAAAAATTAGAATAATTGAGATAGATTACATAAGTTACTTGTTTATCAGAGTTCTTAGGAGATCAAACGTAACATCCTTGTTCATCAAATTTGATATGAATCAAACAATCTAGTAAGGCATCATAAATTTACTGAAAAATTAAAAATTTTAAAAAATTAAAACAATGAATATTTAATTAATTAGAGCTTTTTAAGATGCCTTTATCAACATTATTTTTTCACTCAGATCCCGTTTGTAATATTTCTTTTAAAGCTTACCAAAATTCTATACATATTTAAAACCATAAAAAAATATTTAATCAAATGAAGCTCATCAACACAAGTTGATCCATCTTGATCTAACTCCCATCTTAATTACTACCAATTGAAAAAATAAATAAGCTTAAATAGCAAAAAAATATTTTTATAATAAGAAAATACAAATTTAAAAGGAAATATGATAAATTCAAGTTATATGAAACAACTAAATTAAAATAATTTAAAGGTCAAATAAGATGAGATTTAGTGTTGCATAGAAATATGACAAAATCAAAGCAAAAAGGTTGAAAAAATGAGACAAATCCTTAAGGAATGTTACTTTAAAAGATATTAAGGACATTAATAATGACATCTTAATTATGAAATGTGTTACAAATGAAAATATCTCTTGATGGTACAAAAACCTTAGATAATAAAAAATTTTAAAAACAATTCAAAAGGTATATATGTAATTACACTATACTCATTGAGAGTTGTCCTAGTAATGAATGCCGAAAAAAATTAAAGTATTGTAATGTAACTAAATCAAAGCAATGTTATGGTCAAACATTAGTAGATTTATAGTTAAACAGCAATGGACCCAAATTAATGCAAGACATTTTAGGATGCAGTATAAAGTTTATAGGAAAGTAGCATTCCATGAAACAAAGCGAACCATGTGTAATGTCTTTCATTTTAGGGTTATGGACAAATAAAAATTACTCACAAAATTTACTAAAACAATTTAAAATAAAATATTTAAAATAATTAAAATTAAATTTTGAGCTGTTAGAGCTCATAAGGTTGACTCCAATGACATTTATTTTATCTCGATTAAACATCAATTGAATTACTACAAATTAAAAAAAATAAATAATAATAATTTATTATGTATATATTAAGTTAATATATAATAAAGATAAAATGAGATAAATTAAATAAATGTAACCTAATGAAATAAAAGTTATGTAAAGGACAGGCAAGAGGAAAATTAGAGCTCATGCAATGTAGTGAAATAGAATAAAACAATTTGAACAATTTAGAAAAATTGTGTAGGAAATATTACAAGATATTAAGGTATTTCATTGTAACATCATTAATCATCAAATCAAACACAAACAATGATCTCACAAAGTATGGCAATACCTTAAAATATATTATTTAATAGAATGAGACAATGAATGTTTTATTCAATAAACCTTCTCAAGATGATTTAAATGTTGTTCCATTCATCTTAATCTTTCCTTGCTTAAAATTACTATGAATTACTGAAATTAATAAATATTAATAATTATTTCAATACTAATTAAATAAATTTTAATGTTGAAATGAGAATAGAAAAAGATACATAATATAATATGATCAAAGCGATGTAGAGGTTACATAAGAGAAGAATTAGAGTTTCATTGTAATTAACCAAATAAAACTAAAAGATTTTAAGAAATTAGATAGATTGTTTGAGAAAATTTCATTCTAAAATGAAAAAGAAATTGATTGTGACATCATTGGTTGTTAAATCATTTACAAATTATAATATCTCATACATCATTTCAAAACACTAAAAACTAAAATATCTAAATATATAAAAATAAATATTTAATTGGAAATAATCCTTGATATGTGTCCATCAAGTTTCATTTTAACTTAAACTAGATTCTTTTAAATAGTTACAAATTAAAAAATCGAATTACGATAAAAATAATAAATTATTATTATGACATTTAGCAAATGTTTAATGAAGTTGGAAAGAGTTAAAATGAAGAAACTAATTTATCCAAATCAAATTTCTATAAGGTCACCTCAAAAGAGAATTATAGTTCATAGTAAAAAAATAAAATAAAACAAAAAAATGAGGAGAAAAGATTAGTTGTATAGGAAAGCTAGTTCCTAAAATGCAAAAGATATCTATTGTAATATCATCGATAAACAAATAAGCTATGAGTAAAAATATCTTGTGAAACACAGCAAATCCTTAAAAAATATTTAAAGAGGCAAAAATTAATATTTCATTAGATATAGCTTTTTGATGTGTGTCTAACAACATTAGTTCTATCTTGATATGTGCTAATACATAATTATTATGAATCACTAAAATATACAAAAAATATAACAATATATTATCATTTTAATATAAATTAAATACATTTTTGTGTTGAAATAACTTCAACTGAAGCAACATAATATATTCAAATAAAAGTCATTTGAGTGGAAAATAAGTGTTTCATAAAAATGTTACATAATCAAAGAAAAAAATTGGAACAAATTAGCTAAATTGTACAAAAAAGTATCATTTAAATATACTAAGGAGAATGATTTAAACATCAATTGTCATCAAATGCATTATGAATAAAAAATAAAACATTTAAAGATGTAAAAAATAAATATTGGGTTCAATAGAGTATGTTAGGAAGTCTAACGACTTTTGTTTCATCTCGAACATATCTCATTTAGAATTGCTATGAATAAGCAACATAAATAAGAAAAAGTAATATTAAATATAAAAATTTACTCTTAAATAATTATCTCATAAATCAAAAATTAGATAAATTAAATGAACGTAAATATGAGCAAATCAAAGCTTTGAAAAAGTCATATGAGAAGAGAAATAGACTTCATGGTAATATAACAAATACAAACTAAAAAGTTTTAAGAAATAAGATTAATAATAAAGGAAAGTTGTAGTCCAAGACACAAAGGAAATTGAGTCTAAAATCCTCAATAGTCAAATCAAGTGCCAATCAAAATGTACAATAAAATGTATTAGAACTTATGAATATAAAATATTTAAAAGTATAAAAAAATACATTTAATTTGATAAACTATGTTGATACTTGTTAGATGATGTTTCGATTTCTCCAGCACTAACATCTTTTTGAATTATTATGAATTAGAAAACTAATTATTATGAAAAGTAAAAAAAAAACTATTATTTTAGTACTAGATAAATAAATATAAAAGCAAAATTTAGATAAATTGAAGTAATTTAACGTAACAAAATGAAAGAGAAGTAAATGTTTCACGATAGGGGAGTTATAGTCTTACAGTAATATAATTAAATAAAAGAAAAAATATGAAAAAAGATGGTAAATTATATATGAAATTTACATCTAAGACAATAAGTAGATCGAGTGCAACAAACTATGTCATTAAACTAGTTATGAACAAAAATATCTTATAAGGGTTCCAAAACCAAAGAAAAAATTTATAATAATATATAATATAAATTTTTAATTATATAAAGAAAATCGAGATGAGTGCAAAAATGCGTATTTCATCTAGATTAAATCTCATTTAAGATTACTTCAATTTATTATGTAAATATAAAAAAATATTAGTAATTTATTATTTTAATATTTACTTTCATTAAAGTTAAAATAAAAATGATTTAGTTACTACAATATAACCAAATAAAATAAATATAGATACCACATGATGGAAGATTTAGAGCAACATAGTAATATAACCAAATGAAAGTGAATAATACGAAGTATTCAAATAAATTATATTAGAAAATTACATTCTAGGCGTTGAGATGATCTAGTGCAATTTCATTGATTATCAAACATGTATAGTGCAAAATGTCCCAAAAAAAATGGAAAAAATTAATAAATAAAATATTTAATAATATATAAATGAAATTTTAATTTTATATGGCTCCTTGACATGGGTCCGACTTTGTTTATTACATATTGATAAGAATTTGTTTTGTTATATTAATGTTTGCAAAAAGAAATAAATATAATCAATAGTTAATAATTATTATATTAAGTAATTTTTATAACAGAAATTAGGTAAACTAGAGCAATGTAATGCACATATATGAATAATTTGTAAATGTCAATTAATTGGAGATTTAGAATTATAAAGAAACATAACAATAGAAAAGCTAATAATTTGAATAAATGTGTAAATTGAAAGAGAAAATTCCATTTTAAGGTACTAAGTAGATCAAGCGTAACATGTTTGGTGAATTAATTGAGTGTGCATTCAAATATCACTTAAAAAATAAAAAATTTATATAAAATCAAATATTTTAAAAAATATATTTATATTATATTTGATAGTACTCATCAAGATGATTCTAATGACATTTGTTTCATATCAATACGTCTTTATTTGGAATGAAAATGTACTATTAAACTAAATAAATATAAATAATAATAATAAAATACTCTAATATTAAGTTAATATATAATAAAGATAAAATAAGAATGTATTGTATGCTAACAAAACATTAAAGCTGAGTAAAAAGAGAAGAAGAATGTGAGAATGTTGCATTATAATGGATTAAGGAAATAGAACGTAACATCCTCGATCATCAAATTAAACAAATTAACATGACTCATAATATGCTTAATATGGTACAAAAAATATTTAAAAATATAAAAATAAATATTTAAGTAGATACAACACATCAAGATGATCCTAATGATGTTTGTTTTATCTTAACTACACTCTTTTTGGAATTACTATGAATTACGAATCGAAATAACAATAACAAATAGTAAACTATCCTCTAGAGATTAAGAAAAGACATACAAAATGTAAACATATAAAAATTTAAGTGATATAAAATTATCAAATCAAAGAGATGTTGAGATTACATGCATAGAGGTTAAGAGTCACATAGGACAAATATTTTGAGAAAAGAGAAAAATTGTTCCAAAACGTTAAATTCTAAGATAGCCAAGAGATCATGTGTAAATTCTTAATCATCAAAATGGTTATGCATCAAAAGCTCGAATAAATCATTCAAAAAATGTGGTAAATAAATTGTTTAGAAATATAAGAAATAATAGTTAATTTGGTGCTACTAGTTAAGACACTTCAAATGATATTTCTTTTCTCTTTATTAGACATCATTTTGAATTACTGTGAATCAACAAAATAAATAAGTATAAAAATAATCGATCATTTGTTTTTAATTTAAATAAATATATATTAATACAAAAAAATGAGATAAGTTGATGTAATATAATAGACAAAATTAAAATGACATAGAGGAATAAGAGAGGGTATTTAGAGTTACATCATAATATAACCAAATTAAGGTAAAAAATTTGAAGAAATGTGATAAATTGTATATAAAAGTTTCTTTCAAAGATGAAAAGGAGAACAAGAGTAACATTCTCAATACTTGTTGCATCTTAATTAGTTATCATTTAAAATTTCTTAGAATCATCAAAGAAAATAGACATAAGCAATCACCTAATATTATTTTTTTTAATAAATATATATTTAAGAAAAAATTAGATAAATTGAATAAGAAAGTTGTATTCAAAGACCCAAAGGAGATTGGAGATGATATTTGATTATTACATTAATAACAAATTAAAATATCTAGTAAGGCATGACAAAACCATTGAACATAAAATACCTAAAAATATAAATTTAAATATTCAATTGGACAGAACCTATCAAGAATTGTTCTAACTTAGTTTGTTCCGTCTTGATCGAACCTTGTTTAAAATTACTACAAATTATAAAATTAGATTATGCATAACATCATCAATAGTCACACTGCATAGGAGTAAAATATTCTTTATAAAAATGTGAAAAAACCATAAAACATAAAATAATAAATAATATTAAAATTGATATTTAATGGATACAGCTAATAGAGATTACTCTAACGATATTTATTTCATCTGAGCCTGACCCTGTTTAGAATTACTCAAACTTACCGAAGTAAATAATTACAAATAATAATATATTATTATTTTTATAATATGTAATATATATATATATATATATATATATATATATATATATATATATATATATATATATATATATGATAAAGCTAAAATAAGATACGTTGCAAATAAAAATTAAATTTTAAGATATTTAGGAGATCAAGTGCAACATTTGCAATCATCAAATTAAGATTGAATTGAAATGGCTAATCTTGTTTGCAAGATCCATTGAATATAAAATATCAAAAAAGAAATAATTAATTAGACCGAACTCATCAAGAGAAGCCAAAAATATTTTATTTTGCCTTGACCAATCTTCATAGTGGTTGACTATCAATTATTAGAATAAATGAAAAAAATGATAAAAATTTATATTTATATTAAGTAAAGATTAATTATTGTTAATATGAGATTAATTGAAGTAATAAATTTTAATAAAATCAAACTAATGTAATGGTCAAATTAGAGAAGACATAGAGTTTCATAATAAAATTTCGAAATCAAAGCAAAAACAACTGAAAAAAAGATAAAATCTATAAAAGAGTTGTATTCAGAGATATTAAGGAGATCGAGTGTGTGATCATGATCATTAAAGCGAGAATGAAGCATAATATCTAACAAACATGCAAAAATTGTAGAAATAAATTATTAAGAAAATAAATAAAAATTAATATTTAATTAGATAGAACTATAACAGACATGTCCAGTGAGATTTGTTACATCACCACAAAACCTTGGGTATTAAAAAGAAACAAAATAATCATAAATAAATAAATATTATTTTTTAATAATAAGGAAATATTTTTTAAAAGTAAAATAAGATAAGTTCAACAAATCTAATACAATAAAGTGAAAATGATGTAAAGTTAAAACAATATGAATTTAATAGTAACATAGTAATATAACAAAATAAAAGTAAAACATTTGAAAAAATGAGATCAGCTAAATAAGACTTCTGCCTTCTAACAAATTTAGGAGTTCGATTGAGACAATATCGATATTAAAATCAATTACAAATTAAAATGTGTCCAATAGCATTCAAATACCCTAAAGAATAAAAAATAAAAGTATAAAGATAAATATTTAAATAGATAAAGATCATCAAGATGATCCAACTATGTTTGTTTCACCTTGAATGAACACCGTTTGGAATTTTTGAGAATTAGCAAATCAAATTAGTAAAACTAGTAAAAAAAATATAATATTTTAATATTAAATAAATTTTTATTAAAGCTAAAAAAAATAAATGTCAGAATATATTTAGCCAAATCAATCAGATCTAAAGGTGAAAATTTTGAATAAATGAGAAATTATATAGGAAAGTCAAATTTTAAAATGCTAAGGAAATAGAGTGAAGCAATCACAATCATTAAATTTAATACCAATGGAATTGCCTTGTAGAGCATGCTAAAAGTTAAAGAAAAAAAGTTTGAAAAAATATAGAAATTAAATTTAATTGATTAGAATGCAAACATCATTAATAAAAAATTATCAATGTAATATTAAGAAATCAAATATTAAACTTTAAAAATGATGAATTATGGTACTGAAAAAGTCAAATTAGAAGCAATTTAGAGTTATATAACAATATAAGAAATCAAAATAAAACTATTTAAAAAATGATATAAATTTTATAAGAAAGTCATATTTTAACATACTAAGGAGATTAGGTGTAATGTCCTTGATTTATTAAATCTACTAACTAAAAATCTCATAGGGTATGTTAAAAAAAATATAAAAAATTGAAAAAATAAAAAATTAACATTAAATTTAGTAGAGTTCTTTAAGAAGAGTGAAATTATATTTTTTTATCTAAATCAAACCACATTAAAAATAGAACAATTTATAATAAATTATTCTCTTAATATTAATTAAATGTGTGTTAAGGTTGAATTGAGAGAAATTGAATAAATGTACTATCACGCAATCAAAGTATTGCAATGGTAAAAGGAGTTGAGGTTGAAAGTTACATAGTATCATAGCCAAAATAAAAGAGAAAATCCCAATAAACAAGACGAATTACTTGGGAAAGAAGCATTCTAAGATACTTTTGAGATCAACAATAACAACCACAATCATAAAATTAGGAATGAATAAAAAAATATATAAAAATTATAAAACTAATGAAAATTAAAATTTTAAAATATAAAATAAATATTTAATTAGATATAACTCATTGATATAAGTTAATCCACTTTTGTTTTAACTTGAGTAGACCTCATTTAAGTTTTTGTAAATTACAAAAGTAAGTAAACGTAAGTAATAAAAAATTTTGATACAAAATTATGTAGATATTCATTAATGTTGAAGTGAGAAAAATTCAAAGCAATGCAATATAATGAAATAAAAGTGGTGTATCACACAACATGAGATTAAGAGTCATATAGTTATATAATAAAATGGAAGAAAAAAATTTAAATAAATTAGAAAAGTTCTAAGAAAATAATCTATTCAAGGATACTAAGTAGATTGAGTGTAACTTTTTTATCATCAAATATGACATCAGTTTATATGTCTACAAAAACATTCAAAAATAATAGAAAATAAAATATTTAATAATGCAAAAATATATATTTTATTTGATAGTGCTCACCAAGACTATTGTCAAGACATTTTCTTCATACTGATTGGGCCTCATTTAGAATTAAAATGAACTACTAACAAAAAAAAGAACAAACAAAAAATAACAATAAATACTTTTTAATATTATGTGAGGATATAATAAAACAAAAAGAGACAAATTGAAGTTGTGTAGTACAAGTATGTTAAAGAGAAAACTATGAAAAAATTGGATAAATTATATTAGAAAGTTTTATCCAACGACTCTAAGGAGATTGAGTGCAATATATATACTCGATCGACATATTAGTTATGATTCAAAAACTCTTGTAAATGACAATAAAAGCTTATAAAATAAAATATTTCGAAATATTACAATATATTTTTAATTGGATTGGGCACTCCAAGAAGAGTCAAGTAACATTTGTTTTGACTCGAATAGGCATTGTTAAGATTTACTATGAATTACAAAAATAAATAAGCATAACGAAAGATAAACAATAATTTGAATACTATGAAATAATATGTTAAAAAAGAAAGGAGATTAATTTAAGTAATGTAATATAACCAAATCAATGACATCTAAAGGTCACATAAGAGATGCGTTAGAGTGACATTGTAGTATAACCAATTCAATGAAAAAATTAAAAGAGATAAATTGTTCAATAAATTTGCATTCTAAGATACTAAGTATATGTTAGTAAATCCTTAATCAACAAATGTGGTCAGAATAAAAAACAGTAATAATTTTTGCAAAATTCATGAAAATTAAAATGTTTAGAAATTTAACAAATAATATTTAATATCATAGTACTCCTTCACATGTCTAATGATATTTTTTTACTTGATCAAAACTTGCTTAGAATTAGTATAAATTAAAAAATTAAATTGCCCTAAATAATAATAAATTAATTTTTTAGTAAAAAAAAATTTGAGGATAAAATGAGATAAATTGAAGTAATGTAATACAACTAAATCATTGTAATATAATGACACATGAGAAGGTATTTAGAGTTACATTATAACATAATGAAATTAAACTAAAATTTTTTAAAAAAATGAGATACATTCTTTGGGAAATATGTTCTCCAAGAGCCAATGAGATAGTGAGTAACATCCGCGATCGTAAAATCACATAGTAATCACATTGTCGCATAAATCATGCAAAATATTAAAAAATAGATCACTTAAAATATGAAAATGAATGTTTACTAAGATAAGACTTCTGAAGACTAGTCCAACGATATTTGTTATGTCTTGACCATGAGTCGTTTGGAATTAATCAGATTTAGATAAATAAATAAACGTAAGTAATGAAGAATTATTATTTTTTATTTTTAAATAAATACATATTTAAGCTAAAACTATATTAATTACATGAGAATGATGCACTCCAATGTAGTAAGCAAATCAAAGACAACATGTTCGATCTTCAAATTAGGCATGAATTAAAATATCTCATAAGAAGTAATGAAACTATCGAGTAAAAATTATTTAAAAAATATAAAATAAATATTTAATTAGACAGAGTACATTGAATGGTGTGCAGCAAAGTTTGTTTTATCTCGATAAAGTCGTGTTATGAGGTACTTGAAATTAACAAATTAAATAAATATAAATAATAATAAAGTTTATATTTAATATTAATTATATATGTATATTAAAGCTAAAATGAGAATAATGAAGCAAAGTATATTACCAATTCATAGTGATCTAAATGTCGCAGGAGATGAGAATTAGAGGTACATCGTAAAATAACAAAATAAAAAAAACTTTTGAAATAATGATGCGAAAATTATAGGAACATTGCTTTGCAAGTTACAAAAAAGTCAACTGTGACATCCTTTAACATAAATCTTCATTCAAATTAAATTTCCTTGCAAAGTATTAAAAAAATCATAAATAATAAATGATAACAAGGTAAAGAAAGAATATTTTATAGAAAGAAATCATCGACATATGTCCAAAAACATTTATTTTTTGTCAATTTTAATGTATTTAGAATTAATTTGTGTAAAAATAAATAATTATAAATTTATTATGTATATATGTATATATATTATCTTAAATTGAGATTAAGTGCAACAAGCTCAATCATCTTGTTATGTTGGAATCAAAATGCCTCCTCATGCAAGCCAACTCCATAGAATATAAAATAATGGAATTTACAAAAGTAATTATTTAATAGGATAGACCTTAATGAGATAAGCTAAACTTCTTTTTTTAGTCTAAGTTATTTAAATATTAAGTAACATTTATTAATACAAATATGTGATTAGTTGAAGTAATATAATATGACAAAATCAAAGCAATGAAATGGTCGCACAAGATGTAATTTATTGTTTCATAATGAGATAAGTGAATGAAATTGAAAAGTTTGAAGAAATAAATTAAACTATATAACAAAGTTGAATTCAAGATACTGAGGAGATTGAGTATGATATCTTTATTATCAATTCAAGGATGAATATAAATATCTTCCATAACGTGCAAAAATCTAACGAATGAATCTTTAAAAAAGTATGAAAAATAATATTTAGTTAGATGAGGCTTATCAAAATAGGTCTAGTGACATTTCTTTTGTCTCAATCTAACATTATTTGGAATTAGAACAAATTACAAAAGTTAATAAGCATAAATTATAAAACTTTATTATTTTAATAGTAAGAAAAAAATTATTAAAATATATAATAGGTAAATTAAATAAATATAATATAATAACAAAAGTTATGTAATGGTTAAATGATAGAAGATTTACAGTTATATAATATTATAACAAAATAAAAGAAAAAAATTTAAAGAAATAAGATAAATTTCATGGGAATTTTGCATCCCAATGTATTGAGGAGATTGAGAGTGACATCTTTAATAGTCAAACAAAGTAAAAGTCAACAAATTCTACAAAGAATGCCAAAAAAAGCAATATAATTAAAAATATTAAAAAATTTTAAATGAATAGAGTTCATCAATATTTACTAAATGGCATCTATTTCATCACAAGGAAATGTTGCTGGAATTTTTGCAAACTATAAAATTAAATGAGCAATAATAATATTAAATTTTTTACTAATACTAATGAAGTATATAATAAAGCTCAAAAAAAATAAATTGAAGGGTTATATTATGATAAAATCCAAATAGTAAAGGTCACATAGGAGAAGATTTAGGGTAAGTTATTAATGTGACAAAATCAAAGCAAAAAATTGGAAGAAATATGATAAATTTCTAAAGACATTTAAACTGGAAGATGCTATAAGATTAGGAGAAACATGGATGATCATTAAATCCAATACAAAACAAAATATCTCATAAATCTCATTAAAATGAAAGAAAATTAAATATTTAAAAATTTTAAAATCAGTAATTAGTTAAATAAAGATCATGGTGAAAAGTCTAGTGACTTTTTTATTTTGATAATACAAGTTTTAGATTTTTAATAAATTTTCAAATTTAATATGTATAAATAAAAAGGAAATTATATATATATATATATAATAAACTTTAAATGATGTAAATTTAAGTAATTTTATGCCACCAAATAAATGTATTATAAGGTCACAGTAAGAAATGTTTAGAGTTACATAATAATTTGACCAAATCAAAGCAAAATATTGAATACAGGAGATCAATTGCATAAGAAATTTGCATTCTAAAATTTTTAGGACATAATGTACAACATCCTTATCCAACAAAATAAGCACAAATAAAAATATCTTGAAAATGATTAAAAAAATTTTAAAATATTATTTAAAAATAATAATAATAAAATTAGGTGGATATAGCATATTGAGATATGTCCATCAGTCTTTGGTTCTTCTTGACAAAATATCATTTTGAATTTCTACGAAACAAAAAAATTGAGCATAAAACATATCTAGATAAGCTTTATCTAATTAAAAATTTATTTCTATAATTATAAGTATTTCATTTTCTTTGTCTTTGGCATCTTTTAAGAGTCATTTTAGTCGGTACATGATAATAATATCGATGTTGCTACCATCTATTTTCTTAATATTTAAAAGGAAAAATTTTTCATATATTTAATGTCTTCTTTTAAAAAATTACTTTTAAATATTAATTCAATTTATATCATTTCTAGCTTTATCATATATTTTTTGAATAATAGGATAAAAGTTTATTAATTATTTATGCTTATTTACAATACTAATTCGTAATAATTACAAACAAATTGTGGTCTTGAAGCAAAAAAATGGTTAGACTCTTCTTTTCAAATCCTATCAAATTAAATATTTATTTTATACTTTTTTTGAAAATTTCATGTTCTCAAATTAAAATTACAAATGAGTTTAATTTATACAAAAGTTTTTCTTTTATTTTGTTAAATTACTATTCAACCCCACACCATCTCTTATTTAACCTTTACATTGTCTTGATTTTGTTATATTATATTGCTTTGAATTACTTTATTTTAGCTTTATTATATATTTTCTTAACATTAAATAATAGTTTCTTATTATTTTTGCTTATTAACTTTTGTAATTCAAAATATTTTTAAGTGATATATAATTGAGATGAAATAAATGTCATTGCACTTGTTTTAATAGACAAATAGCATTAAATATTCATTTTATATTTTTGTTAATAAATTTTATTTTCTTTGACTTTTTTGACCTTTTAAGAGATATTTTTATTCATACCTAATTGAACAATGGAAGATATTACACTCAATCTACTCAATATCCTATGATAGAACATATATTTTATTATATGATAATGTAAATCTAAATCTACTTTCAAGTGATTTTTACTTTTCGTTGTTTTAGTTATTTTACAAGCTTTTAATTTATCTCACTCAAAATATAAAATATGTTTACTTAAAATTAAATAATAATTATTATTACTTATGGAAATGTTTTTCTCTAAATAATAATATTTCCAAAAAATTAAGTCAATTGAAGAAGAAATAAACTTTATTTTTATGGTCCTAACATTCTTTATCCAATAAAATGCATGATTTTATGATTTTAAATATTTTAGTTTATTAAGATTTTACCACAAGTAAAATAATATTTTATTTGTATATGATTTGACTATTAATGTTCTTACACCTGATCTCTTTAGTATCTTGGATTATAGTGTTGTGATACAATTTATTTCATGTCTTCAAATTTTTTAAATCCAAACGGAGATAAATTATATAGAAAAGTTACATCAAAAGGCCTTTAAGAGATCGAGTGCAACGTCCCTTATTGTCAAATCATCTTTAAAATGTAGTAGTTTGTAATGCATTCCAAATCAGTTGATACAACAAATTTGAGAAAATGAGATCAATAACTATAAATAATAAAAAAGTAAACATAATGAAAATTTTGTTTTATCAAGATAATGTTTCTTTTGTGTCTATGTAACTTCTCAAGCATGATAGTAAATTAAAGAATTAAATAAAAACAAATAATAAAAAAAAAATATTCTAATTTTATGTAAATATATTTAAGAATTGAACTATGATAAGTTGAAATAATATAATATAATCAAATCAATATATTGTACAAGTCATAAAAGAGAAGATATTGAGTTACATAATAACATAAAAAAATATTGCAAAAAGTTTTAAAAAAAGAGATCAATTAAATACAATTATCACATTCTAGATACTATGGAGATCGACTATGATAGGTTATTTTAAAATGAGACAATAAATAATTTATTTAATAGAGCTTGTCATGATGAATCCAAAGATATTTGAGTCATCTCGATAAAAACCTTATTTGCAATTATGGCTAATTAATGAAGTAGACAAACATAAATCATAATAAATTATTATTTCAATATTATGTGAATATATATTAAATCCGAAATACGATTAATTGAAGTAATGTAATATAACCATTTTAAAGAAATATATAGGTCACAAAAGAAATGACTTAGACTTTTATAGCATTATAACTAAATAAAAGAAAATATTTTGAAAAAATTAGATAAATAGTACTAGAAATTTATTTTTTAAGATACTAAAAAATATTGTAAAGTCATTTATTATTAAATCAAGCAAAAATTAAAAATCTTGTAAAGCATTTAAAAACTCTTAAAAATAAATATCGAAAAAAAATGGATATTTATTTGGATGAAGCTCATCAAAATTAATTCTCTGTTCATTTAGTTTGAAACTAACCTCATTTTCGAACACCATGAATTATCAAAATAAATTTTAATGACAAAAAATTTTTATTTAAATATATAGTAAATATATAAAAAAGTCCAATGGAGAAAAATTGAACCAACATGATTTTAAAAAATCGAAGTGAGGTAAGGTCATGTGACAGGAGAATTAGAGTACATAGTAAAATAAGTAAATGAAATAAGAGAAAAATGAGCAAAAGGGATTAATTATATGGAAGAGTTGTATTCCAAGATACTATTGAGATATAGTGTAACATGCTCAATCATCAAATCGTATTCGAATTAAAATATCCTTTAAAACATACCAAACCCTTGAGAAAAATATTTCAAAATGTGAAAGTGAATATTTATTTAGATGGAGCTTATTGAGATGTATTTAATGACATTAGTTTCATCTGAATAAAACATCCTTTGCAATTATAATAAATTACTACAATAAATTAAATAATAATAATCAATTATTATTTTAATATCAAGTAACTATATTTTAATGTTTGAAAGAGATCAAATGAAAAAACATAGTCTAACTAAATCAAAATGATGTAAACCTCAAACAAGTGAAGATTAAGTGTTTCACAATTTTATAATGATATCAATGTAAAAACATTTAATGAAATAAGTTAAACTGTGTAAAAAAGATGCATTCTAAGATAATAAGAACATGGTTTACAACATCAGTGAATGTCAAATGAGTTGTGAATCAAAATTTATCATTAAAAAACTAAAAACCTATAAAATGAAATACTTAAGAACTTAAAAATGAATGTTTAGCTTCAAGGAGCCCATTAAGAAGAATCCAATAACTTCCATTAAATCTCTATTACTTCTTTTTTGGAATAACTACAAACTACCACAATAAGTATGCATTAATTTTCAAATTATTATTTTAATATTAGATAAATATATAATAAAACTAAAATGAGATAATTTGAAAAATTGTCATTTAACCAAGTAAACATAATGTAAAGGTCACATGAGAGGAGAAATAGAGTTAACAGAAATATAAGAAAATCAATTTAAAAATTTTGAAAAGAATGAAATAAATGATATCACAACCCTACAATACAAGATACTAAAGAGATTAAGTGTAAGAACATTAATAGTCAAATCATATACAATTAAAATATTATTTTACATGTGCTAAAATCTTAATAAACTAAATTATTTAAGATAAAAAAATCATGTATTTTATTGGATAAAGTATGTCAGGACTATACCAATAAAGTCCATTTCATCTTCAATTGAATTAATTTTTTGCAAATAATACTCTTTAATGAAAAAAATTTCCAAAATTAACAATAATTATTATTTAATTTAAAGTAAATATATTTTATAATTTAAGTGAGACAAATTGAAAGCTTGTAAAATAACTAAATCAAAGAAAAGTAAATATCACTTGAAAAGAGATTTAGATTTAAATTATAATATAATAAAATATATATTCTATTATAGAATACTAAGTAGATTGAATGTAATATCTTTCATTCTTCAATTACTGTGAATATAAATATCTCAAAAAAGGTTAAAAAATCAAAGAAAATAAAATTTATTTAAATATATAAAATGAATATTTAATGGTATACGTCTATCTAAACCAGTGCAATGATATTTTTCTCATCTTGACTATATATCACTTAGAAATATTTTTAATTATTAAAGCTAATAGCATAAATAATAACAAAGTATTAATTAATATTAAGAAAATTTATAATAAAGCTAAAATAAACTAATTCTAAACAATATAATACAACAAAATCAAGAAAATGTAAAAGTTAAATAAGAGATGGTGTGGGGTTGAATATTAATTTAACAAAATAAAAGAAAAACTTTTGCATAAATTAAACTGGTTTGAAATTTGAATTTGAGAAAATAAAATCTAAAAAAAATTGTAAAATGAATATTTAATTTGATGAGATTTGTAAAGATGAGTCTAACCATGTTTTTCTTCTCCACCAAAACTAGTTTGCAACTATTTTGAATTAATATTGTAAATAAACATAAATAATTAGTAAACTTTTATCATATTAGTACGAAAATAT